>SJYV01039104.1:1114683-1319187 GCA_006410875.1 Neotragus pygmaeus | reverse complement strand
TCTTATACTCTGTAAGAAAGATTAAATTAAGAAATGCTAACATAAGCAAGATGAAATATATTTAAAACACACCAAACCATTTTTGAGGGTGTATATGAACAGATTCAATTTATTGTGTGCATATATTTTCTCTGTGTACGTGTTTCCCAAAGGTGGGGGGAAAACCCAGTTTGATAAAGAATTATTGCTGTGTAAAAGTACAGGAATATCTCATCGGTCATAAAATTTATAGATAGGCACTTTCAGCTTTTAATTCATTTCTGAAAATGGGCATTAGTTTATTCCTATTGCCAGTATAGAATCATTTCACATGTGGCCATATCCATAGTATTCATCTTGTCAACAGGTAGCTACTGCTAAAAGTACTCCCTCTGGGATTTAACAAAACCAAACACTTGCAGAGGGTCTGCATTCGTTTTGATGAAGAATTACTGCATCGAGGAGGAAGGTAACTGAGAAAAGAGAACAACTGCTAGATGCTTCTTTTTAACACAAGGAAATCCTGTGCTGCTGTTTTCCTCTTCACAGGCAAAGAGCATGCATCTGGAATCAGTGTGCTACAACTTAAAATGACTTCACTGCATTCTAAACCATCCTGGCTAAACTGAGACAAGTGGCCACCCCATTTTGTTAGGGAGCGCAGGGGCTATGCCCTGACAAGGCAGAACAGGGTCCCCCTGGCAATATCACTAATTGTCTGTAAGATACATATCTGAACAAGGCATATCTGAACAAGTTTTTTTTTTTTTTTTAATTGTGATGAAAACTAGAAGCTCTTTTTCCCAATATACTTCATCAAACTATTTACAACCTCTGTAAAATTTGTGAGTTTGAAAATACTTTTTTCCACTATCACATAGGTTACTAATACAGTAAAATATCTTCACTCTATTTTTTTTAAGATGCAGTATCCTATTTCATTTTCTTATGAAAATCTGAATTTCTATCGCAATTGCACAGTATTTAGCATATTTAAAGTACCAATGGACATGGGTTGCTAAACAGACATTATTCTATAATGAAACTGTGAAAATATAGCATTTAAAATTTTTATGTACACTTCTTAACTATAAAATGCAGGCAAAGTCATATATAGCATTATAAGCTGATTCCCTAATAAGGTAAATAACTTACATTTCTAGACAGCATGGATTATTACAAATTCATTCTTTTTAAAAAAGTTCTTTGTTGATATTTATTAGTCCACTGGCTGCTGCATATACAAGTGTGTATACAGGTGTGCATGTGTTGGAGGTGCCAGTACAGGTAAGTGGAAGGCATTGTGGGGATATGAGAAATGTGATATGGAAGACATGGCTTACCAAACCCCTTTTCTAAACCAAACCAAATCAAATGGAAACATCTTTTGTGTATGTGAAATGCACTAGCTCAGAAAAGTTGAAGGAAGAGATATGATCAATGAAATTGTAGAATACATTTACCTCCTAAATTTACAGGCTTAAACAGTAAGGAGTAAAATCTGAGATTGCATTATGGACTATGAATATTAAGGCTTCCTGGGCCTACTAAGATTCACATGAGTTATCTCACGCTCAATGCTTTACAAAGACTGTAACTCAACATATCACGAACGCTGGTATTCTTAACACTGCTGAAATTCTGTCATTCCTTACTATAAACATTAAGACACCTTTATAACAACATCATGGCTACACTTCTAAGCAGTCATAACAATATAACAAAGGCGTATTCATACATTTGAAGGCCTCACCTCACCAGATTTACTCAATTGCAACTTTGGTAAGTATAATAAATAAAGTACAGAGTAAGGAATACTGCATCTTTATCCATATATATGTTATCACTCTAATGAACTGATTTCAAAGTGCAGAATGGTATTTACGTTGAAAACACAAACAGAAATTTGAAGTTAAAACAATTGTATAAAAATGAACACAATCTTTGTATAAGCTAATTCCAAATTTCAACCTTAATGAGAATGGCCCTTTTAATCATCTAGAACTGGCATTTGTAAACACTGTAGTATTTTGCAAGTTTTTTCACCTGAAGTTCCTCTTTCTATTTTCCATTTAAACTTTAAAGTGAACAAAAAGTGCTTTTTTTTTTTTCAATAAAAAATGTGGTTTGTGTTACTGTTATTCAACTGCCTTTGAAAATAAATGTCCAATAGTGTTCCATAAAAGTAATTCCAGGCAACAGTGTAATTTTATGGTAAAGCCATTAGAAATTTTACTCTAAATGCCTTAATAAAACTTAAGACAAGTTATCAAGCAGGCTTCTCAAAGTCCACATGCAGTTGATGGGAAGGGGCTGGAACTAGATGGGGAAGTGTGAATCTTTACCCAAACAACCTAAGATCAGAATATGAGGAGGGAATCTATTAAAACGTCAATGTCTGAACTTCTTAACTTTTCAAATAACATTAACTTCCTTGAAATCAATCTCTACAATGCAAAGAGACAGTCAGGTCAACTGTAGCTTCCAAAGCCATTATAGCTACCTGTGTCTAAATTCCCAATCATACACATATGCCCAGCTGCAAATTGAATGACTTCAAATTTAACACCAAAGAATGCATCCAGTTAGGGTACAACTGAGAAATTCTTTGGATTTGACTCCTTTTCTGGTGTTAATCATCTACTCTGCTTTTTAAAAGAGGCTAGAACAGACATCAGATGAGATGCAGGAGGCTTTTTGTGCCTGAAGATATTCTTACTTAAAAATGTAATTCCTTCTCTTTCAAACTACCTTCCTTTCTATGGGGAAACACTTGTAGAAAATTCACCAAGGATTATTTGTTATAACTGTTTCATGACAAGCTTGTTTCAAGACAAACTTNATGTCAAAAGACAAAGAAAAGTTCATGGAAACAGGGAAAAACTGGGCTTGAAGGGTATTGAGGACAGAGATATTGTGAACTAACTTCGGATACAGAACAAGACACTGTTATTTAATGTTCAGTCTGAAATATGCCAGAATACAGAAACTCATTTTCATTGGATTGTTATTTTATCAAAATCAGACAAAATGAGACTGTCAGAAGCTCTGCATTGTCCTAGTAATTGCATGTGCCATCTGTACTGATTCTTAGCGATGGGTTCTTATTATTAAGCAAAGGGTATGTTAAATGCCCAGAATGTCTCCATATTCTATGGACTTTAAAAATTTTTTAAAGCATGCTTTTCTTCTGACAAATAAATAGGAAAACAGAAATTATATAAGAACAGAGCCAAAACCAAGCGAAAGTTACATTAAGCCTCCCGGAACTGTCATTGCTCTTCATGTTGTAAACGCTCTTATTCCAGTATATTCCTTTTGCTATTTTATAATCAGATGGGTTCTCATAGATGCAATTCTTGGGGGTGGGTACCATTGCTAATATGCCTAAGTAGTCTCGGTGTGAAATGGGCCCAAAGTACAACGCTATAAACTTGCATTCTCCTGGGGATAAAGATGAGGTGCTTGCCACCAACAGTTGGAGTCTGTGTCACTGTCCTCTCCAAGTTACTCTCTTGGGCCAGCTTCAGGCAAAGATGTGAAGCAAGTAAAATGTGCCCTGGTGCTCTAAGTCTTCTTATTGCTATTCTTCTGCGTTCGTCAGCATTCACTCCCCTTCGCATCTTAACTTTGTCAGAATTTTGCTCTCAGGAAAAGAGCTCCTTGAAATCTTTTTAAGTCTTAGTATGAAATTCTTTGTGTCACCTCTCCCAGGGAGACTTGAATGTTAGTTTCTAATGCTAATTATAGAATGAGATGCTCTTCCCCATCTGAGTCATTCCATGTATCACTGGGCAGGTTAGCAAGAGATTATGGAGGGACACCAAAGAAAGCCTTCTCAGCACTGTGATGCATACCTTGATTACGCACGCACGCGCACGCACATGCACACACACACACAAGACATTAACAGCCATCACCTCTCCATCTTGTGTTAAAAGGTATAGTTACAGTCATTTGTATGTTTCTCACTAAATTCTGTACTATAGGTAAGTAAGANATGAAGCTGTAGTCCCCCTCCATCCCACAGTACCCAATCCCTACGTAATCTTGGGAGAAATCCCACCCAGTGCAAAGTGGTTTACAGCCTTGGATGTCAAAGATACATTTTTTTTGCATACCACAGGCTAAAGAATCCCAATATCTTTTTGCCTTTGACTGGGAGGCCCCAGGAGAAAAACACCAACAGATGACTTGGACAGTATTACCTCAGTATTTCCTCTGAGCTGACTGTGGCTCAGATCATGAACTCCTTATTGCCAAATTCAGACTGAAATTGAAGAAAGTAGGGAAACCCACTAGACCATCCAGGTATGACCTAAATCAAATCCCTTATGATTATACAGTGGAAGTGAGAAATAGACTTAAGGGCCTAGATCTGATAGATACAGTGCCTGATGAATTATGGACAGAAGTTCGTGACACTGTACAGGAGACAGGGATCAATACCATCCCCATGGAAAAGAAATGCAAAAAAGCAAAATGGCTGTCTGGGGAGGCCTTACAAATAGCTGTGAAAAGAAGAGAAGTGAAAAGCAAAGGAGAAAAGGAAAGATACAAGCATCTGAATGCAGAGTTCCAAAGAATAGCAAGGAGAGATAAGAAAGCNAAATGCAAAAAAGCAAAATGGCTGTCTGGGGAGGCCTTACAAATAGCTGTGAAAAGAAGAGAAGTGAAAAGCAAAGGAGAAAAGGAAAGATACAAGCATCTGAATGCAGAGTTCCAAAGAATAGCAAGAAGAGATAAGAAAGCCTTCTTTAGCGATTAATGCAACGAAAAAGAGGAAAACAACAGAATGGGAAAGATTAGAGATCTCTTCAAGAAAATTAGAGATACCAAGGGAACATTTCATGCAAAGATGGGCTCAATAAAGAAATGGTATGGACCTAACAGAAGCAGAAGATATTAAGAGGTGGCAAGAATACATAGAACTGTACAAAAAAGATCTTCACGATCAAGATAATCACGATGGTGTGATCACTTGCCTAGAGCCAGACATCCTGGAATGTGAAGTCAAGTGGGCCTCAGAAAGCATCACTACGAACAAAGCTAGTGGAGGTGATGGAATTCCAGTTGAGCTATTTCAGATCCTGAAAGATGATGCTGTGAAAGTGCTGCACTCAGTTTGCCAGCAAATATGGAAAACTCAGCAGTGGCTACAGGACTGGGAAAGGTCCGTTTTCATTCCAATCCCTAAGAAAGGCAATGCCAAAGAATGCTCAAACTACCGCATAATAAAGTTTAGTATCTTCTAAAACATTAAAAGGGTTTCATGGGGACTCCCTGAATATTTTGCAAACTTGCCTGATTACCCAATCACATGGATCAGCTGGGAGTTTTCTAAAACTATAGTTGCTCAGGGCCATCCTAGCATTGCCAATTCACTAGCTCCAGGGTTTGGCCTGGGAGTCTGTATTTTGACAAGTTTCCCAGGTAATTCTTGGCATCAGACAAGTTTGGAAAACACTGTAAATATCTCTTTGTGATGACATCCCTGAGAAGGAGGTGGTGATGGTGTGGGGGAGGTAAGACCAAATGATGCATTTTTCAGCTGGGGAATTCATGGCCCCAAAAGGAAGAGAGAGTGTTCAGCTGTCTTCAGAACCTTGCACCTATTGAAACACCAGCCTTGGAATATTTTATTTCACTGTGGCGTAAAGTTAAAGGTTATTTGCTTTAATTACTATCTTTACTGTTTTGTTTGGCACGCTCAAGGGTCCTACTGTGAGCTATGTAAGTGTGAAGCATTGATCGAATCTGCCTTGGGTTTTTTATTTGTAATAAGGACATCCTCCCACCTCCAGCCTCCTCCATGGTTTTACCACTAGGACACAAGCGAGACAGACAGGAACTAAAAGTCTTTGGGAAGCTCCAGCAGTCCCAACTTGAGGGGGAGGGGGAGAGTTTGCCACACAAACTCTGGGGTGCCGCCCCCACCCACGCCCTCTAGCTTGTCCTCCACAGCAATCCACAGGGACACCTGGAAGATGCTGCCCCCACTGCAGAGCAGGGAGGAGAACACCATTTCAGTGTGAACCACAGCCTGTGTCTCACCCCCACTCCCTACACATACACATTAAACAGAAACTGGAAGGATGACAAGGTGACGAGAATATCCAGTAAAAACAGAGAGGACCACGGGGCACGCCCATGCCACCCTGCTCTGCGCTGTTACCTCCAGGGCAGGAACTGTGGGTCTGAAGTCAGCCATTTCTCTCTCCTCCTTCGGTTCACCAGCAGAGGCATGAAGCAACACATTAGAGGGAAGTCCGGTGTCTCCTGCTCCCGGCTCCCCCTTTCCACCTCCTATTTTGAGTGTCTTCTTGCTCCCCAACAACCCGGGCATTCACCTTTTACTTGCATAGTACAAGCAGCCTCTTTTGGTCAAGGTGGACCAACCCCTGGGCCAGCAGTCAGAAAGGGAGAGCTCCCTCCACCCCGTCTCTTGCCATAACCTTGAGTAACCCTGGTCTCTGCCTCCCCTCTACTCAGGTCGTGCTTGTCTCTGACACCCTGGACTCTTCCGCCATGTCTTCCCTTTTATTGGTGAGTGATGAGAGTGTCAATTAGGCAGCCTCTAAGATCAAAGAAACGCAATTTAATTTCTCCTTTTCACCTGAAGCAGGTTATGCCTGCCCCTTCTCATTCGAAAATTAACTCCTAAATGACTGCCGCTGTGCACCTTTATCTTGACAGGCCTCCTTTTCACCATTGCTTGATTTGGCCTCTGCCCTCTATGAACCCAACGACTCAAGGGGTGATAAGGAATATGTTTCACTTGTAAAGAAGATGGTCTGCAAGTCTTCCTGAAGACACTGACCCTGCGGATTACACCTCATGTGATCCTGACGGGTGCCAGGATTTTTCTAAAGACATGCTGAATGCAGTTGCCTCTTACTCTGTTCTGAGGAATCCAGAGGAACCCGACTCAACCCAATGAGATGTGCAGGAGAAGGCAAAGCATCCATGTGAACAAACAGGACGGGATATGGAAGAAGGAACAACAAAGTTGGGATGATAATGATCATGGAAAGTGGTGGCGTTTGGGTGATGAATAAATTATTCTTTCTTCTTAATCTGAGCCTTTGGTGATGTTCTATTGACTACATATGCACCAGGTCCGAAACATGGCTTGTGGTGTGTCTCCAAGAGACATCCGAGTCTAAATCATTCACGAGGTAAGGAACTGATCAAAAGCAGTTGTGAGCCACTCTGCTCCCTCTGGTTGTGATGCTCGGCCAGGCACCCCTTAACTCCAAGAAGCACCCCTCAGCGTCACAGCGAGTTCTTTCTGCAATAACACTCAGGGCCCCTAAAGTAGGATTTTGGTTCAGATGTGATGTGAAATTCTGGGAGATGGATGCTGGATGGGTCTCATAGGCCCTCTTTGATCCAGAAGTTCTACAGCTACAGGTTCATCATAAGGAATATGTGTATAAAGCTTACAGTTGTGAAAACCTAGGACTCTTGTATCGAGTGAATTTTTAGGGCTCATTCCTATGAAAGGATACCCGGAAGCCATTCAAAATCATGTGGAAGAGGACTTACCTGGTCGTCCAGTGGTTAAGGATCCGCCTGCCAATGTATGGGACAGGGGTTCGATCCCCAGTCTGGGAAGATCCCACATGCTCCAGGGCAACTAAGCCCGTGAGCCACAAGTACTGAACCCATGCTCTGCAACAACTGAAGCCACTGCAGGAAGAGGCCCAAGCACCGCAGCTAGAGAGCAGACCCTGCTCACGGTGACTAGAGAAAGCCCGGGCACAGCAAAGACCCAGGGCAGTCAGAATAAATAAATATCACGTAGAAGAGCACGCAGGGACACGGAGCTTCGGGTTAGGGACGCCAGAGCACAAGCTGTATAAAGACAAAAGTAGTGCAGGGCCACGTTACAGGTGACGATGATCGTCTTCGGTGGACGGAATGATGGATGCTTTCGATTTCATGTTCTTTTTTTTTCTTGTTTTCCACACAAAGCTAATATATATATATATATATATATATATNTTTTTTTTTTTAATTAGGAAAAAACGAATTACACTTCTGCGGGGAAAAAGTATTGAAGAGGACAAAAATCTTACTGACCCTTAAGGAACTTTCAGCTTCCATTTTGTCCTGAGTCACAGGATTTTATGTTCACTGTGTATGGAGGTTGTTCCAAGCTCTACAACAACTGGCCACCTGGGACTTTCTCCTTTCCTCTTTTTGACCCATGTGGAAACGTTCCAGCCAACAAGAGGAAGTAGCAAAAGTTCTTATGGGTCAATTACGGGATATTTTCATACCTCATCTACCCCTGTGCTTTACCGTGGAACCTGACTCAAAGAAGGTGCTGAGTGTTCGCTGAATGAATGAAAGAAAAGGCCATCTTGCTATTTTGAGGGCTTTCATCTTTGTTCCATTGTTAAAACCTGGTGGGAGGAGTGAAAAAAAAAAAAGACATTTAACTCAATTCATAACAATCGGGTTTAAAATAGAAACTCCCAACCAATTTTGGCTGAAAGGGTTCTGGAATAATCTGAACAGCTGCTGTTTTAGACGCAGCCTGAAACAACTTCCGGCGAAGTTCCAAGTCTGCGTTGAATAAACGCGCAGAAGGGGGCAAGAGCTTTAATTAGCATTAATTGCAGTGCCGGCCGGCTGTTTGTCTAAGCCTGGCGGCGAGCATCCTTCCGCAGGCTGTAGATGGAGCCATAACATTACTAAACAGCATCCCGGCGCACAGGGTGGGGGTTTTGCGCCGGGAGAACCAGATGTATGGAAGTTTTTCCGCTTCCGTTTCTGAGTGTGAACAACCAGCGAACTCAGACCTAATTCTCTCCGAAGCTGGCTGTGTTGGTTGAAGCCCAGAAGCTGGCTTTGGGGTGGATTCAGATTCCATGTGCCCAGCAATTACCACCTTCTAGCACCTTCCCCTCTGACAATTTCTCTGCTGCAGGGCATCCCCAGGGCAGTCAGTCCCACCTGGGCCAATGAATGCATTTGGAACAGCAGACACGGCCCTGCTCTTTGCAGTCTCTTGCCGTAAGAGCCACTCACCCAAGTGGCCTGGGCTCCCCAGGGCTCACCTGGCGTCCTGGCCAGAGGGGAGCTCAGGGAGGGTTTCACACCGCAGACAGGGCCTTGGTTAGCTGGGCAAGCCTCACCTCCCCTTTCTCACCGAAAGGCCCAAACCTGATGAATGTCCCGACTTCAAAACCCTCCCTGTCTTGGTTGATCACTCACATTTCTTTCTCTTCTCTTTTCCGTCTTCAGGACACCTCTCCCTGGCTTTCTTTCTCCTCCTTTCTCCATCTCTCTCTGCCTTCTTCCCCTCCTTTCTCCTGCTTTCTCTGCACCTTCTCTCCACGCACAGATTCTTGAAGCCAGAGTCAAATCTTGAATCAAAGGCCATCTCACATTTACCATGCTGTATTTTCCTACTGACTTTGCTACATCTTACCAGGTCACTTCTTTGCTCCCAAATATTCCATGGCTGCCGCCCTGCTGTCATTCAGGGAAGGCCCCCCTTGGCTTGACACTCTCGGGTGCATAGACGGTCTCCTCCTCTCCTGCCCTGTTTGGGCCTCCCAGGCAGCTGCCTCGATTCATACCTCCTCTCCGCTGGCTGGACTCCCACTCATCTCTCCAGGCCCACAGCACATGTTCCCACCTCTTTTACGCTGCTTTCCTTGCTTGCCTCCAGTGGGATTCCTCTCTCCTGTGAAAGGACTTCAGGATGGCACATGTTTTATTTGCTTTGGATTCTGGCTGCTGGAGTGTGTGTCTGTAAGATAAGATAATCCTTTAAAGGGTTTTTGTTGTAGTACCCTCTTCCCAGGCTTACCCTTGCAAGAGAAGGACGGCTGTTGACCAGGGTGATGAGCGGCCAGGGTGACTTCCTGTGCCCTGTGGGGAAGGGGGAGGTCCCTGGCAAAAAATCGATAGCTTCAGGTCACCATGTATCGGTGGAAGAGGACCTCTTCCCATCCCTGAGGTGAGATGGCAGGTCAGGACTGATAGAGCTGATGGATCAATACCCCAGTTCTCTCGCCCCTCGCATATACTCACTCTCCACTGTTTCTCAGAGTTCCTGGCAGGACTGAATGCCAATTGCCCACCGGGTACTGTGATAACACGCTCTGTGGCGGCTTCCTTCCCTTCCCTGTCTTACTGTTGTATACCCTAGTACTGTGGGCATCACCTCCATATAAACGATCGACCTGATTCTGGAGGAACTCAAAACCAACACAGACTCAGAAGAGGCCCTTGGGAAGGAACGAAGAAAGCTGCAGCAGGAAGCCTCAGGGCCTGACATGGGTGTGGGACTCTCCCAGGGCACTCGGCACAGGCAGATGATGCCTTTTCCCAGTCTGTGTCTCATAAGCCTTCTCCTTCCTCTCCCCACAAAAACACAGCAGGGCAACCAGGAAGAAAGGGAATGGGGGAATGGCTTGTGCTTTAAATTAAATCGATTTGTTGAAAGAGGAGAATTGCATGTTCTTTTCATCTGCGTTTGTGGGTGCCTCCTCCAGCTGTGGCCTTTACCTGTTTCCCTCTCCATCTGAGCTGCCTGAAGGCAGGGAATGGGCCTTGCTCAGTTTGTGGCGACTCATCCCCTGGTGTCTCCCACGAGGGACACTTGAGCCCGATTCAGTCCACTGGGGAGTGTGCCAGGAAAGGCTGATGGCCCTAAGGAGCGGAGAGCAGCCTCCAGCTGACGGCCAGTAGGGAGGTGGGGACCTCAGCCTGATAGGTGCAAGGGACTGAACTCTGCCAACAACTGAGTGAGCCTGGGAGTGGATNGCTTCCTTCCCTTCCCTGTCTTACTGTTGTATACCCTAGTACTGTGGGCATCACCTCCATATAAATGATCGACCTGATTCTGGAGGAACTCAAAACCAACACAGACTCAGAAGAGGCCCTTGGGAAGGAACGAAGAAAGCTGCAGCAGGAAGCCTCAGGGCCTGACATGGGTGTGGGACTCTCCCAGGGCACTCGGCACAGGCAGATGATGCCTTTTCCCAGTCTGTGTCTCATAAGCCTTCTCCTTCCTCTCCCCACAAAAACACAGCAGGGCAACCAGGAAGAAAGGGAATGGGGGAATGGCTTGTGCTTTAAATTAAATCGATTTGTTGAAAGAGGAGAATTGCATGTTCTTTTCATCTGCGTTTGTGGGTGCCTCCTCCAGCTGTGGCCTTTACCTGTTTCCCTCTCCATCTGAGCTGCCTGAAGGCAGGGAATGGGCCTTGCTCAGTTTGTGGCGACTCATCCCCTGGTGTCTCCCACGAGGGACACTTGAGCCCGATTCAGTCCACTGGGGAGTGTGCCAGGAAAGGCTGATGGCCCTAAGGAGCGGAGAGCAGCCTCCAGCTGACGGCCAGTAGGGAGGTGGGGACCTCAGCCTGATAGGTGCAAGGGACTGAACTCTGCCAACAACTGAGTGAGCCTGGGAGTGGATTCATCCTGGGTCTCCAGCTGAGAACCCTGGTTGGCCAACACCTTGACTTTGGCCTCAGGAGACTTGGAGCAGAAGAACCAATTGAGCCTACCTGAAATTGTGACTTGAGATAATAAATTTGGGTTGTTTTAAGCGACTACGTTTGGAGTGATTTGTTACAGCAGCAACAAGAAACTGATACAGAGATGATAACCACCCCGTGAGTGCTACTTTGTGTGGTAACTCTGGCTGAAATGTTGAAATGGCCACATGGCCCTCTGTGCTTTTGTCCATCCTGCAGGTCACACGTGCACTTCCTGTGCGGGTGGCTTGTTAAGGATAATAAGCGAATGAGGAAAGCTGCAGGCTCCTTTCGGTCTGAAGGAGGGAGACCTGGATGTGGATCTGGGGTGGCTGTAGCTGGTTTTGGTATGATGTGCGGGTGACCTCTGAATCACAGAGTCTGATGATCATTTTCTGACTTCATTTCTTCAGGGATTTTGGCAGATAGAGCCCTGGAATCTGCCAAGAAGGCTGGTTATGTGGGCAGAAGCAGCGGTCCAGGGACAAGATTTGACAGCATCCCGGCCGGTTCATCTCTCTCTCCAGGTGGGATGATGCCCTAAGGTTTATCTTCAGGTTTTCTTCAACTCTTTTGCTTCTCTTCACCCAAGAACAGGGTACCTGGAGGCAGGAACGGGATTTGCTTTTCCTTCCCAATTCAACTTCTCTGTTTCAACAGGTTTTAAGCTAATAGTTGCTATGGCTGGCCACTGGGGCTGTTCATATACATCCCAGGGGTTGTGGTAGGGAATGGGGGTTCACACTTTGATTTCCGCAAAGAACATAAGCAGCATTTTCAGCTCCCAGATGGAGGAAGCGGGAGCTGGTTTCCTGCCTTCATCACGGAGCTCTGTGGGACCGACTTCTTGTCTGGAATGCAAAGCCCTTGCGTCAACCTAGAAAGACTGTGAACTAGGGAAGCAACCACTTGTAGGCTTTGGAAAACCGCTTCTACCAAGGTTCAGGGGAGACTGACCACAGGGTGGGGACCGGAGCCCGCCTCACACATCTATCCTCTCGGGCCCTCGGCTCCCTCCCAGGTGAGGACACTTGGCCTCCTTAGATAGCTTCCAAGGTTCCTTTTGACTTTAGAATTCTAGGTATGAAAAAAAAAAATCTGGTAGAACAGACACTAGCTGTTGACAGCAGTAATCTCTGCTGGGGTGGGAATGGGGAATAGTATTAGAGATTAATTTCCCAGGTCAAATTTTAAAAAATATTAAAAAATAATTTTTGGATCATATGCAACAAAACATTAATTTTTTAAATTGTGGGGTTTTTCTTTTTCTAATAAATGTGCTTTCTGTTATGGAAAATTTCAAACATACATAAAAGTATGGGATAACGAATTCCCACATACCCATCACTCAGCTTCAACCACGGTTGGCTCAGAGCCCACTGTTTCACCAGTATCCCCACCTACTCCCCCTCTTTCTGTCTTATTTTAAAACAGATCCAAGACATAACATCATTTCACTCAATACAGCATGTATCACTTTTGTAATTAGAAATTAAAATTTACCGGAGGCATTCTGAAACTAAATATACCTCCATATTCTCCTGCAGAAGCACCACAATAGGATGGAAATAAAATGTAACTGTTGGTCTGGAGATCTGGAAGATATCTGTTCTCTACTCATGATTGCCTAACAATGTTTAATCCAAAGGAAAGAGTCTCTAACAGTGGAATTTCATTTATCTGTGAGAGGGGCTGTATTGAGGGACAGGGGATGACGGAACACTGTTAGCGACTCCACTGTGTAATGTGTAGAGCCAGTCCTGGGAGGGATGGCTTGTCATTATTTCCCCCAACTGTTTTGCACTGTATGTGTCAAATCCTATAGTAAATACTGAGAATTATTTTAAAGGATCTCTCAGGAGTTTGGCAGCCTCTCTCTTCCCATTCAATAGTTTCAAAATCCCTGTTACTACCACCACCCTCATCAGATTGTGCTTATTAAAGGTCCACTTGGACGCACAGCCCCACCTGTTTCCCACTGAGATGGGTCCTTGACTTAATTTCGGGGGTGAGTTCTCTTGCTTTGTTCATTTGGATTAGAAACCCCGTGATGTTTGACCTGGTTTATGTTTTTCCTTTTCTCTTTTGAAACAATAAAAATGTTTCGTGGGGATTCTGGACTACATTAGAGGGTCGTTTTCAATTTTCATGCGAGACATATGGAAAGACTCACCTCCACTTACAGTTTATTCCCTGAGACGGTCTGACCCCCAGCCGACACTCCGAAATGGAAAAGACCTTCCAGGCAGTCAGCATTTGAGCACATTTCCCGCCCGCGGCCTGTACTGACCTCAGCTCAAGTCAAAACTCACAGGAACGCTAGACTTGGATGAGCCGGGACATGGAAACTTTCAGTCCTGAAGTGTGCCCCCTCCTCACTGAGACTGGGGCTCCCCAAACTCTTAGAGTGAGATTGGGCCTGAGCCTGGGGGTGGGGAGTGGGCTGCTACAGTGTTTCTCCTCCTTCTCTTCTTTGGTAGAGGGAGAAAGGCCCGTGGGACTTGCTCTATATGGCTGACAGTGCTTCTTTTTGCCTGCTTGAGTTAATGGAGAAAAGCCATACACGGATGTCTGCTGGACTAGTTATGTTTTCCTTGCAAATACAAATCTAAATTGCTCTAGCACAGACAGCTTTAGTGCCTGAGTAAACACTTGACCTTTGGTGAGTTTCCAGAATTGAGGTGCTTGGGTCTTTTGGCATCACTAGGAAATGGGCTTACACCTGACAGGTTAAGGGGTGACAGCAGTAAATACAGACAGGATCGGAGAAGCTGGGAGTCACAGGGAGGGGAGCTGGAAAATCCGGTCCTGACGTCCAGGCTCTCCAGCCTTTTGACATGGGGATTAAGAATGGCCCGCAGAGGCAGCCTGCAGTAGGGAGATTTTAAAGGAAGGATTCTTTGGGTAGAAGGAGATCTGTCAAGGCAGGGGGAGAGGTTTTTTGAGAGAGAAAGGAGAGACTGAAGGCTATTTTGGGGGATGGGGACTAAGGGAGATGGGGGAAGGGAGGGGAGAGATGAGTAGGGAGAAGCTTTGCAGTGGATGAACCTGGAATCTCTGCAGCTGTTTTCCCAGGAACCCTGATGAAGATTTTGCTTTCTTCTCAATTGCTTTCAGTTGTTGCCCCTGACACTGATGGGCTGTGATGCTGATGGGAGCCTGGAGCTTAAGGTGGTCCAGATCTTTTGGGTCACGAAGGAGGGTAGAAAAGCAGGGTGCATCCTGGGAAACAACGGAGGTTTCACCATGAAATAGATTTTGGCCTTTTGTTGGACTTGACCTACCCCCTTTCCTTTTTGACCAGGAGCGTATCATGGGGTGGCTGCTTGCATCCAGGACCATCAGGTGTATTACCAGCGTCGTGTGGAGAATGGGTGTTGCGGGAAACCAGCGATCTGCTGGGGCTGGCTTTCCCAGCCTTGCATAAAAGGCTGAGCCGCGGTGTACAGTGCAGGCGGGGGCGGGGGTGCTGAGCAGCGCAGGACAAAGGCACATGTCAGCAAGTCCTCCATCCGGCGGTCCGGGGGACTTGGCAGACCAGCCAGAGTTTCCTGGCATTTGGTTCTGAAGTAGGTAAGGCCAGCTGGCTCCGGAGAGTTTTTTGTAAAGCTTATGTCAGTCTGCGTCTTGGGGTCCTGTTTGCTGCCTGGGGGGTGATGGAGCTGGCTGGCCGAGTCCCAGCTGTTCCTTTGGGGGCCCACGTGGAGATTCTGGACTCCGATAGCATCTTTCAGGCCAGTAGAGCTCACACCTCTATTCCTCCTGTAGGGACACTCATTCCCATCTCCTCAGCTAAGAAGCTCGGATTCACTGATCTGCCTCTTTCCCCCTATATGCCCAGTGCATATAATTTGAATTTTTATTACCCTGAACCAAATAAAATGGGCATTTTTGTAGGTCAAAAACATCACACATTGGTAATCATATGGTTTAACTTAAAAGAACTGTAACAGGCTTCACTAAAGATTGGCAAAGCAGGACTTTCCTGGTGGTCCAGTGGTTAAGAATCTGCCTGCCAACGCAGGGGATACGAGCTCGATCCCTGGTCTGGGAAGATTCCACATGCTCTGGAGCAGCTAAGCCCATGCATCAGAGCTACTGAGCCAGCACACTAGAGCCTGTGCTCCACAACAAGAGAAGCCACCACAATGAGAAGCCCTCACACTGCAACTAGAGTAGGCCCGTGCACAGCAGCAAAGATGCAGTGTAGCACAGAAAGAAAGGATGAGCAGAGCCCGAATACCTTTTATCTTTGTATTCTCTACCGCCCTTGCTATGGGGCTTGGCTCATAAAAGTTCAGTAAATGAAAAGTTGAACTGAAAACTGTGGAACGGGAACAACTGAGAAATATTTTCATAATTGCCTTTCCTTCCCACATAGACATGACTCTCAGTGAAGCACCCTGGGTGTNCAATCCCACTGCTGGGCATACACACTGAGGAAATCAAAATTGAAAGAGACACATGTACCCCAATGTTCATTGCAGCACTGTTTATAATAGCCAGGACATGGAAGCAACCTAGATGTCCATCAGCAGACGAATGGATAAGAAAGCTGTGGTACATATACACAATGGAATATTACTCAACCATTAAAAAGGATACATTTGAATCAGTTCTAATGAGGTGGATGAAACCAGAGCCTATTATACAGAGTGAAGTAAGCCAGAAAGAAAAACAGCAATACAGTATACTAACACATATATATGGAATTTAGAAAGATGGTAATGATAGTCCTGTATGCGAGACAGCCAAAGAGACACAGATGTATAGAGCAGACTTTTGGACTCTGTGGTAGAGGGAGAGCATGGGATGATTTGGGAGAGTGGCATTGAAACATGTATACTATCATGTAAGAAACAAATCGCCAGTCTAGGTTTGATACAGGATACAGGATGCTTGGGGCTGGTGCACTGGAATGACCCAGAGAGATGATATGGGGAGGGTAGTCGAAGGGGGGTTCAGGATTGGGAACTCATGTACACCTGTGGTGGATTCGTGTCAATGTATGGCAAAACCAATACAGTATTGTAAAGTTAAAAAAAAGATAAAATAAAATAAAAAATAAAGAGCAAACAACAACAACAACTTGGGTAAATGTCCCTTCCTCTTACTTGGTCATTAAACTTTGTTCTTAAATATACATATGACCTTCAATCCTCACAACTCACATAAACATGGGCCATAGTGAAGATTGTATTTGGGCAAATGACCTGTTTTCTGAATGAAACAGAAAGCTGCTGTTTCTGTTGAGATGGTTAGGGATAGAACTGGTAGCTCAGAGGTTAAAACATCTGCCTGGAATGCTGGAGACCTGGGTTTGATCCCTGGGTTGGGGAGATCCCCTGGAGAAGGAAAGGGCAACCCACTCCAGTACTCTTGCCTGGAGAATCCCATGAAGGGAAGAGCCTGGTAGGCTACAGGCCATGGGGTCGCAAAGAGTCGGATACGACTGAGCGACTTCACTTCACTTTGAAGCAGAGAGATACCAATAGTGAGATGGGATAAATTCAAGAGAATTTTCAAAATAGCCTTAATGGGACATAATGACTAATTTAAAATAAGTTAGGGTAAAAGTTTCAAATAACTCCAGTATTTCAGACTTGAGTGACCATGTGGCTGGTAATTGATTTTAACCAGTAAAGAAAATCTAGGATGTCAGTTCTGTCTAGGCCATAGTACTTGCTCAGCCAGAAATATGCATAAACATAAATATCTCCTTTTTCAAGAAAAGATTCCATTTTCTGTGCATTCCTGATTTAGTTGGGGAAAAAAATGTTTTGATTGCTATCTCTACAGAACTTACAAATGTTTTAGCATTGGTTAAGAAGCACACAAAGAAATTTTGTTTTGTTTTTTACCTTCATGTTTTTCAGATTGATGTACTGACACTAAGACATGAGACAAATTTAAATATGAAACTAAGATAAAACAGATCAGACCTGGCCATCAGTTGAATAAAGAGAAGAAAAGGAGACAATGGACAAATAGAGGTGCTAAGATTAGATGTGAAGGCTTTCTCCCTAAAAATATTGTTCTGCCTGATTAATAGCTAAAGTTCCATCATTAAAGATCCATCTACACTTAAGAATTTTCTTCTCCCTGATGTTTTCTTCAAATTTCAAATTATCCTGAGAGTGATGTGATGAGTCTATCACATGACTTATCTTTCATTGGCAAATTGGAACAAACATACATAAACATTTGCTGAAGTTAATACTAATTTAAATATTTATTTGGCATAGTAATGGCAGGGATATAACAAGTGCTTAGTATTTTCTCTAGTACAGAGATCAAAAAGTAGCGATTACAACTATTTTACAAGCTTAACTCCTTTAATTTATTGCCAGGATTGTTTGAGTCACTTTCCTCTGAAAAAATTAAGAGTGAACATCATCCTTCTGAGTTTATTTGAGCAATATCAGAAGTTGGGAACACCAATCAATTTTTCTAAGCTCTCACTCATAAAAATATGCAGTAAGCCCTTAGCTAATTATAACTATTTAGAAGCCACAATGGGCTGATATAATGATAATAGCTAAATAAACACCAAAGTAGTTTGTACACTGGCAAACAAAATATATTGACAAAATCTCTGCAGGGATCTTTGAGTCTTACAGTGATAGACTAAATTATACACCAGAATTTTGGAGAGTAAAGCAGTGGCTCTAAAACTTTTTTGCATATGAATTATCTGGAGAGCTTTTCAAAATCCCAATGTCAGGTAACAGCTAATACCAGTTAAGTCAGAATATCTGGGGGTAGAAGCTAAGCATCAGTATTTTTTAAGACACCCAATTAATTCCAACGTGCAGCAAAATTTTGGAGTCACTGGAGTAAGGTAACAGTTTTATATCCAACATAAGTGTTTTAAAAGTATTAGAAGATGTTCTTTACAAGTTTAATTTGGAAAGGCAACAGGAATAATTCTTTGATCCCTTCCTCCCACTAATCTATGACCACCATTCTCCCTAAGCTTTTCCCTTGGCAATCCAACATTATCTGGCTTTGGGGAGAAGACAAGAAAAGTGAGAAAGGTCTTTAAAAAGATCAAAATGTGCAGTCACTCAGTATTAGAAGACTTGAGTTACTATGATTCTGATTCTCACTGTCAACCACCTATTATCCACTTTGTGTTCAACACTCTGAATATTGACACCATCTCCACTTGCTTATGATTAAGGTCAAGATAGGAAGCACTAGGGCACTACTGGCTGCCAGAAAGCTCCACCTAGACTTTGAGAAGTAGGAGAGACATTATTAATGTTAAGGAGTTACATCCTTCCTTCTTGCTACATCTGAAGGATCTAACTCCCCCTTCAATCAATCCTTTTCTCAGGATCAAAAGCCCCACTTTAGATTTCTGTTGTCTTCATTGTGTCATGGAATTTTTTATTAGGGGGATTCCCCACAACTTTGTGGCCCTGACTCTAGAACTCCAACTGATTCTCACAGTGAAGAATCTAAAAAATATCCCTGTCTGGCTCCAACAGAGGTAGAGAATGAGTAATCATTGTGAAATATCCCTAGAACTAATTCCATAACAAAGGCCTACTCTCTAGAAGATAAGAGAATTCTTCCCACACCATCCCCCTTTGGTATTCCTGCCTTCCCAAAGAGAAAAAGAAAAAGTCAATAATGGTTGGGAATTCAGTGAAATATATTTGGAATGCTGCATCCGGGGAAGACAGGAGGGAACAGGAGTGGGGGAAATCCATACCAGTGGAGAAACAATTATGAAGATCACAGCTCTGAGACATAGGTTCACAGAAACACTGAGACTTAACTAGAACATTAGCACTCTTTCTCCCAACAGCTTACTGTAACACAGGGCTCCAGTGGATTACAACTGGGAGAACTGTAGGACAGTTTCTCCAAAAGGAAGAGTATTTAGGAAAGCCTGAAGTCAAGAGGGGTTAAAAAAAACAAAGATGGTAGAGGAACTTGAATTCTCTGACATCTACAGCTACAGAAAACATTTAAAAAGACCAAATCCTAGCCATATTAACATATGTCCTTTTACTGAAGCCCTATTTAGCCACCTGGGCTTTCCAAGTGGCTCAGCAGGTAAAGAATCTGACTGCCATACAGGAGGAGACACGGGTTTGATTCCTGGGTTGGGAAGATTCCAAAGAGGAGGAAAATGGCGACCCACTCTCTTGCCTGAAAAATTCCACGGACAGAGGAGACTGGCAGGTCACAGTCCAAAGGGTCACAAAAAGTTGGACACAATTGAACAACCAAGCACATTTACCTCTGCTCCTATTTTCCTATTCAATAATCCTGGCTTTCAAAAAAGATTATAAGGAATGAAGAAAGGCAAGAGGAAAAAATGGAGAAAAAGCAATGATCAGACTCAGGTGTTACAGAATGGTTGAAATTATCAGACAGGAAATTTAAAATATTATGATTTATATGCTAATGGCACAAATATTAAAAGCAGACAACACAAGAATAGACACATGTAAGAAGTGAGATGAATACTCCAAAAAAAGAATCATATAGAAATGCTAGAAATCAAAAACACCATACATATATAAATAATCCCTTTCAGCAACTAATCAGAAGACTCAAAATAGCTGAGAAAAGAATCAATGAGCTTAAAGAAAGAGTAATAGAAACTTCCCAAATCGAAATGTAAGAGGAAAAAAATGAACTGAAAGTAAAAAACAGAGCATTCAAATACTGTGGAAAAAATGTTAAAAGGTGTGACTTACACCTTTAACATAACTGGAATACCAGAAGGGAGAAAGGAGAAAAAACACAAAGGAGGAAAAATACTCCAAGTACTTAGAAAGTAAATAATACATATAACTTAGGGTCTTGAAAAGTGTAAATACTTTTTAACAAAGGAAAAATAAAATACATATAATAGAAAATAGGAAAGGTACAAAATCAATAGCTTAAGCTTCCACTTTGGAAAACTAGAGCAAGAGGAACTTAAGCCTTAAAAAAGCAGAATAAAATAATAATCTTGAGCAGAAAACAATGATACTGCATCAAAGAAAATAAAGGAGAAAAATCAATGAGATCAAAGGCACACTTTGAAAATATCAATTAATTGATAAACATCTCAACTCAGACTAAGCAGGAAAAAGAAAAGAGAGAAGACACAGATTGCCAGTATCACAAATAAAAGAGAGGTCATCACTACTGATTTTGTGAAATTAAGCACATAACAAAGAACTAGTATGAATAACTTGATGCCTACAAATTTGAAGACTTAGATGAAATCAACCATATGTAGATGGTTCAGTTCAGTTCAGTCGCTCAGTTGTGTCCGACTCTTTGAGACCCCATGAACTGCAGCATGCCAGGCCTCCCTGTCCCTCACCAGCTCCAAGAGTTCACCCAAACTCATGTCCATTCAGTTGGTGATGCCATCCAACCATCTCATCCTCTGTTGTCCCCTTCTCCTCTTGCCCTCAATCTTTCACGGCATCAGGGTCTTTTCCAACGAGTCAGCTCTTCTCATCAGGTGGCCAAAGTACTGGAGTTTCAGCTTCAATATCAGTCCTACCAATGAACGCCCAAGACTGATCTCCTTTAGGATGGACTGATTGGGTCCTCTTGCAGTCCAAGGGACTCTCAAGAGTCTTCAACACCACAGTTCAAAAGCATCAATTCTTCTGCAGTCAGCTTTCTTAACAGTCCAACTCTCACATCCATACATGACACTGGAAAAACCATAGCCATGACTAGACAGACCTTTGTTGACTCTGCTTTTTAATATGCTGTCTAGGTTGGTCATAACTTTCCTTCCAAGGAGTAAGCATCTTTTAATTTCATGGCTGAAATCACCATCTGCAGTGATTTTGGATCCCAGAAAAATAAAGTCAGCCACTGTATTCACTGATTCCCCATCTACTTGACATGAAGTGAGGGGACCAGATGCCATGATCTTCGTTTTCTGAATGTTGAGGTTTAAGCCAACTTTTTAACTCTCCTCTTTCACTTTCATCAAGAGGCTCTTTAGTTCCACTTCACTTTCTGCCATAAGGGTGGTGTCATCTGCATATCTGAGGTTGTTGATATTTCTCCCGGTAATTTTGATTCCAGCTTGTGTTTCTCCCAGCCCAGCGTTTTTCATGATGTATTCTGCACAGAAGTTAAATAAGCAAGGTGACAATATACAGCCTTGACGTATACTTTTTCCTATTTGGAACCAGTCTGTTGTTCCATGTCCAGTTCTAACTGTTGCTTCCTGACCTGCACACAGGTTTCTCAAGAGGCAGGTCAGGTGGTCTTGTATTCCCGTCTCTTTCAGAATTATCCACAGCTTATTGTGATCCACACAATCAAAGGCTTTGGCATAGTCAATAAAGCAGAAGTAGATGTTTTTCTGGAACGCTCTTGCTTTTCTGATGATCCAGCGGGATGTTGGCAATTTGACCTCTGGTTCCTCTGCCTTACCAATACAGTATACTAACACATATATATGGAACTTAGAAAAATGGTAATGACAACCCTGTATGTGAGACAGCAAAAGAGACACAGATGTATAGAACAGTCTTTTGGATTCTGTGGGAGAGAGAGGGGGTGAGATGATTTGGGAGAATGGCATTGAAACAAGTATAATATTATATAAGAAATGAATTGCCAGTCTAGGTTCAATGCAGGATACAGGATGCTTGGGGCTGGTGCACTGGGATGACCCAGAGAGATGGTATGGGGAGGGAGGTGGGAGCGGGGTTCAGGATTGGGAACACGTGTATACCAGCGGCAGATTCATGTCAATGTATGGCAAAACCAATATAGTATTTTAATGTATGGCAAAACAATACAGTATTGTAAAGTAAAAAAAATAAAATTTAAAAATAAAAAATAAATAAAACCAGCTTGAACATCTGGAANATTGGGAACACGTGTATACCAGTGGCAGATTCATGTCAATGTATGGCAAAACCAATATAGTATTTTAATGTATGGCAAAACAATACAGTATTGTAAAGTAAAAAAAATAAAATTTAAAAATAAAAAATAAATAAAACCAGCTTGAACATCTGAAAGTTCATGGTTCACGTATCGTTGAAGCCTGGCTTGGAGAATTTTAAGCATCACTTTACTAGCATGTGGTATTCTTTGGCATTGCCTTTCTTTGGGATTGGAATGAAAACTGACCTTTTCCAGTCCTGTGGCCACTGCTGAGTTTTCCAAATTTGCTAGCATATTGAGTGCAGCACTTTCACACCATCATCTTTCAGGATTTGAAATAGCTCCACTGGAATTCCATTACTTCCACTAGCTTCGTTCATAGTGATGCTTCCTAAGGCCCACTTGACTTCACATTCCAGGACATCTGGCTCTAAGTGAATGATGATGGTAGCACACTTTAAATGGATGTTTAAATTTGTCAAAACTCATCAAATTGTATTCTTAAAATATGTACATTTTATTGCATATAAATTGAACCTAAATAGAATTTTTTAAAAGACAAACTTCTTGAATTTGAAACATGAAACTTGAAGAATGTCCTTCACCTTTGAATCTCATTTCTTCTTGTGCTGAGTTGAAATATTAGAAGTAGTATGTAAGAAAGTACTTTACATGATACATTTCACATTTAGGTAGTCAGTGAAAATGAGTTTCCTTTTCTGTTTCCTGAATAAAAATTATCACTTAAAATGTAAGAATTTTAAAACTAAAATTCCTAAAACATTAACTTAATCACATTTTATACTGTTACATACTTTAATCTTTAGCACAGATTTAACAAATAAGTCAAATAATGGTTGACTTCAAGGATAATTTCTTCACCTACCTAATCCAATTCATCCTTGAAGACTATATTTAGGAGTTATTTCATCTAGGAAGACTTCTCTCACCAGCACTACCTCCCAATGCTGTCATGCCAGGAGACTGTTGGTGCCTCTCCTCTCCATGTCAATGCTGATATCTCTCTGTATCAATAACACCAGCTATTGTCTGTCTATTACCTAACACAGAGTCTAGGCCAGATAATATCATTGTTGTTGTTATTATTCAGTCACTCAGTCGTGTCTGAGTCTGCGACCTCATGGACTGTAGCACACCAGCTTCCCTGTCCTTCACTGTCTTCTGGAGCTTGCTCAGATTCATGTCCATTGAGTCGGTGATGTCATCCAACTATCTCATCCTCTGTCGTTCCCTTCTCCTCCTGCCTTCAATCTTTCCCAACATCAGTATCTTTTCCAGTTTCGCATCAGGTGGCCAAAGTATTGGAGCTTCAGCTTCAGCACCAGTCCTTCCAGTGAATATTCAGAGATGTCTTCCTTTAGGATTGACTGGTTTGATCTCCTTGCAGTCCAAGGGACTCTCAAGAGTCTTCTCCAACACCACAGGTCAAAAACATCAATTCTTCAGCACTCAGCTTTCTTTATGTTCCAACTCTCACATCCATACATAACTACTGGAAAAATCATAGCTTTGACTAGACAGACATTTGTCAGCAAAGTAATGTCTCTGCTTTTTAGTATCCTGTCTAGGTTTGTCATAGAGAATATTGCCTAAGTAAGTTATCATAAGGGTGCTCACAGAAGGAGGGAAAAATGATAGTGTGGGAGAAAAACCCAGGCAAGGATTTAGCCTTGGGCCTCAACTGAAACCCAGCTTTGGTTCAATCCCCTAGGGAGTCCCAGAGTATTTCATTGCCACACAGGGTACCTCCCAGCCTAACACAAGAAACCAGCCTTTTCCTCTTCAACCACTCACACCCTCCTGCCTTCCCCCTCACTCACCCATAAGTCAAGATCACTACCCATGGGCTATCCCACAAAAGGGCATAATCTCTGAGCTAAGATGGCAATTCTTAGAAGAAAAAGGCAACTGTTAGCCATTAGCAGCCACACATATAGCAACTGGGGGAGAGTGTACCAGACCAGTAAAGGGGTCTGTGCTGGACACCAAAATAACTGCTACTCCAATGTAGATTTACACTCTAGTACATGTTTAAAATATTGTGCAGGGACATGAGCTCGTGAATCAGATGGCCTGTAGATAAAAATCCCATTATGTATCTTTGTGCAAACCACTTAACTTCTCTAAATGTTAGTTCTCAAGATAAAAATAGCAGTATCTACTGCATATTGCTATCATGAGAAGTAAATGAAATAATATATGTGAAGTGTTCAGGCCTGTGTCTGGAACATAAGAACTTAATACATGTTAGTGTTACTGTCATTATTGCTGCTATTGTTGCTATCATTATTATTACAGCAAGTTCCTTACATATGAACCTCCAAGTTGCAAACTTTCAATGATGTGAACATACATTCTTATGTCCAATTATGTAGGTCAGTTCATGTACCTAGTGTACACTGTCATGCGTATGCATCCTCTACAAGTGGTTGTGATTTTTACTTTACAGTATTGTATAGAGTACTGTAGTAGAGTGTCTTTATTTCAAGCCCAGGATGTTCAGAAGCAAGCATAAAAGCAGCAGTGATGTAGTTGGTACTGCTAAGAAGTGCCCAGCAATAACAAAGGGGGAAAAAATGAAAATGATTCAGAGAGTGGAGCGAGGTGAAAAGATGTTAGATGTTGTTTTTATAACATGAATCGATTAACCATCAACATAATTCTAAAGAATAAGGACAAGATCATGGAACATGTGATCTACTGTGCCAAGGATGTCCACATTATTATCAAAGAAGCATGGGAAAGTGATGGAGGAGATGAAGAAACTTCTCAGTGTGTGGATGCAGGATCAGCATGAGAATCAAGTCCTGCTCAGCTTAAGGTTGATTCAAGAGAAAGCTTAAAGCCTTTATGAAAACTTGAAGAAGAAACACTGCAAAAAATCAGGAAGGGGCATCTTTTAATGCTGATCATAGCTGGTTTCATCAGTTCAAGGCTAGAGCCAGCTTTCACAATACCAAAGTAACTAGCAAGACAAGGAAGGCAGATAAGGCAGCAGCCTTGAAATTTTCTGAAATGCTTCAAGAAATTACTGATGAAGGTATGCTTTTTACCCAAGCAGGTTTTTAATGTGGATAAGAGAGAAGTCTCATCTTCTGTGTACTGGAAGAGAATGCCAGACCCAAGTTACTTCAGTAAGGAGGAAAGGTTGATGCCAGGCTATACAATAGCAAAGGATAGGCCAATTCTGTTGTTTGGTAGCAGTGCTCCTGGTGATATGAAGCTGAAACTTCTCTTAGTTTATCATTCGGAGAACTCAAGAACCCTTAAAAACCTAGCCAAGGACTCTCTTCCTATTGTGTAGAAGAGTAACCGTAAAACCTAGGTCACACCGGCCATCTTCCAGGAACAGTTTTTCTACTAATTTTTCCCAGAGGTAGAAACACATTGTTTGGAGAAGGACATCTCATTCAACATTCTTTTGCTGCTCAACAATGCTGCAGGCCACCCCCATTCATGGAAGACTTTCATCCCAATGTCAAAGTAATGCATCTGTCACAGAATTCTATATCACTCATCCATACTATGGATGAGGGAGTTACAGCAATTTTCAAGAAATATTATTTACATCATACTTTTTATCAGGCAGTAGAGGCAAGTGATGAATCTGGATCAACCTTGTGACAAATTTGGAAAGATTATCATATCCACATCCACCTGCAATTCAGGAGACCCTGATTTGATTCCTGGGTTGGGAAGATCCACTGGAGAAAGGATAGGCTACCCACTCCAGAATTCTTGGGTGTCCCTAGTGCCTCAGACAGAAAAGAATCTGCCTGCAATGCAGGAGACCTGGGTTCAATTCCTGGGTTGGAAAGGTCCCCTGATGAAGGGAACAGCTACCTACTCCAGTAATCCAGCCTGGAGAATCCGCATGGACAGAGGAATCTGGCAAGCTACACTCCATGGGATCTCAAAGAGTTGGACATGACTGAGCGACTTTCACTTTCATGACATCTACAAAGCCATAAAAACACTGATTTTTTAAAATTTATTTATTTATTTATTTTTTAATTTGACTTTACAATACTCTATTGGGTTTGCCATACATCGACATGATTGGCATGATGTTACAGCCATCACTATGAATGGGGTCTGGAATAACCCTTGCCTGCCAACTGTTCACGATTTTCATGGATTTGAGAAGGTGGATGAGGAGTCCAAAGAGATCTTCAGCAACTTAGTGGCCCTCAGCAAGAAGCTGGAGCTGGATCTGCAAGAGGATGACTTCACTGAACTCCTTACTGTACAACACAAGGAGCTTACTAATGAAAACCTGATGGAACTGGAGGCCCAGAGAAAGGATGAAGAGAGACAAAAGGAAGAAGGAACTGAAGAACTGATTCACAATGCAGGAAATGGCAAGGGAATATTCTTTATTTAAGGAGGCACTGTTAGCTTTTGAGGCACAGGATCGGGAAATAGAATGGTACACGAAGGTTACACCAGCCATTCAGAAAGCAATCTAGTGCTGCTGTGGTGGATTCATGTCGATGTATGGCAAAACCAACACAGTATTGTAAAGTAGAATAAAGTAAAAAAAATTAATTAATTAATTAAAAAAAATAAGATGAGAGAATAAAGAGCTACTATACTACTCAGACATCAGTGGGTCATTTCTTCAAGAGGGTAGACAGAAATAAAACCAGCAAGGAAACCAGAACCTGTGCCATCAACATCAGGTGTGAGTGAAATTGTAGCTTGCCCTCCATCTCCCATTGCTGAGGATCCTTCAGCTCTACCATCTTCCCACCTTCTCTCCCTCCTCCAGTCAGTAACTCTTCTTTCCTGTTCACTTGATGCCAGCTCCTATATGCCAGCTGTTATATTGTACTATTATACTTTCAAAGGTACTGTACTATAAGGTTAAAAATATTTTCCTGATTTTCACATTTGTTTTTAATGCATTATTTGCATTTATAAACCTATTACAGTACAGTACTATACAGCTGATTGTGTTAGTGGGTACCTTGGCTAATTTTTGGAGAAGGCAATGGCACCCCACTCCAGTACTCTTGCCTGGAAAATCCCATGGACGGAGGAGCCTGGTAGGCTACAGTCCATGGGGTCGCTAAGACTCAGACACGACTGAGCGACTTCACTTTCACTTTTCACTTTCACGCATTGGAGAAGGAAATGGCAACCCCCTCCAGTGTTCTTGCCTGGAGAATTCCAGGGACGGGGAAGCCTGGTGGGCTGCTGTCTATGGGGTTGCACAGAACTGGACACAACTGAAGCGACTTAGCAGCAGCATCAGGCTAATTTTATTGGACTTATGAACAAACTGGACTTACAAATGCATTCTCAGAAGGGAATTCATTTATATGAACCCTTATATATGTATTTTAATTATCAGAATAAGGGTCTATATTCCTCACTAGCTAATTAATCAGGTAAGCAAAACAAAAACAAACTCTTAACAGGCACAAACACACCTAAAACTAACAGCTAAGTCTAGGTGCTATCATGACGTGGCCTGGCATTCACAGCTGAACTGTGGCATCCTTTTCTTGAAATTAACCACACAGAGCATTGACATCAGACAAGGTAGCTCTGTGACTCTGATAAAACAAGCTGAAAATGACTACTGCATGAACTTGTCAGAACATAAACAAAATAAGATGACAGTGTGAATAACAAAAGTTACCAAACATCGTCCTCTCCTGGCTAACATGACTAACAACTGTTTCTTTGCCAATGATATGCTTAGCCTCACATTATTCTTTCAGCCNATAAAGAGCTACTATACTACTCAGACATCAGTGGGTCATTTCTTCAAGAGGGTAGACAGAAATAAAACCAGCAAGGAAACCAGAACCTGTGCCATCAACATCAGGTGTGAGTGAAATTGTAGCTTGCCCTCCATCTCCCATTGCTGAGGATCCTTCAGCTCTACCATCTTCCCACCTTCTCTCCCTCCTCCAGTCAGTAACTCTTCTTTCCTGTTCACTTGATGCCAGCTCCTATATGCCAGCTGTTATATTGTACTATTATACTTTCAAAGGTACTGTACTATAAGGTTAAAAATATTTTCCTGATTTTCACATTTGTTTTTAATGCATTATTTGCATTTATAAACCTATTACAGTACAGTACTATACAGCTGATTGTGTTAGTGGGTACCTTGGCTAATTTTTGGAGAAGGCAATGGCACCCCACTCCAGTACTCTTGCCTGGAAAATCCCATGGACGGAGGAGCCTGGTAGGCTACAGTCCATGGGGTCGCTAAGACTCAGACACGACTGAGCGACTTCACTTTCACTTTTCACTTTCACGCATTGGAGAAGGAAATGGCAACCCCCTCCAGTGTTCTTGCCTGGAGAATTCCAGGGACGGGGAAGCCTGGTGGGCTGCTGTCTATGGGGTTGCACAGAACTGGACACAACTGAAGCGACTTAGCAGCAGCATCAGGCTAATTTTATTGGACTTATGAACAAACTGGACTTACAAATGCATTCTCAGAAGGGAATTCATTTATATGAACCCTTATATATGTATTTTAATTATCAGAATAAGGGTCTATATTCCTCACTAGCTAATTAATCAGGTAAGCAAAACAAAAACAAACTCTTAACAGGCACAAACACACCTAAAACTAACAGCTAAGTCTAGGTGCTATCATGACGTGGCCTGGCATTCACAGCTGAACTGTGGCATCCTTTTCTTGAAATTAACCACACAGAGCATTGACATCAGACAAGGTAGCTCTGTGACTCTGATAAAACAAGCTGAAAATGACTACTGCATGAACTTGTCAGAACATAAACAAAATAAGATGACAGTGTGAATAACAAAAGTTACCAAACATCGTCCTCTCCTGGCTAACATGACTAACAACTGTTTCTTTGCCAATGATATGCTTAGCCTCACATTATTCTTTCAGCCTTCTAGATAAGACTCAGTAAAACATCCAATTATATAATCTCCTACTCCCTGATGGCATCCAATTCAGAGNGTTACCAAACATCGTCCTCTCCTGGCTAACATGACTAACAACTGTTTCTTTGCCAATGATATGCTTAGCCTCACATTATTCTTTCAGCCTTCTAGATAAGACTCAGTAAAACATCCAATTATATAATCTCCTGCTCCCTGATGGCATCCAATTCAGAGCAAACTCAACTTCTTTAAACTTTCCTCAAATGTTCCTCAAAAAATTACCTGACACAAGCTCAAATCCTGCAATAAATCCTTCTTAACACTCTTCTATTGTGAAGCACCATGCTCCTCCATGGGATGCGGTCTCCTTCATTGCAATAAACCTATAAATTAACCTTCATCTGACTACAGATGTGATTCTGATGGTCTTCAGCCAGAGGGTTTTGACACATTTGGGATTTTGATTATTCACTCCTGTATTTTCAGTGCCTAAGATGAAAAGACTTTTCATAAAAGCTTTTTGAATTGAAGAAATTAACCCCAGATATAAGTTTGTTCCAAATATCTGGATTGTGTTTNGCAAACTCAACTTCTTTAAACTTTCCTCAAATGTTCCTCAAAAAATTACCTGACACAAGCTCAAATCCTGTAATAAATCCTTCTTAACATTCTTCTATTGTGGAGCACCATGCTCCTCCATGGTATGCGGTCTCCTTCATTGCAATAAACCTATAAACTAACCTTCATCTGACTACAGATATATTTCTGATGGTCTTCAGTCAGAGGGTTTTGACACATTTGGGGTTTTGAATATTCACTCCTGTATTTTCAGTGCCTAAGATGAAAAGGCTTTTCATAAAAGCTTTTTGAGTTGAAGAAATTAACCCCAAATACAAGTTTGTTCCAAATATCTGGATTGTGTTTAATGGCTAACACCAGTGCTTTCTACATTTTCAGTGAGTAGAAGAATTGAGGATACACAGATACCTACTAAGCGCAGAACAAGAATGTTGGGCAAAACTGAGATACACATATAAATATCACAGTTTTGAGTGTCTGGCCATCAGTGGCAATAATGAAGAAAAGTAAATCAAGGGCTNCAGATGAAAAGGCTTTTCATAAAAGCTTTTTGAGTTGAAGAAATTAACCCCAAATACAAGTTTGTTCCAAATATCTGGATTGTGTTTAATGGCTAACACCAGTGCTTTCTACATTTTCAGTGAGTAGAAGAATTGAGGATACACAGATACCTACTAAGCGCAGAACAAGAATGTTGGGCAAAACTGAGATACACATATAAATATCACAGTTTTGAGTGTCTGGCCATCAGTGGCAATAATGAAGAAAAGTAAATCAAGGGCTCAGGTACAGTTCTAAAATGACAGACTTGTGACTAGTACAGACTGCAAAGACAGATGCTACTTCAAATCAAAGAGCTATCATCATCTTATGTGCCCTATATAAAGAGGTCTGTCTCAGGTTGTCACAGTATTCCTGGAAATCAGATTTGGACTACTGTCATCTTACATCGGGTAGAGAAAAGTGACAATGATTAGAAACTCCAGTAATAACTTAAAGGGGCAGCCTATCCAGCTGATAGAAAATAATAGAAACAATGTAAATCATCTATAGAAGGTAGATACTCTTGTGGTAGTTGGAAGAAACTCTCATATACAAATTAAACAGTGAAGCTCTATATTATTTTTAGAAGGAAAAAATATGTCATCATCTAACTTTATAGTCATCTTTAATGTCCACTGTCACTTTCTTCCCTTCAAGTCTTTAGTATGAGGTAAAATATGATCAGCATTAAAGTTCTGTTGTTGTTGTGTAGTCACTAAGTCATGTCTGACTCTTTGGTGACCCCATGGACTGTAACACACCAAGATCCTCTATCCATGGGAATCTCCCAGGCAAGAATACTGGAGTGCGTTGCCATCTCCTTCTCTAGGGGATCATGCTGATGCAAGGATTAAACCCATGTCTCTTGCAACAGCAGGCAGATTCTTTATCACTGAGCCACTAGGGAAGCCCACATTAAAATCTGATTCCCACTAACTGACTCTATAAGACTGTCTCATTGATGACATTATTTTTAAAATACATTGTTTCTTATAGGAAGAAATTAGAATTATTGCCATTTTTAATTATGTCAATGATGTTAGTATTCTAATGTAAACTTTTATGCACCTTCAGAATAATATTTTCTTGGAAGAAAATGTGAAATAATGATACAATACCTAATTTACACTTTAAGTTGTTATGTTTTTGACATGAATTCTGCACATATTGCAATTTGGGTCATGATCATTTTATACTAGAAATATATGATTTTGTTTTGTTTAAAAATTACTAATGAGAGGTTACACAAAGAAGAAAACTGAACCCACCCATAACTTTAACGTTCAAATATGCCCAGTTTGATGACACTCTTGCTCACTTTTCCTTTCTCATTTTTCTTTACTGTATTTGCCAAAATATTAATAGTATCTACTATCAATGCCACTTGTCAACTCAATTTTACTTAATAGTATCATATAAATTCTTTACCTAATAAAGGCATTTTGACACCATTATTTTAATATATGTACCCCCTTCATATTAGGAAACTTTGTTGTGATTTAGCCACTAAGTCATGTCTGAATCTTTGCAACCCCATGGACTGCAGCACGCCAGGTTTCCTTGTCCTTCACTATCTCCTGGAGTTTACTCAAATTCATGTCCATTGATTTGGTGATGCTCTCTAACCATCTCATCCTCTGCCTCCCTCTTCTCCTTTTGCTTCCAATCTTTCCCAGAATCAGCGTCTTTTCCAATAAGGAAATTTAAGCTTCCCATTTTTAACTTAAAAAATAACAAACTTTCAGAATGAACAATTTTCATAAATCAGTATCTTACATTCTCTCCCCTATGGAAATCATCCAAAATCAACAAGGAGAACTTTTAACGCAAACATTCCTTCCAATGAAGACAGATATCTCCAGTTTCTAAATTATATATAAGGATCATCTAAAGCAATTAAGGTTAAGAGAGTAGACAGTGAAGACCCTTGGAATAAAATTCAGAGTGGAATTTCCCTAGTGAAGAACATACATAAAAATTCTCTCCAAATGNTTTTCATAAATCAGTATCTTACATTCTCTCCCCTATGGAAATCATCCAAAATCAACAAGGAGAACTTTTAATGCAAACATTCCTTCCAATGAAGACAGATATCTCCAGTTTCTAAATTATATGTAAGGATCATCTAAAGCAATTAAGGTTAAGAGAGTAGACAGTGAAGACTCTTGGAATAAAATTCAGAGTGGAATTTCCCTAGTGAAGAACATACATAAAAATTCTCTCCAAATGCATCTGTAAACATCAGATATAGTTTTTGAACTGATGTTTATCTCCTGATAAAGAGGGGGTGCAAGAACTGGGTATAAATAGGTTAGTAACTCAATTTCTCCTCCACTGTATTTGCTTCAGTGAAGTAGAATAAACAGAATACTAGAAAAGAAAAGAAGAAACTATAGCTAAATAAAGCAGCCTGCTCTTTGGCAACAGAAAGGAAGAGGAATTTTGAATGTTGAACAAAAGTAAAACCAGATCACTATCTTGACCTCCATGAGGCCCTCTCAGGAAACTTCTTGGAAAAAAAAAAAAAAAAAACTGATGTAGGAAAAATCAATTTATTCATGATAAAACACAAAAAGGAACCATAGCAGTATCAAAAACATATACTACAGACTTTTATTTCTGACCAAGATGGATTAACAGGAACCTGGTTTATCCTCTCACTTTAGTCCGAAAACCATATAGAATGCAAAATGGTTTCTCAAGACATTGCACATCCAGAAACAAAAGGCAGTGATCCCTGAAAGAAAATAGATGAGCCCTGTGGTTTACTGCCCAGTTTACAGTGCTGAGAGTTTCCAGGCACAGAGACAAGAAACCCAGAAAGAGACTGGCATCTCCCTAAGTTAAAGAGACCGAGGTGCAAGAATTCTTGGGGAGCAAGAGTACCAAGGCAGTTAGAGTTCAAGAGACACATGGGCATGGTGTAGACTATCCAAAATGGTCTTTTCTCAGTAGTGGAGAATTATAAGTCCTGAAACAAACATTGCTCTGCCATCTTAAAAAAAAAAGCTTCCAACCTAACAAAGCTTAAAATCAAAGCCTGAACAGATGGAATCCACAATGTCTAAAACTTACTCCAACACTAACAGCCATGAAAAAAGAGGAAATCATGACATATAATGAAGAGGACATGACTACGGACCCAGAACTGACACATCTATTAGAATTAGTGAACAAGGAATTTTATATCCTTATTTAATTAAATTGCACATATTCAAAAAACAGAAACAGGTAAGATATTAAAAAGGCCCAAATCAAACTAATAGAATTGAAAAATATAATGTCTGAGAAGAAAAACACAGTGGAAGGGAACTGCAGTCCTGTATATCATGGATCTGTTCACTCTCCACGGTTTTGTCTTTTCTGAAATGTCATATAAATGGAACCATTTTCCTGTGTAGTCTTTTTGAGTCTAGCCTTTCTCACTTGGCATAACACTTCCAAGATCACTAGGGCTGTTACACTTAACAGTAGTTCATTCCTTTTATTGCTGAGTTATGCCAATTGTACAGATGCAACTAAAATTTGTGTATACATTCATGAGTTGAAGAACATTTAGGCTGTTTACAATTCTTGCAATTATGAATGAAGTTACCATAAACATTTATATAAAGACTTTTCTGTAAACCTCTCTGTATACCTTCATTTCTGTTAAATAAATACTTAAGAATAGAGTTGCTGGATAGCAGTACGTGTATGTAAAAACTGCCAAATTGTCTTCCAAAGTAGGTGTACTATTTTATATTCACAACACTAAAGAATGATAGTTCTAGTTGTTCTGCATATTAATCAGAATTTTTTTGTGTTAGTTATTCTAATAGGCAAGTAGTGGCTCCTCCTTGAGAATTTAATTTGGATTTCCCTAATGCAAAATGATTTTGAATATGCTAAAATGATGCTGGGTAATGACGTTGCAAATCTTTTAGGTGCTTGTTTGCCATTCATCTCTCTTCTTTGGCCAAATGTCTATTCAAATCTTTTACTCATTTTAATTCAGGTTTTTATTTTGGGCTGTAAGAGTTTTTATTATACTTAATAAAAATATTCCATCAGATGTTCATTTTACAAATATTTTCTCCAAGTATGTTTCTATTCATTTCTGTAACATTTTATATCACAGAGGAAAAATATTTTTTATATAAAGCCCAATTTATCAATATTTCTTTTTGCATTTAATGGGTTTTAAGTCCTGCTTTAAAAAACCATCATACCACATGCCACAAAGGTTTTATCCTACATTCCCTTCTGGAAATTTTATAACTTTATCTCTTACCTACACATCTATTATTCATTTTGAGGTAACTTTTCTATGTGGAGTGAGGTACTTGTCATTGTTAATTGTTCTCCATATGGATGCCCAAGTAGCTGAGCTTTATATATTAAATGACCATTATTATTCCATTGACTGTCTTTGACATCTTCATAAAAAATATCAGTCAACCATAAGGGCGAGTCTGTTTCTACAGTCTCTATTCTGATTCATTGATCCATGTGTCCATCCTTAAAAAAGTACCACATTGACTTCTTCATTGTCACTTTATAAGAAAATTAAAATCAGGTAACACAAGTCCTCCATCTTTGCTTCTGTTCAAAAAAATGAAGCTGTTTTCTTTGAAAACATGACATTTGAAATAATACCTATGTGATGAAACAGAGATACCCCCCACCAAAAAAAAAGAATAGGAGTAAATCTTTCTAAACAAAAGAAATGAGCATTGTGACTAGGGTATAGTGAACAGGAAAGATAATGGAGAGTGACTGTGTCAGAAAGGTAGGCAGAAGGCCTGAAAATACAGGTCAGGGTAAGAAGTTTTGTTTAAAATTTATTCAGGTTGCAAAGGGAAGCCACTGGAGGATTTTCAAATAGAAAATGCAAAATACAATTTACATATTAGAAAGATCACTTGAACTGCTGTGTATTTTATGATCTTTGTAGGAAAGCAAGGATTAGCAGAGAGATTAATTAGAAAGGTATCTAAATATCACAACTGAGAAATAGACGTTTGCAATGTGGGTGTTTTTTATGGGGGTAATAAGTGGAGCTCAGATTCAAGACATATTTAAATTATATTTATTAATTATCTAATCAATAAGACTTATTTACATACTGGATTTCACATTAAAGGAAAAAGGATAAATCAAGGACAATGCTTAGAATTTTGGCCTTGACAACAGAGTGAATAGTGTTATTCTGAGGTTAGGAGGAGGAAAAATGACTCTAGATTGAACATGTTGGGCTTGAGGTGACCATAAAGACCTCAAAACAGAGGTGTCAATAAGACAGTCAAATATGAAATCCTAGAGGTCAGGAGAGAGGTAAGGATTGGTCATAGCCATTTGACGGACTTCAATCTACAGACATTTATAGCAATAAACATAGAAGTGATAATTTAGGGAGATTATTAGTGGAAAAAGAAAGACAAGAACAGGTTCAAAGAGTGCTTTAATATTTAATGGACTGGTAGACAAGAGTATACTAGAAAAGAGGACTAAATAAGTAGCCATTGAAATAGAAAGAAAACTGAGTGTGATATTACAGAAGTCTAGAAAATCAAGTATTTTCATAAGGACAGAGGTCTCAGTTCTGCCAAATGGTGCTGAGAAGTCAAGAGGGTCTATTTTGATAAGAGGTTCTTCAAGCAAATATTATGCAGGGAAACCTTCTTTCCTTGGTCATCAGATTATCTATTAATGCCTTTAAAGCTTGTAGATCTCAGATATTAAAGCTGGTAGATAAAAGCCATGATGCTAAAGGTTTTTGAAGTTAGGAGCCATGGTACATTCAAAATGTAAATATTTGATTAGCTTTTAGCTAAATGTTGAAAAAGGTTCAATTAATTAAATGTGTCCCTGGTAACTTAGCTGGTAAAGAATCTTCCCGCAATGCTGGAGAACCTGGTTTGATTCCTGGGTCAGGAAGATCCTCTGGAGAAGGAATAGGCTACCCACTCCAGAATTCTTGGGCTTCCTTGGTGGCTCAGCTGGTATAGAATCTGCCTGCAATGAGGGAGACCTGAGTTCAGTCCCTGGGTAGGGAAGAACCCCTGGAGAAGGAACTGCTACCCATTCTAGTATTCTGGCCTGGAGAATTCCATGGACTGTGCAGTCCATGGGGTTGCCAAGAGTCCACTATGACTGAGCAACTTTCACTTAACACCAAAGGAAGGGGTTTCCCAGGTGGTACTTTGGTAAGGAATCCTCCTGCCAATGCAGGAGATGCGGGTTTGATCTCTGGGTCAGGAAGATCCCTTGGAGAAGGAAATGGCAACCTACTCAGCATTCTTGCCTGGAGGATTCCATGGACAGAGGAGCCTGGTGGGCTACATGCAGTCCAGTGGTTTAGTTGCTCAGTTGTGTCCGAATATTTGCAACCTCATGGCCTCTACTTGCCAGGCTCCTCTGTCCATGGGATTTCCCAGGCAAGAATACTGGAGTGGGTTGCCATTTCCTCCTCCAGGGGATCTTTCTGATGCAGGGGTTGAACCTCAGTTTCCTGCATTGCAGGCAGATTCTTTACCTACTGAGCCACCTGGAAATACAATCCATGGGATTACAAAGAATTAGACATGACTGAGCATGTGCACACGCACACACACACACACACACACACACACTAAAGGAATGTCTGCTTTGGTGCAGTATCTGCCTAAGTATAGACACCAAGGAAAGTCTACCACCTCTGTATGTCTGGATTTCCTCGGTAAGAATCAGGAACAAGAGGGCCTTGTGAGAGAGAAATCTATGTGAATGACCCTCCTGAAGAGAACCAGAAAAAATACACTTCATTCATATTGCTATTATTGTGCCTGCTGCCTGTAAATTTTTAGAACCACTAATTTGCTCTGGTCAGAATGGCCCAAATCCTGCCTGGAGAAGTAGTAAACTATAATCTTTAGTTGCTTTTCTTGTCTTAAAAGCATTTCCTTTCATTCCTACCAGGATTCAAAAGGATAGAGAGCAATCATAAATGTTGTTCAGCCTTACAATATGTGACTCTTTCATTTAGAGAAATATGTCAGCTGCTGTCACCAATTAAAGAGCTAGAAAATTGTCTTTGAACAGACTAATTCTATGAGTAAAAAGGAAAGTTAAGAAATTAAGACTAATGAAAAAGAGATAAGGCAAATGTGCTGAAGGCCTCTTAAAAGTTGGGGGATTTGTTCAAACAGAAATATTGGAGCAAGGAAGCTAAAAGGCTAAGAAATACTAAGATAGTAAAATGCTTGAAATAATATTAAGGAGGCAGGAGAGTTACTGGTGATAACTGTGAGAGTGGGTTGCTGGAAAATATGAAGGAAAAATATCATAGTTCGGGAGGCTGTATAAATGAAAGGCCTACTGCTAACTAGATCATCTAGGTAGGTGCTGAGGTTAACAACAGTGATAATGGTGATGGAGTTAACATGAATGTTGTGTAAGACAAGTGATTAGAAAACAAGTGAAGAAGATTGGAAAAAATGGTCCTGTGTATCTAAAGTCAGGTGACTGCCCAGGTTAGTTGAGCCTAACTAAGGGAAAGGGTAGCAACGGTGTAAAATGTAGAGGTGTCTTGGAGCTATGCTGGGGTGGAGTCAGTAAGAGTCTGGGACTAACTGAAAGCAAGGAATGAGAAATCAGAAAAGTCTTGAGTGATGTGAGAATTTCTATTTTGGGAAATTAGACTAATTGTGATGTCATCAAATCTCTTAGAACACAAACCAGAGGTGTTCACGTTTCTACCTTTCTATTCCTCCCAGCACACCCCACCCCACTCTCCCTACACACACACACACACACATACACACACACACACCTCTAACCCATGTCAGCAAGCATCACACATGTGCATCTACACACATATGGAATTTAGGAAATGAAGCCTGAGCACAGACAATCAGGTATCCTGGACTGAAAATACATTTCTTCAAGCATTTTCTACGAAAAATGGGCATGATCGCTTGATGCAAGATACTAAAAAATATTCCAAGAGAATGAACCTCTCAAGCAAAGAAGGAGGGGGAGAAGGAGAGAAGGAAGGAGGGAGGGAGGAAGGAGGTTTCTGACAATATAATCACAAAGGATGCAAGGGAGAAAAAGAAACAGAGATTAATTTCAAAAGCACTGAAAAGGATGGTTAGATCAGTATCTGAAGCAGATGGTATAATGTTAACAGATGGTAGAGAAAACACAGAACTTCTTCAGAGCCATTTTTCTTTTGTCCTCCCTTTCAGATAATCTTTAAAGCTGTAAATGGAAGGAAAAACAAGACAATGAAGTTATTGAAGCCCAAAGGCTGAGATACGTGGTTCAGAGAACTAATGTATGGGAAGTGTTGGAGTTGTTACAAGTCAGAAAGGAAATCTACTGTAAAGTAGTAGAGGAGGTTATTAAGCCAAGTCATAAGTATATATCACATATTGGAAAAGAGACTGAATGCATATTTGAAAAACTTTGGTGTTTTATGTTAATAAGAATAAATCCACAAAGAATATCATTAATAAACAAAGATGTCTCACTGATAACTGAAGATTAAGTCCCAAGAATGAGAATACTACATAATTTTGACATTTTTACCACTATAAGAAAGGAGTATAAACAGGGAGCAATTTCTGCAGAGGGGTTACTGAGTGCATGTAAGAGAAGGTATGAGTTGTTGTTAAGAAGAATTTTCTTTGAGCTTGAGAACTTCCTGGGCATGTTACTGGTCTGTGGTATCTGTGTAGGTGGGCTGGACTCACAACTAACAGAAACAAACTTTGTGCTTTTCAATCCCATGATGCTTTGCTGTTCTACTCTCACTGTTTGCTTTCCTGGAAGTTATTCATAAGGAGCTTACACTGCTGCCAGTGTGACAACTTTGCCTTGTTAAACCCATCCAGAACGGGGATATAGATCTTCCAGGGAGTCAGTGCTATACAATTTAAACTTTGTACAAACATGAGTTTTTGTTGTCTTCATTAGAAAAGCACATAGTTAGGAGAAGGCAATGGCACCCCACTCCAGTACTCTTGCCTGGCAAATCCCATGGACGGAGGAGCCTGGTGGGCTGCTGTCCATGGGGTCGCGAAGAGTCGGACACGACTGAGCGACTTCACTTTCACGTTTCACTTTCATGCATTAGGGAAGGAAATGGCAACCTGCTCCAGTGTTCTTGCCTGGAGAATTCCAGGGGCAGCAGAGCCTGGTGGGCTGCCGTCTATGGGGTCGCACAGAGTCGGACACGACTGAAGCGACTTAGCAGCAGCAGCAGCAGATCACTAAGCCAAATCAGTTATAATCCCAAAACATTACAAAAACTTAGAGACAATGTCAGAGAATTGTTTTAGATAGTATTTGAATAATTGGGTACACAATACTAGAAATAGAACACTGGCATAGCCTACTCTGAAACTACCATTGCTGAAGCAGCCAATGATCTCATAACCGCCAAGTCAGATGCTTATTATTACAGTCCCCCACCAAGTGATTATTCCCATCCTCTAAATTCTTTCCTCTCTTGGCTTACTACATGCCCCATACACCTCCACCTCCTACCTTTCTGCTTCTTTATCCTGTCTTCTTTGCATGTACTATATTCTCTATACACCCTATGAAATGTTGGGTCCTTGAGCGCTTACAACTTTGGTTCTCTTTTTACTTGTCATCCTTGGCCAGTCCTAACTCAGTGTCTGGGTAGCTCTGCCTCCCATCAAGTGAGTCTCAAATCTTCTTCTTCTCTCCAGATGGCTTCCTCCTGTGCTACACATCTCCACTTCCAAGTACACCTTGTCACCCAAGAGCATCCAAATGTAATATAGTCTCTAATATCGTCTCAGAAATTGCCTTTCTCCCTCTGTAAATGGCATCTATTCCTCCTCTAGAAACTTGAATTATTCTTTACTTCTTGTATTCCTCACCAGTGATTGCACTTACACCTCACTAAAAGTCTTTTGAATCTAATCTTTTCTTTCCATCTCTATTTTTACTGTCTTAATCCAAGGCTTCAGCATCTCCCACTTATGAATTTATATCAATCCTCCTACCTGGGCCCTGTGCCACCAGTCCTTCCCTGCTCTTGTCTGTATTTCTCATCAGTGGCAGCATTCTCTGCCTTAAGGAATTTAATAATATTACTTCCTAAATTCCTTTACCCAGCATCTAGAATAAAGCATATATGAGGTTCTCAACAGATATTGGACAAATATATGATCAGATAGAGTCTCTACAATTTGCTCCCTAAGATCATAATGCCAAATACCTTCACTGGTCATTGTTTCAAGTACACTGCTCCTCTGTAAGGGGCAGGAGCGTTAAGTGGTGCAGAACCAATGCTTTAGCTCCAGCCAGTGCCTGAAATATGGTAAGTATAAATAATTCGAACCATTGTTACCATTTTATTACTATTATTGAATGATTTCCTTCAATAGTTTTGCCTGTGATTCATATTTATTCCCAGCTCCCCCAAACATTTAATATTCCTTTCTCTACGGTTCAGTTCAGTTCAGTCGCTTGGTTGTGTCTGACTGTTTGCAACCCCATGAATCGCAGCACGCCAGGCCTCTCTGTCCATCACCAACTGCCAGAGTTTACTCAAACCCATGTCCATTGAGTCTGTGATGCCACCCAGCCATCTCATCCTCTGTCGTCCCCTTCTCCTCCTGNAAAAAAAAGACTCCAGTAGGGCCATAACTCCTGCAGCAGAGGCAGTCTGTGTTCCTTCACACTTGGCACCACCAGGGTCTCCGCAAGCCAAGCAGCTGTGCCATCTTCACACTAAACTTTCACTGGGGCAGAGCTGCCACAGGCCAAAAAACAGTCTTGCATCTATGCACACAGGGTCAATTTGGTAGTGTCAAACTCTGTGACCCTGTGGACAGTGGCCTGCCAGGATTCTCTGTCAGTGGGGTTCTCCAGGCAAGAATACTGCAGTGTATTGGCTAATACTGGTTGCCATACTCTTCTAGAGTACTATATTTCCTGCTGCCCTAGCTACCAACTCCCCTGAGTACCTGATGCTGCCAGAACCCCTGAAACCCAAGCAACTGTGCCACCTCCACACCTGGCCTGCACTGGGACAGACCCAAATCCTCCAGGGCAGCCTCAGGAGCAAACCCCAGCAGATGACTCACATGCAGAGGTGGAAATAAAACCACAATTGAAACCTAGGGGCAGTGTGGCTAAGGAAGAAGACCCAAAACCTTCCTGTCAGCTGTACAAGCTGCAGATCAAATACACAAGATCAACTAGGCAGACTCTGTCTCTAAGGAACATATAAAAGGACATTGAGAGCTCCCACAAAAGTTCTGATAGCTATGGACATTGGAGGCAAGAACACACAGGAGTAGGACCAGATTAGAACCTGAGCTGCCCCCATAGCAGATCCAGAGATCAGCAGAGTACTGGAGGACATGCCAGGGAACTGATGTGGACTGTGACCCCTAGTGAAAGAAAGAACTCTGACAGGAATGACTCAAGAAAAACATTTTTTATTCTTATGTTTTGACTTGTTCTGTAGATTCTTTTGGACTTTTTTTACTTTTTCTTCCCCACCTCCCGCCCCACTTTTTTTTTTTTTTTTTTTTTTTTTTCTCACCCTTGTTATAGTTGTCAATTTTATTGGCACTATGAAATCTAATTAAGCTTTTGAGCTTTTTACTTTCCTCAGTCACACTTTTTTACTGTTGTTATAAACCTCTGCCTCTACATAGACTTTTGTAGTTCTGTGGAGTTTTTCTTTAACTTTTTTTAAAATTTCTTCTTCCTTATATTTTTTTCTCTTCTCTTTTTTAAATTTACATTTTGATTTTTTAAACCTATTGTTATTTTTTCTACATTTACACCTTCATTTGCTTTTCCTACTGTTCTTTCCCCCTTGCAGTTATCTTTAATGTACATAAATCTTCTTCATCAACTTCTAACTTCACATATATATTCTTTCTATTTTTTTCTTTCCTTTCCTCTCAATATATTTGTTAGTTTTATATACACTGCCTTATTCCCAACTTGGCATCTTGCTTTAGTTTTGTTTTCCAGTTTATGCTATAGTTAGTTTTCTTCTTAACTGGGAGACATAATTTTTTATTTCCTTTGTTCACCAGGTCAATCTATTGTACTTTATTTTTGTTGGGCTGTTTTGATTTTGCTTATGGATGTATATGTACATGGGTATATTGCATTATTTTAATTATTATTTGCCTGATATTGTAATTTCCATTTGTCTGGGGTTCATCTTTGGTTTCTGATTTTTTGAAAATGTTTTAATCTCACTTAATACCATGACAAACCACTTGTGAAATCCTCATTCCTGACCAGAGATCAAGCCCTGAGTCTTTGGAGTGGGAACACTGACTCCAAGACCAAGACTACCAGAGAACTAACTCTAGAGAATATCAAATAGTGAAAACTCACACAAAGGAAACCACTTGAATACAAGACCCAGCATCACCCAACCATCAGACAGGATCACCACATCACTCAGCCTTGCCCATCAGAGGAAAAATAAACAAACAAAAAACTCAGCACAAATCTCACTCCATATGAAGCTTACACAAACCAGTGGACCAACCTTAGGAGGGCAGAAACCAAAAGGAAGTGCCGGGAGCCAGTGTGAGGAATTCCGCCCATGGCAAATGTCATGAGGAAGGAGGCTTCGGCATATGCAAAGGTGAGATTGAGCCTCAGGAAACCCCCTGCTCCCGAGCATCTACCCCCAAGACCAGAGTCTGTTTCATGCTCTCACCTACACCTCTGACTTAACAGGGGACTCTCCCCCATCACCATTTCTCTCGGAGAAGGAGTTAACTTGCAACTCCAGTTAATAAAAATTCTTGAGCATGACAAGAGTGTTTCAACTTACAAACTCCTCTGAAGGTTATCTAGCTTGCCTGTACAGGTTCGTCTGGCCACATGTGATTGTTTACAGCCTCCGAACCGTGAGAGGCACAGGATGTTTTAGACTTACTAAAGGCAGATTCTTTTGGGAAGTTAGAAATTATTAGTATAGTGGGTTGGTTAGGAATTATATTGGTGAAGGGTTTTTCATTTTTTATGCCAATAATTGCTGCTAATTTCCTGCCCTGGGTGTGACAAGAGTGTCTCAGGTCAAACCTCTCTGCTGACAGACTAGCTTGTGTGACAACCTCTCAACCATAAACAGCACAGAGAGTTTGGAGTATTTTGAGAGGCTGAATTAGCATAGGGCTTTTCTCATTGTTGAGTCAATGATTGCCGCCAGGCCTCCATATCCTCAGGCACCTAGGAATATATTAATGTATTTGGAACATAGAAAAGGAAATATAGTAGTTTTTGATGTTAGCAATACTAGACGTTTTGAGTTAATGAATTTTCTCTTTTGTTATAGATCACTGTACTTTGTTATAAATCACTGTGTCCTTGCTATGCAAAAATGTAACTTTATCACTATCTTAAGACTAAATCGATCTTAAGAGGAACATTGGTAAAGGGTTTTAATTTGTTGGACTGATGTTTGCTGCTAAATCTCCATATTCCCTGCCCTTATAATGAATATAACTAGCATATAGGAAAAATAAGTATTAGCCTTTAAGATTAATCATGTTAACCTTAGGTTAAATAAATTCATTTTTTAGTTTTAACCCACTATACCCTCACGCTATAGGAATGCAACTTTATCTGCTACCTTCAGAGGGTGGTGCCTGGTTTAAGAAAAAACACCCTTGGAAAAAATAAGTTTTTCAGTTATCAGAAAGATAGGGTCGTAAAATGTCAGCAGGCCTCATGGCCAGAAGATGATGTAAAACCCCTAAGACCTTTTTTTTTATACGTGTATGTGAAGCACCTGATTTTGATAAAGGTCAGGACTGCTGACCCCCGCATGACTTTAAAATTGCCATTTGTCTCTATGTGTAATAAAAGGTATATAAGAAAACCTAAAAAATAAAGAAATCGGATCCGTTTCTGGAAAGACTGATTCCCCCGTGTCGTTTCTTTCTTGCTCCCCATTTTTCTGGCTGAATTCCTATCTGGAGCGTGGGTGCTCATCATGTATACTTACTTGCCCTGGCTTTTAAGTTCCATGCGAGAAGGAGCCCAAGGAGGGGCACCTCCAATATTTAAATGGCACCGGTGGCCCAACGTAGATGTGCAAATTCGTTGTCTTGGAATTTTATTGGTATCCCACATAAACCAAGTTATTCAGCATCTTTTTCTCCACTAATATTTCCTACTACACTATCCGTTTCTAATCTCTCTATATATCTGTAATTAAATAGCTTTTTTCCTAGGATGCCTACTCCATCTCCCCTTCAAATTACCCTGGACCCACTGGGGCTGGGCCCTGTCAAGGAAGAAAGAATTCAACCTTGAAGCCTGGGAAAAGGAGACCTCAAACACAACAAGTTAAAAAAAGAATGAAAAGGCAGGGAAATACAGCAGAAATGAAGGAATAAACTAGAAACACAGAAGACCAAATAAATGAAGAGGAAATAGACAAACTACCCAAAAAAGAATTCAGAATAATGATAATAGAGATAATCAAAAACCTTGAAAACAAACTGGAGAAAATGTAAGAATCAAATAACAAAGCTCTTAGAAGATTTAAAAATAAACATACAGAGATAAACAACACAATTACTGAAATTAAAAATACTCTAGAAGGCATCAATAGCAGAATATCTGAAGCAGAAGAAAAAATCAGTGCTGGAAGATAAAATGATGGAAATACCTTCTGAAGATCAGAATAAAGTAAAAAGAATGAAAAGAACTAAGGGTAGTCTCGGAGACCTCTGGGACGAACCATATCAAATGCACCAACATTTGAATTATTAACGGTCCCAGGAAAAGAAAGAGTATGAGAAAGTTTTTGAAGAGATTATACTTGAAATTTTCCCCAATATGGGAAAGAAAATGGTCAATCAAAGCACAAAGAGTTTGATACAGGATAAACCCAAGGAGAAACATGCCAAGACACATCAAACTAACAAAGACTAAACACAAAGAAAGAATATTAAAAGCAGCAAGGAAGAAGCAACACATGACATACAAAGGAAACCTCATATGTTTAACAGCTGATAGTTCAGGGGAAACTCTGCTGGCCAAAATGGAATGGCGGGATTTATTTAAAGTCCTGAAAGGGAAAAATCTGCAGCCAAGATTATTGTACCTGGAAAGGATCTCATTCAAAATTGATGGAAAAATAAAAAGCTTTTCAGACAAGCAAAAATTAAGAGAATTCAGTACCACCAAACCAGCTATACAACAAATGTTAAAGGGACTTATATAGTCAAGAATTACAAGAAAAAGTTATACAAAATCAACCCCAAACAATTAAGAAAATGAAATAGGGACATATACATCAATGAATAATTTAAATGTAAATGGATTAAATACTCCAGCCAAAAGACACAGACTGACTGAATGGATGATATAGACTGAAAGTGGGAGTATGGAAAAATATATTCCATGCAAATGAGAAGCAAAAGAAAGCTGGAGTAGGAATCCTCATATCAGACAAAGTAGACCTTAAAATAAAAAGGTTATAAGAGATAAGGAAAGACACTACATAATGATTAAGGGATCAATCCAAGAGGAAGACATAACAACTGTAAATAGCTATGCATGCAACATACGAGCACCTCAATACAAAATAAAAACACTAATAGACATAAAAGGAGAAATCAACAGTAACACAATAATAGTAGGAGACGTTAACACCACACTTACACCAATGGACAAATAATCAAAACAGAAAATTAATAAGGAAACACAAGTCTTAAATGATATGTTAGATGAGACGGATCTCACTGATATCTTCAGGGCATTCCATCCAAATGCAGAAGAATAGACCTTCTTCTCAAATGCACATGGAACATTCTCCAGGATAGACCACATCTTGGGTCACAAACCAAACCTCAATTTAAGAAAATTGTTCTATTTCCTTCACTGGTATCCAGCACTCTGGAACAGGTTTGAAGTCCTCCTCAACATTCCAAAAAAATTCTTTCAAGTTTTGTTTTGAATGTAGAAAATTTTTAAATCTTTTCTCAGCTAACTTGTTAGGTTTCCTATCTAGCTGGAGCCCAAAGGTATGGCTGACCTTTGTAGTTAGTAACATAATAACATGTTCCATCCGCTTTTTCTGTTGGAATTGCATTGTATATATCTGCATCTAATGCCTTGTGACTTACAGTTTCAGTTGCCAAAACGTTAAATGGCTGATGCTCCCTTTTGGTGGAAGGCTCCTCTTTCACCTCCATCACAAACACACACGGCATTTTCCGCTGCACCGACCCCAAGCGCCTCGTGGTGGGTCCTCAAGCAATGCTAGAGGAGAGGGCCCTTCCGAGCAGCACAGGGTCCTCCTGACCAGGGTAGCGTTCAGAGGGGTCAGCTGTGTACGCAAGTCACGAACACGCCACGAGCAAACCAGGTAGCCATGCTCCCCCCTCTCCAAAAAAAAAAAAGAAAATTGAAATCATATCAAGCATCTTCTTCGTCCAAAATGGTATGAGACCAGATATTAATTACAAGAAAAAAACTGTAAAAAACAAAAATAAATGGAGATGAACAATACATTTCTTGATAATGAACAGGTTACTGAAGAAATCAAAAGGGAAAGAAAAACATTTCTAGAAACAAATGACAAAACATGACAACTCAAAATCTATGGGATGCACCAATAGAAGTTCTAAGAGAGAAGTTTATAGCAATACAATCCTACTTCAAGAAACAAGAAAAACATCAAATAGACAACCTAACTTTACATCTAAAATAACTGGGAAAAGAATAACAAAAAAAATTAGAAGAAGAAAAAAAATCATGTCTATCAGAGCAGAAATAAATGAAAAAGAAATGAAAGAAAAAATAGTAAAGATAAATAAAACTAAAAGTTGGTTCCTTGAGAAGACAAACAAAATTGACAATTCTTTAGCCAGACTCATCAAGAAAAAGAGAAGAATCAAATCAACATAATTTTAAACTGAAAAGGAGAGGTTACAAAAGACAATGCAGAAATACAAAGGATTATAAGAGACACTGTTATGAACAACTATATGGAAATAAAATAGATAACCTGAAAGAAATGCACATATTCTTAGAAAAGTTCATCTTCCAAGAATGAATTGAGAATAAATAGAAATTATGAATAACCCAATTACAAGCACTGAAATTGAAGCTCTGACTAAAAATCTCCCCAAAAACAAAAGCCCAGGACAAGATGGTTTCACAGGAGAATTCTATCAAACATTTAAAGAAGAGCTAATGCCTATCCTTCTAAAACTCTTTCAAAAATTTACAGAGAAAGGAACACTTCCAAACTCATTCTATGAGGCCACCATCACCCTGATACTGAAACCAGACAAAGATACACAAATAAAGAAAACTACAGGCCAATATCACTGATGAACATGGATGCACAAATCCTCAAAAAAATTTTAGCAAACAGAATTCAGCAACACATCAAAAAGTTCATATACCATGATCAAGTTGGGTTTATTCCAGGGATGCAAGGATTCTTCAATATATACAAATCAATCAATGTGATACACCATATTAACAAATTGAAAGATAAAAACCATATGATCATCTCAATACATGCAGAAAAAAACCTTTTACAAAATTCAGCACCCATTTGTGATTAAAACTCTTCCAAAATGGGCATAGATGGAACCTACCTCAATATAGTACAGGCCATATATGATAAACCTACAGCAAACATTATTCTCCATGGTGAAAAACTGAAGGCATTCCCCTTAAGATGAGGATCAAGACAAGGGTGTCCAAATTAACCACTATTACTCAACATAGTCCTGGAAGTCCTAGCTATAGCAATCAGAGAAGAAAAAGAAATAAAAGGAATCCAGATTGGAAAAGAACTAAAGCTCTCACTGTTTGAAGATGACAAGATACTGTACATAGAAAACCCTAAAGATAGTATCAGATAATTATTAGAGCTAATTAGTGAATTTGGCACAGTCCCAGGATACAAAATCAATATACAGAAATCACTTACATTTCTATATACTAAAAGTGAAAAATCAGAAAGAGCAATTAAGGAATCAATCCCATTCACCACTGCAACAAAAAGAATTAAATATCTAGGAATAAACTTACCTAAGGAGACAAAAAAATGTATGCAGAAAATTATAAGAGAAGACCTACAAGACCTTTTAGAACTAATATCCAAAAAGATGTCCTTTTCATTATAGGGGACTGGAATGCAAAAGTAGGAAGTCAAGAAACACCTGGGGTAACAGGTAAATTTGGCCGTGGAATATGGAACGAAGGAGGGCAAGTCTAATAGAGTTTTGCCAAGAGAACGCACTGGTCATAGCAAACACCCTCTTCCAACAACACAAGAGAAGACTTTACACATGGACATAACCAGATGGTCAACACCAACATCAGATTGATTCTATTCTTTGCAGCCAAAGATGGAGAACCACTATATAGTCAGCAAAAACAAGACCGGGAGCTGACTGTGGCTCAGATAATGAACTACTTATTGCCAAATGCAGACTGAAATTGAAGAAAGTAGGGAAAACCACTAGACCATTCAGATATGACCTAAATCAAATTCCTTATGATTATACAGTGGAAGTGAGAAATAGATTTAAGGGACTAGATCTGATAGAGTGCTTGATGAAATATGGTTGAAGGTTCGTGACACTGTACAGGAGACAGGGATCAAGACCATCCCCATGGAAAAGAAATGCAAAAAAAACAAAATGGCTGTCTGGCGAGGCCTTGCAAATAGCTGTGGAGAGAAGCAAAAGGCAAAGGAGAAAAGGAAAGATATAAGCATCTGAATGCAGAGTACCAAAGAATAGCAAGGAGAGATAAGAAAGCCTTCCTCAGCAATCAGCGCAAAGAAATAGAGGAAAAGAACAGAATGGGAAAGACTAGAGATCTCTTCAAGAAAATTAGAGATACCAAGGGAATATTTCATGCAAAGATGGGCTCAATAAAGGACANGTGGAAACTCCAATACTTTGGCCACCTGATGCGAAGAATTGCTCTTTGGAAGACTCTGATGCTGGGAGGGTTGGGGGCAGGAGGAGAAGGAGACGACAGAGGATGAGATGGCTAAATGGCATCACCAACTCGATGGAGATGAGTTTCAGTGAACTCCAGAAGTTGGTGGTGGACAGGGAGGCCTGGCGTGCTGCAATTCTTGGGGTTGCAAAGAGTCGGACACGATTCAGTGACTGAACTGAACTGAACTGATAAAGAAATCAAAGGTGACATAAACAGATTGAAAGATATTCCATGTTCCTGGCTAGGAAGAATTGATACTGTGAAAATGACTACACTATCAAATGCAATCTACATCTTCAATGAGATCCCTATCAAATTACCAATGGAATTTTTCACAGAACTGGAAGAAATAATGTCACAATTCATATGGAAACACAAAAGACCCCAAACAGCCAAAGAAGTCTGGAGACAGAAGAATGGAGCTGGAGGAATCAGCCTTCCTGAGTTCAGGTTATACCACAAAGCTACAGTCATCAGGATAGTATTGTACTAGCACAAAAACAGAAATATAGACCAGTGGAACAAGGCAGAAAGCCCAGAATACCTATGGGTATCTATTTTCAACAAAGTGGGCAAGAATACACAATGCCACAAAGACAGCCTCTTCAATAAATGGTGCTGGGAAACCCGGACAGCTACATGTAAAAGAATGAAATTAGAACATTTCCAAACATCATACACAAATATAAACTCAAAATCGAGGTAGAACACTCGATGACATAGATCAAAGCAAGATCCTCTATGACCCACCTCCTGCAGTAATGCAAATAAAAACAAAAGTAAACAAGTGGGACCTGATTAAAGTTAAAAGCTTTTGCACAGCAAAGGAAACTATAAGCAAGGTGAAAAGACAACCCTCAGAATGGGAGGAAGTAAAAGCAAATTAAACAACTGACAAAGGATTAATTTCCAAAATATACAAGCAGCTCATACAACTCAATACCAGAAAAACAAACAACCCAATGAAAAAGTGGGAAAAAGACCTAAACAGTCATTTCTCCAAAGAAGACATACAGATGGCTAACAAACACATGAAAAGATGCTCGATATCACTCATTATTAGAGAAATGAAAATTAAACAACTGACAAAATACACAAGTACCCCATACAACTCAATACCAGAAAAACAAACAACTCAATCAAAAAGTGGGGGAAAGACTTAAATAGGCATTTATCCAAATAAGACATACATATGGCTAACAAACACATGAAAAGATGCTCAACATCACTCATTATTAGAGAAATGCAAATCAAAACTGCAATGAGATATCACCTCACACCAGTCAGAATGGCCATCATCTAAAAGTCTATGAACAATAAATTCTGGAGAGAGTGTGGACAAAAATGAACACTCTTGCACTGTTGGTGGGAATGTATATTGATATAGCCACTACTGGAGATGGTATGGAGATTCCTGAAAAGACTATGAATAAAAACACCNTCATCTAAAAGTCTATGAACAATAAATTCTGGAGAGAGTGTGGACAAAAATGAACACTCTTGCACTGTTGGTGGGAATGTATATTGATATAGCCACTACTGGAGATGGTATGGAGATTCCTGAAAAGACTATGAATAAAAACACCATATGACCCAGCAATCCCACTGCTAGGCATACACCCTGAGGAAACCAAAACTGAAAAAGACACATGTATCCCACTGTTCATTGAAGCACTATTTACAATAACTAGGACAAGGATGCAACCTAGATGTCCATCAACAGATGAATGGATAAAGATTTGTGGCACAAATACACAAAGGAATATTACTCAGCCATAAAAAGGAATGCATTTGAGTCAGTTCTAATGAGGTGGGTGAATCAAGAATCTATTATACAGAGTAAAGTAAGTCAGAAATAGAAAGGCAAATATTGTATTCTAACATATATATACATAATCTAGAAAAATGATACTGAAGAAGTTATTTACAGAAGCAGCAATGGAGAGACAGACATAGAATTATTGACATGGGGAGAGGGGAGGAGAGGGTGAGGTGTATGGAAAAAGGAACATGGAAACTTATATCACCATATGTAAAATAGATAGCCAACAGGAATTTGCTGTATGGCTTTTGAAACTCAAACAGGGGCTCTGTTCACCCTAAAGGGTGGAAAGAGGAGGAAGATGGGAGGAAGGTTCAAAAGGGAGGGGATATATGTATACCTATGCCTGATTCATGTTGAGGTTTGACAGCAAACAACAAAATTCTGTAAAGCAATTATGCTTCAATCAATCAATCAATAAATTTAAAAGAAAAGAATAGAACAAGGAAAATGCAATTCTGAGGATACAAACAATTCTTTAAAAAAATTATGAACAGTGGTTAAAGGAGATTATCACACTTTAAAACAGGGGAAAAGATGTCACATTGAGGGAGTCCATATTTGAGCCTTTCTACTTATCTAGGGAAGAAAGATTCTAGAATTCTTCAAAAACATAAATGAATAAAAGATTAGCTGAAGTCTAAAGGAGAAAAATGAAAATTAGGAACATCTACTGAAGGGGGGGGGGCTTCCCTGGTGACTCAGACAGTAAAGCATCTGCCTGCAATGCAGGAGACCTGGGTTCAATCCCTGGGCTCGATCCCTGGGCAGGGACGGTCCCCTGGAGAAGGAAATGGCAACCCACTCCAGTACTCTTGCCTGGAAAATTCCATGGATGAAGGAGCCNCAGACAGTAAAGCATCTGCCTGCAATGCAGGAGACCTGGGTTCAATCCCTGGGCTCGATCCCTGGGCAGGGACGGTCCCCTGGAGAAGGAAATGGCAACCCACTCCAGTACTCTTGCCTGGAAAATTCCATGGATGAAGGAGCCTGGTGTGTTACAGTCCATGGGATTGCAAAAAGTCGGACATGACTGAGCAACTTCACTGGTTCACTGAAGGTAAAAAGAAAAGGAACTATTTTAGAATGAGTAGATTCTGATAAACCAAACTTGAAGGGTTTGATTGGGAGTATGTTTTGTTTTGTTTTTTTTTTTAAGAGTTTAGGATTTTTTTCCATTGGAATAACATATTATTGCCATTTGGAGTAACAAAGAACATACTTAACCTCATACCATAAACAATTAAGAGGTGGAGAAAATGTGAAATAATAGTCTTAAGCCACTGCATAATAAACAGTGCTACATGTGATCTTGAGAGCAGGAAAACAAACAGTGAGCCTCAAATTCACTTTGGCTTTCTGTGCAGTGGAATACTCTGGATTCCAAAGCTGGGGAAAGGATCCTAAGAAGAGAACAGAGGGCTTGTGTTGTTGAGGAAACAAAGGTCAGAATTTGGGGGGAATAGAGAGGGTGGAAGTTGTGAGGCATAGATGGAAGCTGGAGAAGGAGAAGTAAGAGGAGAAAATAGGGAAAGAGAAGAAGGGGAAGTCAGGGAAGAGGGAGAAGGAAAAGCTGAAAATAAAGAAGGAGAAGATGAAAATACTAGTCACAGATCTGCATAAGTTCCTTTGACTGTTAGCTGAATACTAGTTTGTGCATATTTATATGTTTAGGAATTCCTTGAAAAGGAGATTTAGGGATAACACAACTGTTCTATACCTCAATTATGGAATGTATACATTGCCAAAACTCAAGTTGTTCAATTAAAATGCATTTTTTACTTAAGAAAATTATACTCCAGGAAAGTTGATTTTTAAACGAGAGAGAGAATTCAGTTGTGTTAAAATTAGAGAATGGCTCTGTCAATAAAATTGGGATCCTACTAACAGCTTCATCATGCTTCCTCATATAGAGTAATCTAAGAAGTTTAACACATTTTAAAGGAGAGGCATGACTAAGAAGAGGATAGTAAAGCAAGCACACATCATGTGCCTACGGGTGAAAGTACACAGCATCACCTGTGAAGTGTTCTTGCCAGCCAATCAATAAATAAATTTAACTTAATCTGACAAAGTCTCTAGACCTAGTTAGCCATCGGCACAAAATAAACGGACAGAGAAGCCCCTTGAACAGATCCCATGATGACACAGAGCAACATACTAAATGTGGGAAGCTCTCCAAGACAAAGAACACAACTTTTAGAACTAGAGGAAGAAATTTACTAACAGAGGATTCAAAGATGTATCCGGGAATCATCATTATAAATTTTGGATCCCAATTTGGACAAATAAACTGTAAAAAAAAAAATCTCCTCTAAGACAACTGGTGAAAAAGAAAAGCCTAAGATATTAAGGAATTACTGTTAATTATTTAGCTGTGACAGAATGATCTCTGTTCATTTCCAAGGCAAACCATTCAATATCACAGTTATCCAAGTCTATGCCCNGGAGGAGAAGGGGACAACCGAGAATGAGATGGCTGGATGGCATCTCGGACTCGATGGACGCAAGTCTGAGTGAACTCCGAGAGATGGTGATGAACAGGGAGGCCTTGGCGTGCTGCAATTCATGGGGTCGCAAAGAGTCGGACACGACTGAGCGACTGAACTGAACTGATTTAGCTGTGAAAATAGTATTTCAGTTAAGTTCAAAATATTATATATCTTTGAAAGATATATACTTAAATATTTATATATTAAATTATGTGATGCCTAGAATTTGATTAAATGTAATCTGGGTGAGGAGAAGAGGGTAAAAGTAGAAATGAAGAGGACTGGTCATGTATTATGGGTACACTGTTATTACATCATTCTCTCTGGTTCTGTATACTTAAAATTTGTCCATAATACAAAAGAAATAAATTTAGAAGGAAAGCCGATGACCACCACAGCTCTGACAAACAGGCTCAGTAGAAGAGTGTAGCAGATTCAGCTATCTGCCTGGGCAATATCTATTAACCCTTTTCTCTATTACTTTAATCATGACAGGCTAGGTGATGTTGCAGTAGTACACTTGAAATCTCAGCTTAATAAAAGCTCATTTCTTGGTGATACCATGTGCCCTACATGGGTTGGCAAAGCAGACCAGGCTGATGAAGATTCTTCCCTCTTGTAAGCTACTGTCTGAAACACAAAGCCTTTAGATGACCCCAGCATGTTAGGCAAGATTGAAGAAACTTAAACGGACTTTTTGACTTCCTCATTCTTCTTCATTCAGAAGTGACACAGATTACCTTTGCTCTCATTTCATTAGCCAGGACTGGTCACACTGCCTCATAAAATAGAAAGGAGGCTGAGAAGTGCACGTTCATTTTACTAATACTAAGAAGGGCAGAAGAATCAGTGATGGTAAGCACTGGTAATATTTATCACACTTACCAACAGAATCACATTTTTTTTATGACTAGGAATGTGCCAGCTTTAACTATTAAGCTTTCCAGACTTTGAGGCTTCTAGGATTGGCCATGTGACATGAATCTGGCAAATGAGACATAAGCAGTTTTTTCCAAGAAAGCTTGATAAAAGAAGTCGACTCCACATGTTTCCTTTGCCTTTTACACATTCATATTCTTCCAATTAGAACATGGGCACAATGCCTGCATACACTGCAACCATGAGGACAAGAGCCATGTACTAAACACGCTAAAACAAGAGCTAGGAGGAGCTTTAACTCCTTGATGTCTTTTTAAATAGACAAAATATTCCTGATCACCTTCAGGCTATTTTATAGACTTCTTGCTATAGACAGATAATTAGAAACATAGATAAATAATAGAGACAGATATATATACTGATAGATCATATATACATATAAACATACCTAGATAGATCCACTCTTTATTAAGCCATTAATCCCAGGTTTTTGCTATATTTGGTCAAACTCAATCTTAAATAATGCACAAAGTTTCTTCTAGATTCAAGAGAGGGCATAAAAGAATGAAAGGTTTTCACTGATTCTCCTGTTAATAAAATAGTAACTCTAGCAGGAAAAAATGAGTAATCACAATTTAATAAGAAAAGAATGACACAAATATATGGAGAAAGATAACTGTATGGGTATTTGCAAATGGGGCCCACAGGGTTTATAGCCTATTGACTAATAGGTATGCCATTTAATAACCTCTCTGGTTTTATCACTCTGATCAAGGCTGGGAGATGCATATCTAGTGAAACAGATTGATTGCTGACACTCACAATATGAGTATAATTTTCATATACAATATTTATATATTCTGAACACAGGTAACTCAGATTCTCATCAATATTCAGTAATATTAGAGAAATGATATCCTTTACAAGGCAGCTGAATGGAAAGAGGAAGCCCAGAACACAATCTCAGGCTTCTTCCTTCATCTTCCCTTGATAGCTAAAAACAAGCAGAAACACATAAATTAGTTTCAAAAGAGACCAAACTGTATTTCTACATACTAGCAACAAACAAGGGCATCAGAGGATGATGGCTGGATGGCACCACTGATGCAATGGACATGAACTTGAGCAAACTTCGGGAGATGGTGAGGGACAGGGGGGCCTGGTGTGCTGCAGTCCATGGGGTCACAAAGAGTCGGACATGGCTGGACAACTGAACAACAACAAAAGCAATGAACATACCGAAACTTATTGTCCTACACACCTACACCGGAAGAATTTTATAGTATGTAACTACACCTCAATAAAGCCATTTCAGAAGAAGAAAAATGAGGAGCAAGAAGAAAAAGGAGAAGAAAACACCAAGGGAAGACATATTGTAAGTTTGTGTGGAGATAGAACTAAATTTATTTTGTGTTGTCCCATTTTGAAGAACTAGAACTAGTGAACAAAAGTGAGAAAAGGTAGATTTTATTTGATATGAGGAAAACTTTGTTCATCATCCTCTTTAAAAAAAATAGCCTGTATTATATTCTTTGTCCCTGGAAGGTTAGTACTCTCTGTAAAAAATATTATAAAATCAAGTTAGGAAAAAAACTGAAGTATCCTATCACAATGATGCTTCCTAAAGTTATAATTTTATGTATCCAAGCCTTAATAAGTTATGTACACACATTTCTTGATTTTGATATCCTAAAACTGCTATGCATGTATGTGTGCTAAATCACTCCAGTTGTGTCTGACTCTTTGTGACACTGTGGACTGTAGTCCACCAGGCTCCTCTGTCCATGGATTCTCCAGGCAAGAATACTAGAGCGGGCTGTCATGCCCTCCTCCAGGGCATTTTCCTTACTCGGGGATGGAACCCATGTCTCTGATATCTCCTGCATTGGCAGGCAGGTTCTTTACCTCTGGTGCCACCTGAGAAGCCCTAAAACTTCTATATATTTTAATAAAAAATTGATTTTAAAGGGAACTTTCTGTGCCTAGATGCATTGTCATAAATCTGTCTGCTTCTCTGTCTTAATCCAACCTGACTTCAAACTAAACTCACCCCTTTTTAGAACAAGCTTGGCCGTTTAGGTTTTATAGGTAAGGGAAGAAATGTCTTCATTGTTAAATAATGGACATGGTGATAGCCCATGGATCTTAAAAAGGGAAATTAGTTAAATAATTAATCTATAGATGACCTTCCTCTGAATTTCAAGGAAGAGTGAACTAACACTCATTAAGTAAATTTCTTGAGCACATAGTAAAGTCCTGTTCTAAACATTGCAAAGGCCTCTCAAGAACTTCACAGCCTAGTGAAAAACAAAATATACAATTGTAACACAAAACAAAAGTGATTTTTTAGTGAGATTTAAAGTTCCAGTTAAAATGTTAGGTGTTTAGCAGAAGAATGAAAAGAAATGAAAGACCCAAGCAGTTCCAAACTGAAGGAAATATTTTCAAATGTTTGTTCAATGAATGTGGATAAAACTCAGACTTACTGAGATAAAAATAAAAGTCCTCTAATCTCACAGAACATTTATAATTAGAAGTTACACCATGAAATATTTAGTCGTTTCAAGTTCAAGTTAGAAGAAATGTTTTTCAATTGAGTTTCTGGAACATAAACCACTCTGCTTTCTGGTGGGAAACATAAATGACTATATAAGTTGAATATAAAATTCATGAACATCTGGAAGCCTGCTAATTGCAGACAGAATGCCACATAAAACAAGAAATCAAAGAACTTCTTTCTGGCTCAAATGTCTTTAGGAGGGAGAAATCACTTTGCTTGGCACAAGTATGCCAGCATAATTGACAAAATGTTGAGGTGGCACATTTTACCGTATGTGCTTCTTCAGATCTGGTCAAGCCCCATGAACACCAGAGTCATAAACCCTACTTTTGGTCTAGGGCAGTATATGATAGACTCTTAAATCAGTGGCAATAAAAGAGGTAGTGCAGAAGTTTAAATACAGCAAACAGAAAGGAAACTGTCTTAGCCAATCGAGATGAAGTAAATTCCCGATAAAGAAACTCTAATCTAAGTGCACTGGGGGGCAGGTCCCCAACATGCTGAGAGAAATACCAACTCCATTATAACAGTGCCTAAGCCACATTCCATCTATACCCTTGTTTTAACTGTCCAAGAGTTTTCTCACCTAAATTTAAGCCAACATTTAAAAATTGGGAAATTTTCTTGAGAAATATATATTTCTGCTTTTTCTGAGAAATAGGAAGATCCAATAATTCCTCCAGACTACAGCCTGCTGGTGTACATAAAAACTGCCATCCTTTTTTGGTGGTAGGGGGATGCTGTCTCCACTTTACACCCTCCCTGACTTATCCCTCTACAATGCACACACATACCCAGCACCATGTTACTCTTTCTTTTCACTGACCTGGTCCTGTGGGCATTTGAACTATAGCCCCTATATCAGAAAATAGGTCACAAATCACAAGTCATCATTTTTAGTCTGCTTTTGATGATCCAAATCTTTCTTGTCACTGCATGCCTGAAGCTCAGTGAAAGGCTTTCCCAGCTCACTGCACTCTATCGCACCCACTACTCCTCCTGCATTGATTGACACTTCTCTTAAGTCTACTGGAGTTTGAGAATGAGAATCACAGTCTTGTGTCCACAGCCTCCTTGAGTTGAAACATAGACTAGAGAGTCAGGGACACAAATATAAAAATTCAACTTTATTATTGATAACATCTAGACAGTGTATTAAGAAAGAGAGACATCACTTCACTGACAAAGGTCCATACAGTCAAAGCTATGGTTTTTCCAGTAGTCACGCATGGATGTGAGAGTTGGACCATAAAAAAGGTTGAGCATGAAAGAATTGATACTTTCAAACTGTGGTGCTAGAGAAGACTATTGAGAGTTCTTTGGACTGCAAGGAGATCAGACTGATCAATCCTAAAGAAAATCAACCTGAAAACTCATTGGAAGGACTGAAGCTGAAGCTCCAAAACTTTGCCACANAGAATTGATACTTTCAAACTGTGGTGCTAGAGAAGACTATTGAGAGTTCTTTGGACTGCAAGGAGATCAGACTGATCAATCCTAAAGAAAATCAACCTGAAAACTCATTGGAAGGACTGAAGCTGAAGCTCCAAAACTTTGCCACATGATGAGAAGAGCCAACTCATTGGAAAAGACCCTGATGCTGGGAAAGATTGAAGGCAGGAGGAGAAGGGGACAACAGAGGATGAATGGTTGGATGGCATCATAGACTCAATGGACATGAGTTTGTGCAAACTCCAGGAGATAGTGAAGGACAGTAAGCCTGGTATGCTGCAGTCCATGGGATCTCAAAGAGTCAGACTCGACTGAGCCACTGAATAACAACATATTGATAACACTGAAGAATGTAGTTTGGATCAGAGACCAAATGCACTTATAATACATTTACCTTCAACTGTGAACTTAATCCCATCAAAAATGGCAGACCTCTCTGCTGCAGGGACAGAACCTGACCTGGAAAATTCTAATGTGTGTTCCAGGCTGCCTCTAGAAAACCCAGAAGGAGCAAAACAGATCCTGCTCAGTACCTTTTCCCAACTCATCACTTCCAAAGCTCACTACTTGAACCTTAGTTAGGAGAAAGGGTGTGGGGAAAGAGATTATCCCATATTGCCCCTCCTAGTGATTAGAATTCATAATATTACCCTTGTATGGAAATATAATAAGTAGAAAATAAGCATCTCACACATGTATACACATTCCCGTTTCCTGTTTTTTCAATGATTTGGTTTAACAATCAAGGAAATGATGGGTGAGGAGCTTGCCTCATCCCTTGGAGAAGATGAATTTCAGGATAGTCCTCTTCTTTGTCCATAATACCAAATGTTTATCTGCTGTGCCCAATTTGTTTCTTTCCAAGAAGAATATGAATTGGGTCAGAAGATTACATTCAGAGGTTAAAGCGTCTGCCTCCAATGCTGGAGACCCGGGTTCAGTCCCTGGGTCGGGAAGATCCCCTGGAGAAGGAAATGACAATACACTCCAGTATTCTTGCCTGGAGAATCCCATGGACGGAGAAGCCTAGTAGGTTACAGTCCACGGGGTCGCAAAGAGTCGGACACGACTGAGCGACTTTACCTTACCTTACCTTACCTTACCATTCCAAAGTCCTATTGTACTTAAGCTAAAAATGTACTTGCTATTTTTTTTCCCATTCTAATTTGGGTCCAGTTCCACTGTCCATCATAGGACACTAAAGGTGTCACAATGAGATCAAAAGTAGAATTACTGTGCTCCAACAATAGTGTCAATAAGATAAAAATGACCCAAATTTTAATGTAAATACTCTCCTATGAAGTTCTCAGCAAGGAATTAAGGCCCCAGTATAAAATTAATCAATCATTTTAAAAAATGTTCAGTCCCTGACACTTTGCAACCCCATGGACTGCAGCACACCAGGCTTCCTTGTACATCAAACCATCTAGTCTGTGATGCCATCTAACCATCTTATCTTCTGTCATCCCCTTTTCTGCCTGCCCTCAGTCTTTCCGAGCATCAGGGTCTTTTCCAATGAGTCAGCTTTACACATCAGGTGGCCACGTTATTGGAGCTTCAGAATCACTCCTAGAGAATATTCAGGGCTGATTTCTGCCGGGCTCCAGCCCCAGTGGATCCAGGGTAATTTGAAGCAGGGACAGAGTCGGCAATTGATTTAGAGAGAATGTTGTAGATAAGAAAATAGAGGAGAGAAAGAGGCTGATAGTCCTTGGTTTACATAGAGAACCAATAAAACTTCGAGACAAGAGGTTTGCCCTGTTCATGGAGGCCACCGGTGCCCTCCCGGTCTCCCAAGTGAGTGAAGACACAGAACGTCTTCCGATTCAGGTCTTAGAAACCTGGGCAGATAAGTGAATACAGGGAGCCTCTATGCTCCAAAGGATCAGCCTGAAAAAGAGAATGAGAGGGAGAGAGAGAATGATTGACACAGGGAAACCAAGCTGCTTCAGTGAGCGAGGCCCCATAACTTTATTTTCAAAAGGACTTTTATACCTTTCCCACAAATGATGTTGTGTACATTATCTTCTGGCCTTGGAGGCCTGTGAACATTTTAAGACCCTCTTTTGATAAAGGCTGCTCAACCAGAAAACTTATTTTCCCTTGAAGTGTTTTTTCTTTATATTTCTAATCTATGTCAGCCTCAGAAAGTATCAAACAAAGTTACATTTTCCTGAAGCAAAGGTGCAATAAGTTACAACAAAGAAAGAACCAATTAGCACAAAGGTCTGATGTAGTTAGTTTCAAGGCTACTACTTTGTTTTTCTTACATTCTAACTATATTAACAAATGTACTCCCAGTTGCACAGTGGATAAGAGATAGGGGAACTTAGCAAAAAGCATTGGCTCAATAATGAAACCCTACACCAGCACTACTCTAATAACTTTTAACTCTTTGAAAGGCTCTATGTTTTAGGCTTCCCGTGCCTCTCACATTTGAGGGGTGGGGGGCTGTAAATAATCACATGTGTAGTTGTAAAAGTCCGGGTAAGGCAATTTAGAGAGCCATCAGAGGGGTTTGCTCTGAAACGCTCCTTTTAAATGCAGGAGACTCTGGAACTCTAAGTTAACTTTTTCCAGAGAAAGATGGTTGGGGATAGCCCCCCTGTAATGTCAGAAGAATAGGTGGAAAGCATAATGCAGTAAGGTAGGCAGACTCTGGTTTTGGGGGTAGATGCTCGAGAAAGCCCAGAGGGGTTTCCTCGAGGCCTGATCACGCCTTTGCATTTTGTCAGGCCCCTTTCCTCATGACCTGTCCCACGGGTGGGANAAAATAAAGTCTGACACTGTTTCCACTGGTTCCCCATCTATTAGCCATGAAATGATGGGACCGGATGCCATGATCTTCGTTTTCTGAATGTTGAGCTTTAAGCCAACTTTTTCACTCTCCTCTTTCTCTTTCATCAAGAGGCTTTTTAGTTCCTCTTCACTTTCTGCCATAAGGGTGGTGTCATCTGCATATCTGAGGTGATTGATATTTCTTCCGAAAAGGTTAGAGACTAGTTAGGTTGTAGTCTGAGCTGTATTCTGCAGGAATGAATATGGTCCCTTTATGACATCAGAAGTGAAACTCTTTTGCCTATGAGCCTGACTACCAAGAAAGTAGAAAGACTTAATAAAACTTATAAATTCATTAGAATCCAAGTTTTAAAGCAATCTAATCCTAGTTCCAAAGCAATTATCCCAGGAATATAATTCAAAAATAGTGTTCCCAGAAACCAGTAAGTAATGTTTTCAAAGATGCTTAGTGCTATCTGAGGAAAGCAGAGTAGATGCAGAAAAATTTAATTTCTGTTATGCCAGATTCCCAGCTCGTCTGTCACTTGTCTATGGTCCAAAACCAGTCAACTGAGAAGTTTGCCATAAGGAGATTAATTATTTTTAACAAGTATAGAAGGGAGGGGTATCCACTTTTGCATTTTCTGTCCTTAATCAGAGAGTGAGGAAAACTTCTGGCAAAGCTTTGAAATTTGGGTGTCACCAGGTCTTATCGAAGTTCTTTCAGTTCCATTGAGTATGTCAAAAGCTTTGTAATTTCATTTGAGTCTCAACTTTTCACTCCCACCTCCACCCCAGGCCTACATTTAAGGATGAGATTTTTCCATCAGGCCGACTTGTTCTACAAGGACTATTGCCACTTGCTCTGGAATGTCCTAGGTCTATGAGACTTCCCAGGGACAGAATCTTTCCATATTACTCCAACACAGTTTCTGTTGGAGTATCCACAGGCCCCAATTTTTCTCAGCTTTTGAATGTGCTAGACTTCAAGCACCATCTCTTTCTGCTACGTACTTTTCAACAGCAGGGAGGAAAGTTCTAATGTTTTCTTTCTATCTGCCTTTCTCCTACTCTCAGGAGGCTCAACTAGCTTAACCTTCATCTAAAATTGATCCTTTTCTTTCTCTACCACATGTATGGCTATTCATAAGAAATGAGTATCTGCTCTGCTTTTCATTTGTCTCTATTATCTGTTCTCTGATATAACTTTTTCCAGCTTTCATCTTATAATCATGATAGGATTATCATGAGAGAAATAGAGTCAGTGATATCTGGTGCTGCCATAAACATCCCCTGTTCCAACCAGTCTTGTCCACCCTCACCTCCTCAGTAAAATCATTCCAGTCACTATCTCATCACACACTTGTCCAAACTAGGCTGAATTAGATCTAGCACTGTCTTTTCAATGTATGTTATCTTTCAGGTACTTTCCCTTCAAGCTTTTATTGAATAAATTTCTTACCCTTGGAAGAAAGCAGCATCTTTATTCCCATGTACAATAATCATCATCTTAAAAGTCAGTACTTCTCTTTTTTTTTTTTTTTTACCGATTTTTTCAGTCATTGCCTTTCAAATCTGTCCAAGCTTCTTTTCCCATATGGTTAGTTCTTATTAAGGACTCTCTATTTACCACTTTAAGAGGGGAGCTTTCAAGAGTTTGTTGGATCTNTTTTTTTTTTTTTTTTTTTTTTTTTTTTTTTTTTACTGATTTTTTCAGTCATTGCCTTTCAAATCTGTCCAAGCTTCTTTTCCCATATGGTTAGTGCTTATTAAGGACTCTCTATTTACCACTTTAAGAGGGGAGCTTTCAAGAGTTTGTTGGATCTGGATGCCCTTCGTGTAATAATTTTAGTACACTCAGCGATCCTGCCACTATGCTGCATCTCTATTTCTTTAGGCCCCAATCGCCCTCTCTAATCCTAGAATAACTGAAAACAATTCTCTCTTTTATAGTTCCACTTTCAGGAACAACTAAATTACAGCTTACTTTTTAAAATGTGTCATTTCTAGCTAGTCAGATCTCTGAGATCTCAGTCATACTCCCAAGAAAATATCACTCTCCCTCCAATGTAATTTGCCTGTTCTGCTTTCTTTTTCTATTTCTTTTTTTCATTCTTCCCAAAATTCCTGTTCTAATAATAAAACCAAAGCATATTTTTAAATCAAGACATTCTTCTTGAATTCCAAATGAAGAAATTCCAGAAAGACAATGTATAAGGTATGAGCTATTTTAATTTTCTCTTTAGATTTAGGATTGGCAATAATTTTGTTACTTTTTCCCACTATTCCCTATACAATGAGAGTATAATTTTTTGTGTGTGCATGTTCTTTAGTAAATTCCTTCAATCTTCTAAGGGTAAAATCAGGATCTAAGTCTCTGAAATAAAACTATTGTCAGTGTTGTTATAATCAGAATCTTCAGAGCCCATATGAGCCCATGAACTGGGATGGGAGTAGTCAATTCTCAGTGCACAATTCTCATGATTCTAAGCACTCAGCTTCTCCTCCCCTTGGTGCTGAATGCAGTTCACATAAATAGGAATGAAATTTGACCAGCTTATCAAGCACTACATTTGTATTCCAGGCATAAAATTCATACTAGTTATTTGTAGCCCACATGGTCTGAGCTGACTTTGCAAACCATCTACAGACCTAACTGAAAAACACAACAAAAGCAGCATAAATACTCCGTCTACTAATGCCTATTAAGCATGCAGGCTGTAAATGAGTTTCATAAACATAGCATTTTTATTTTTAAAAATATACTGTTGAAAATCAAAGGGAATAATGCAAGTGAAAGTGTTTTGATGAAGTTAAGTGCTTTATATGTGGAAGGTGTTATTATTATTATCTTTATCTTATGATTCCAGTGCTGGTTTTCAGTCCTTATACCCTTGCTCATATCTAATCAATCTGAATTCATTCAATGGCTAAGATGTCATTATCTTGAGTCTAAGGAACTACTAAAGTCTAAATATATTTCACCTTAATGTGTGCCTTCTGTCAATTCATTTTCAATGCTATCAAGAAAATCCATCAATTTTTCTAGCATAACTTACTTTTGATTAAAAGAAAATTAATTTTTCCATATGCTATTTCTTAAGAATATGCTTATTTTTAAAATATTTGTATTCTTATTTCAACAAGAAAAAGAAGAGATTATACAAGAAAGGCACTGTTTTCATTGATTTAAAAACACAATAAATCAATATTTTGCATTTTAAAATTTTATTATAAATATTCCTTACCAAACCATAACTCTATCTTCCAATTAGTATCAAAAGCGAAGATCTTTCTGTAAGTGATAATGTGAAACAATTATTATGATACAATAATAATTATCTCAAGAAATTATAAGGAAAAAAAAAGCATGTAGGCTAAAGTTCTTCCTATTTTGAGTCAAGCCTTGACAAAGAGTAAAAGTTCTCCTTTTCTTGGATGGGAATAAGCAATGAACCTGAGATGCCTGGAATGTTAACTTTATATTCAATCATTTTAGCAATAAATACTTCAGATTTATGGACTCATTCATACCCATTTTTGGAAACATCAGGATGAAAGTGAATGTTGCAGAGAAAGATATACTCATCCTTCACAACCCTCTAATATCCAAGTGATAAATGACTTTTACCTAATGAGTCAGACAAACTATCCCTTTGTAAAAATAAATTCTGTATCTCACAAGGATTATATTAAAATGAGAATTTTTTATCAAATGACATCTTAAGAAAGTGAAAATATTATTTATAATTAAGAAAAAACACTTTCAAAAGTAAAATGAAATACTAGTGTGAAAGATACATACTAAAACTCAAACAAAACAATAAGGAAAGTGCAAATATCCCAATAAGAAAAAACAGGCAAAGGACATGAATAGGGATTCCATACTACTTCTAAGTCACTTCAGTCGTGTCCGACTCTGTGTGACCCCAGAGACGGTAGCCCACCAGGCTCCCCCGTCCCTGGGATTCTCCAGGCAAGAACACTGGAGTAGGTTGCCATTTCCTTCTCCAGTGCATGAAAGTGAAAATGAAGTCGCTCAGTCATGTCCAACTCTTAGCGACCCCACAGACTTCAGCCTACCAGGCTCCTCCGTCCATGGGATTTGCAGCAAGAGTACTGGAGTGGGGTGCCATTGCCTTCTCCATAGAAGAGGAAATATACACAGTCAATGAATCAGAGAGTTGCCCAAACTCATTAATAATCATGAAATGCATATCTAAGCCACAGTAAGGTATTATATCTACTCAGTAAGCAAAAAACAAGATATCCAACAAAATAATTATTAGAGAAAATGGGAATCAGTAAGGTTTCTTAGGGAGTAACGTCAGCAATGGGCTTCCCTGGTGGCTCGTTGTAAGAACCTGCCTATCAATGCAGGAGACACAAGTTTGACCCCTGGGTCAGGGAGATTCCCCTGAAGAAGGAAATGGCCACCTACTTCAGTATTCCTGCCTGGAAAATCTCATGGACAGAGGAGATGGTCTACAGTCCATGGAGTCACAAAGAGTTGGAACCAAACTTAGCGACTCAACAACAGCAATGTCAGCAATATGGCAGAAGAGGAGGTCCCAGCACACATCTTGCCACAGGAACAAATATTTGACAGGTATCTCATGGACAAAAGTGCTTTTATAAGAGCTTTGGAACTCAAATAAAAGGTTGTGAAACCCTGATGGTGCCCACAACTGAAGAGAGTCACGTGAAGAAGGCAGGTCCACACACAGAGGCTAGACCCAGTGAACCGTGAACTTCCTGATGTTCAAGCTGGTTTTAGAAAAGGCAGAGGAACCAGAGATCAAATTGCCAACATCCGCTGGATCATCAAAAAATGAAGAGAGTTCCAGAAAAACATCGATTTCTGCTTTATTGACTATGCCAAAGCCTTTGACTGTGTGCATCACAATAAACTGTGGAAAATTCTGAAAGAGATGGGAATACCAGACCACCTGACCTGCCTCTTGAGAAATCTGTATGCAGGTCAGGAAGCAACAGTTAGAACTGGACATGGAACAACACACTGGTTCCAAATAGGAAAAGGAGTATGTCAAGGCTGTATACTGTCACCCTGCTTATTTAACTTATATGCAGAGTACATCGTGAGAAATGCTGGACTGGAAGAAACACAAGCTAGAATCAAGATTGCCGGGAGAAATGTCAATAATCTCAGATATGCAGATGACATCACCCTTATGGCAGAAAGTGAAGAGGAACTAAAAAGCCTCTTGATGTAAATGAAAGAGGAGAGTGAAAAAGTTGGCTTAAAGCTCAACATTCAGAAAACGAAGATCATAGCATCTGGTCCATCACTTCATGGGAAATAGATGGGGAAACAGTGGAAACAGTGTCAGACTTATTTTGGGGGGGCTCCAAAATCACTGCAGATGGTGACTGCAGCCAGGAAATTAAAAGACGCTTACTCCTTGGAAGGAAAGTTATGATGAACCTAGATAGCATTTTCAAAAGCAGAGATATTACTTTGTCAACAAAGGTCCGTCTAGTCAAGGCTATGGTTTTTCCTGTGGTCATGTCTGGATGTGAGAGTTGGACTGTGAAGAAAGCTGAGTGCCAAAGAATTGATGCTTGTGAACTGTGGTGTTGGAGAAGAGAGTCTTGAGAGTCCCTTGGACTGCAATGAGATCCCAGCAGTCCATTCTGAAGGAGATCAGCCCTGGGATTTCTTTGGAAGGAATGATGCTGAAGCTGAAACTCCAGTATTTTGGCCACCTCATGCAAAGAGTTGACTCACTGGAAAAGACTCTGATGCTGGGAGGGATTGGGGGCAGGAGGAGAAGGGGACAACAGAGAATGAGATGGCTGGATGGCATCACTGACTTGATGGACATGAGTCTGAGTGAACTACGGGAGTTGGTGTTGGACAGGGAGGCCTGGCGTGCTGTGATTCATGGGGTCGCGAAGTGTTGGACACAACTGAGCGACTAAACTGAACTGAACTGAGGGTTAGTTCTCTGATAATCTAGGGTCTGGGAGTCAGTGCTTCCACACCAAAGCCTCAGGGCTTGATCTCTGGTCAGGAATGAAGATTCCACAAGTGGTTTGTTATGGCATTGCTAAGTCACTTCAGTCATGTCCGACTCTGTGCGACCCCATATACGGCAGCCCTCCAGGCTCCCCCATCCCTGGGATTCTCCAGTCAAGAACAGTGGAGCGGTTCCAAAGATGACCCCCAGACCAATGGCAGTTACAAAATCAGGCAAATAATAATTAAAATAATGGAATATACACATATACATACATACCCACGAGCAAAGTGAAAACAGTCCAACAAAAAAAAGTACAGTGGATTGATCAGGTGAAATAAGGAAATCAAAAATTAGATTTACCAGTTAAGAACAAAACTAAGTTAAGCACAAACTGGAAAACAAAACTAAAGCAAGGTGCCAAGTGGGGAATAAAGCTATGAAAACAAAACTAACAAATATGTTGAAAGGAAAGGAAAGAAAGAAAAGAAAGAAATTGATATACAAGTTAAATAGAGGTAGATGAAGAAGATTTATATTAAAGATTAACTGAATTAAAGATTAACTGCAGTGAGAAAAAAATAGTAGGAAAGGAAATAAAGGAATAAAAGTATAAAATATAATAGGTTTTTAAAAATTAAAGAATAAAGCAAAGAGGAAAAAACAGAAGAAGAATGAAAAAAGGGCGGGGGAGGGGGGGTGGCAAAGGAAAACTCCATAGAACTGCAAAAGCCCAAAGTAGAGGCAGAGGTTTTAAATTTAAATTTTTTAAATGCCTGTATTTGACAGATATTTCCAGAGTTATACCATTACACAGACTGCTTAAATTGAATTGCTTGTAAATTATAATTTCACACAATCTGGGGAAAAAAATAGAAATATCATTTTGAAAGATTTTCCTCAAAGAAACATTCTTTTATGTAACAGTTTCATTGTGTTTCCTTGACAACATTGTTGCTAAGAATGTCTCTTTGAGGCAATAAAGAATTTGTGATAAATGATTGATGTCTGTTTTAAAAATAGAAAATGTGATTTATGCCATATGTAGTTAAACACATCATTATAACCATACAACCAAGTATAGGTTGCCAACATACCAGCTAAAGCTGTATTAAATATTATTTACTGCAAAAAGTTAAATTCAACAGATATAGAACTTCAAAAACTAGACAAAATTATAAACTCCAGAACAAATAGTGACAAAATTGTCTCAAACTGAACTTATCATTCTCTGAGGCATTTATTCACTGTTGAGCTTTGAACTATACTAAAGTGCTGAATTTTAATTGGTAAAAACCCCTTTGGAAAGTAATAACTAAAGAGAGAAAGCAGCATCTACTCTGTGTGGTAAATAGAGTGAAACAACAATCTGCCTTTGCCTCATACTTAACATATTAAGACAGAGATACTTCAAAAGATTACTTAGTCCCTTCTGCCACAGAGTCAGGCAATCGATCTTCTGGATGATTTCCCAAGAACTGTTCTAAAGCTATAATCTAATATTTAATTTAACATATGTGGTTGATGTTCCATCTTGGAATCATGAAAAATAAAACACAGCTGAACTTCCCAATTGTGGGAGGAAATGTAGTAATAATACATTTTTTCTTTAGTATTTTTTAAGCATGTGCACGCTTAATTCACTGCAGCTGGATGGTAACACCAAAATGACTCCCCTTTAGCACACTTCCCCACCACTAAGACTGATCAGCTGGTCTAACAATTACAATGTGCAATGACTGTCACCCCAAATTAGAAATAGAACTTCAGATGTGCATATAAAAATGGGATAATCACAGCTACAAAATCACCTCAAAGTGTAAACTGGTCAAGATGATGGAGCAACTGCACACTTCATTAACCCTTTCTCCTCTAAAGAGATAAAGGGTAAAATATAAAAAAGAGGAAGGATGTGGATTTAAATACATTAGAGACATCTTTGCAAACTTAAAAGATAACAAAAGTCAAGTTGATAAGCAGGAGTCAAAGCAGAATTTGTGTGTTCCAAGTATTGAAGCAAACAATATATGCTAGGGGTAAGAGGAATTTTTTAAATTGTCCACACAAAAATAAAAGGCTGAATTTCTAGCCCAAACTTTCACCCAATGGTGAGACATAGCTTTTAAAAATTGCTATGAAATGTTACTGAAACTACAGCTCATGCTGTGCTCTAGGCTAAGAGTAACTGAAGCCAATTTCTCAACAGCTTTTAAGTTGACAACTAAAGAACCTGGTCTGGAATGGAGTCAAAAGAACTGTTCAAAGTAACTATAAGTCCTCTAAACATGAAGACTGAGTCCAGAAGGCCATTCATCAGCACTATGAAACTGTGGCTAACGTGTCAGCTTGAAGGTGGGCTAAAACCCCAGTCTCTCCATGGTTCTTCAAAGTCACCTCTTTATTTAGCTTATATTCTACTGTCTTGTTTTATCCTTAGTAATATGTCACTTCCTGGTGTCCTTCAACTGAAATATCAATGATTTTTTCTATTTCCCCCTGAATTACTATTATATCACAAGGACTCTTTCTTGTTTAAATAAAATCATTATTTATTATTTTATTTAAATCACTTATAAGATGTTTACCATGTACCTGATACTCTTTTTACAACTTTATAAATTTCACTTATTTTAGTAATAAGGACCCTAAAGTAAGACAGGCATTCCAGAGAACATCTTGTGAATAAGCCAGAGTAGGACACATAAAAGAACCTGAGGTACTCAGATGGTTTCTACAAGCATTGAACATCTGTTACATACCAAAATCGCTATCAGGAATGGTCAAAATTTATTTATCAGCATGGATAAAGAGTTACCACTAAAACCAGAGAAGTAACTTCAATCTGATATTAGAACTCTCTACATACTTCTATACTTTCACTCATAAAAAATTAAGCATTGTTCTCATTATGAGCCACTCATTGAGTTCAGTTATCTTTCTAGAGATAGATACATAGATAGAGCTAAATACACATAGGTATACAGATATAGAAAGTAGACAAATATAGANCCCAGGCACTCACCAAGGGGTGTGGGCAGCATCTCCCAACGTGTGCTAAGAACTAACCTGGTGGCTGGAAAACTCACATGTCCTCCCACTCCTGCTAGAAGGAGCAAAAGGACACACAGAGCTGATGTGTTAACACGGAGACCATTTTAGCACCTGGGTCAGTGGGAGCTTGTTCACATTTTCACAGTGGAGAGAGAGGCGGCACACTACGGAGAGTTTCCAAATCTGAGCCCCTGATGGGCAGGAGCATCAGCTTCTCTTGTCCTAAGCCCACATACCTCATGACAAAAGTGAGGTTCAGCACTTCCCAGAATCATTCACTTGTCAGGACAAGCAGAGAGGTAGACATCAAGGATAGAAGAGATGCTGGGCTGAGTCTGAGTGCCAGCGCTGCTGCTCACTTAACTTTTGGACAAGTTGCTTCTGCTCCTTGAGGCTTAATTTCACCTTCCGTAAAATGGAGAGAACTCCTGTTTGGCAGAGTTGAATCAGGGTGAAATGAGATGTCATATCTGAAGTTTGAGTTTGGTAANTGCTCACTTAACTTTTGGACAAGTTGCTTCTGCTCCTTGAGCCTTAATTTCACCTTCCGTAAAATGGAGAGAACTCCTGTTTGGCAGAGTTGAATCAGGGTGAAATGAGATGTCATATCTGAAGTTTGAGTTTGGTAACTCAACTGTGTGAGTTTGGCAACCAATCAGGAGAGCTGATCCCTAAGGAGACAAGGAGATGGAATCTGCCAGGAAGCTCCTGCTCATTCAGTCGCCCCAGGAAGAATTTCCTAACCACGTGGCTCCCTATATAAGGAACGCGTCCTTTGCTCAGGTGGCTTTTCTCTGTGAGCTCATTTCTTTTCTCCATTTCAATGGAAGGAGAAATACTGACCATTTTAAAAGCAGCACTAATACTTTCAAAGAGAGGAAGAGACATTTTAAAGCATGGACAAAATTAGTTCTGAGTTTTTATAACAGTGAGCAATCAGAAACGGGCTAATTGTGCACTGTTCTAGAAATGTTCATATTTAGTGTTTTAAGTCATGACTCAAAGCGTGGGCTCTGGCGCAAGTGTGACTGCAGACAAGCTCTTTAACCTTCCTGGTGCCTAATTCCTCGATTGTAAATGCAAATCGTGGTTGTTATGAGGTTTAAATAAGACACTTCAGGCAATGCATTCAGAATGGTACCTGGCACACAGGTAAATAATATCCTTTAGTTGGAAATACCTTGCTTGGTTTCCAAAAACAATTCAGGCGGGTTATTCAAACTGCAGTAGAATAAGTTTGCAGCATATGGAGAAAAGCAATTTGAGTGAACTGAATTCTGAGATGGAAAAGCAGGTAAGGCCTTAGGGAAAGTCAGAAAGCAGATATTCACGCCGTAAGCTCTCTGCAGTTGCTAACGGAAGATCATAAATTAAGTTTTGAGTTATGTAGAAGCCCTAGCAAAAAGAGCACTATGAGGAATTACAGGACTTGTTGTCCACGAGATAAAAGCACCTTACAGCAAAGAAACACAATGTTGTTCACAGCACAGAAGTCTGAGACATGATGCAGGATGACAGTCTGAACAAACTGGTACAGTAACAGTATTAGCCAGCTCTCTGAAATAACTGTTTTCTTGGAGGGCCCTCCAGTGCCAGACAGCGTATGATGAAAACACACAGCAGTAAAAGTTAAATTAATTAATCTTTTTCTAATTCAGTGAAATAGCACCTACTCATTAAATGTGATAATTGTCCAACAAAACTGTATAGATTCAACTGAGAAAAGCCAAACAGGTTTGCAAGGACACCGGTTCAATGTATGTAAACTATGAACATGTGGACAAATGCTGAAGGAAATGCAAGAACTGAATAATTAGGTTCAGAAAAAAATTGTTTCCTTCTTACTACAAGTAACACTTTTGTTGCAGAAAAATGTGTTACGTAAAAGAGGAGAGAAAGCCCACAATCTTCAACTACAATATCTCTCATAATGCTTGATGTATTTCATTTAAGTCTCCTTTCTGCCTCTTTCTCTTCTCTGAATTATAGAATTCAGATCCCATTTTATTCAACTCTTCCCCCATTTAAAAAAAATTTTAATACTTTATGGGTGGTCGTGAACGTCCCTTAATATAGTTTTAATGGAGTTTAACAAGAAATAATTTCAAAAACAAAAAAGATTTCTCTGCTTTCTTGAGTTTTTATTAAGGATAAAATTGCTAACTCTCTGATGTGGTAGCAATTATTTTTGAGCTTTATTTGCTGTGTGGGGGTGGACCTCAGAAACCAGGTCACTGTCGATCCGATTTTCTCTGGAGACTGTGCTATTTCATTTAGGAGAACAGCTCACCAAACCCTGAGATCTATGCCTGTTTTCGAACTCAGCAGCTGGAAAGGAACCCTCTGAGTGGGATTCTGCTTGACTGGTAAAATATAGCTAATAAAATGTGCTCAGATGACACCCTTGAAAGAACTTGCTCTGCATGGCAACTCAGCATCAGTGAGGATACTCATGCCTTCCTGGTCTACTTTTGCCCTGGCAGTTTAAGCATCCCTGGACCAGTTTCTTCTGAGATGGAAAGGAGGATGCTGGGATCTCATCAACTCTCAGATTGCCAACTGACACATATATGTTATATAGTATCTGCATATTATACATCATATTAAATACATGTACATATACATATCGTGTTGTTGCTATATTGTTCAGTCACTAAGTTGCATCAGACTCTTTGTGACCCCATGGGCTGTAGCACGCCAGGCCCTCCTGTCTCTCACCATCTCTGGGAGTTTGCCCAAGTTCATGTCCATTAGGTCGGTGATGCCATCCAACCATCTCATCCGCTGTTGCCCCCACTCCTCCTGCCCTCAATCTTTCCCAGCATCAGGGTCTTTTCCAGTGAATCTGCTCTTAGTATCTGGTGGCCAAAGTATTGGAGCTTCAGCTTCAGCATGAGTTCTTCCAGTGAGTATTCAGGGCTGATTTCCTCCAGGACTGACTGGTTTGATCTCCTTTCTGTCCAAGGGACTCTCAAGAGTCTTCTCCAGCATTCTACTTACAATACATATTGTAGGGGAGCAGAATTTACCGCTCCAAAATATCTGTTTGGCATGTAGATCATTTCANAGCTCAACATTCAGAAAACAAAGATCATGGCATCCTCCCCCATCACTTCATGGGAAATAGGGAAATGGGGAGACAGTGGAAACAGTGTCAGACTTTATTTTAGGGGACTCCAAAATCACTGCAGATGGTGACTCCAGCCATGAAATTAAAAGATGCTTAGTCCTTGGAAGAAAAGTTATGACCAAGCTAGATAGTATGTTCAAAAGCAGAGACATTACTTTTCCGACTAAGGTCCGTCTAGTCAAGGCTATGGTTTTTCCTATGGTCATGTATGGATGTGAGAGTTGGACTATGAAGAAGGCTGAGCACTGAAGAATGGATGCTTTTGAACTGTGGTGTTGGAGAAGACTCTTGAAAGTCCCTTGGACTGCAAGGAGATCCAACCAGTCCATTCTGAAGGAGATAAGCCCTGGGATTTCTTTGGAAGGAATGATGCTAAAGCTGAAACTCCAGTACTTTGATGATCTCACGTGAAGAGTTGACTCACTGGAAAAGACTCTGATGCTGGGAGGGATTGGGGGCAGGAGGAGAAGAGGATGACCGAGGATGAGATGGCTGGATGGCATCATGGACTCGATGGACATGAGTCTGAGTGAACTCCGGGAGTTGGTGATGGACAGGGAGGCCTGACATGCTGTGATTCATGGGGTTGCAAAGAGTCGGACACAACTGAGTGACTGAACTGAACACATATTCTAATTCAAATATCATGGTCAAAGAACCCACCAATGTTGCTAAAATGATCACTCTCAATTACAAAGAGGACAAAAATAAAGGACAACCCAGAGGTTTAAAATCTACAGACTGCTCCTGCCTAAAATCTACAAACTGGTCTTTAGAAATAAATTCAGGTTTGAATAATTGATGTTTGCATTTCCCTTCTAACTTTTAAATCTGAGTGTTCCTCTTAATCATATGTTGGTGAACAGTATCAAATTTCTCCAAAGTTGTTTTGTTCTTGTTGCTAACAATCTCTGCAGTATCTCCCTTTAATTACTGTTCACGCAACCTTCAATGTGAGTCATACCAAAAGCAGATGGTGTCTCCTCCTATGAAGCAAGCATTTGGCCACACAGCATGAAAGTGCCAATTTCTTAAGTTTGATAGGTACCTTTCAGTCTGATTGCATCTCTATATCATAATTTGTTAAGCACATGACATCTTTTAGACATTTTTGTCAAATTTCAGTCTCCTCCTCACCTGCAACAAACACCATTCCATAAATACAGAAACATACTTCAAGAATCAAGAAATTCTAGCACTTTTAGATACCAAAAAAATCACATTCCTGTGTTTTATATAAGTTTAACACCAAACTTTATAAAATTCAATGCAAGCCAAAGAAATCATTTCTAAGATTCAAATACAAAGAAAGGTCATTTAAAGTTTATTTTCTATTTTCTATTTTAGAGGGCTTTAACCTTAGAAAGTATGTTGTAAAATCATTTTCCTATTATTTTTACTATATTATCATGAACTAATTTTTCCTGGGTCAATGCAAACTACCACTGTTCCTCAGTTTAGTTCAGTCGCTCGGTCGTGTCCGACTCTGCGACTCCATGAATCGCAGCACACCAGGCCTCCCTGTCCATCACCAGCTCCCGGAGTTCACTCAGACTCACGTCCATCGAGTCCGTGATGCCATCCAGCCATCTCATCCTCGGTTGTCCCCTTCTCCTCCTGCCCCCAATCCCTCCCAGCATCAGAGTCTTTTCCAATGAGTCAACTCTTCGCATGAGGTGACCAAAGTAACGGAGTTTCAGCTTTAGCATCATTCCTTCCAAAGAAATCCCAGGGCTGATCTCCTTCAGAATGGACTGGTTGGATCTCCTTGCAGTCCGACGAACTCTCCAGAGTCATCAACATCACAGTGCAAAAGCGTCAATTCTTCTTAGGTGCTCAGCTCAAGATTGCTGGGAGAAATGTCAATAACCTCAGATATGCAGATGACACCACCCTTATGGCAGAAAGGGAAGAGGAACTAAAAAGCCTCTTGATGAAAGTAAAAGAGGAGAGTGAAAAAGTTGGCTTAAGCTCAACATTCAGAAAACGAAGATCATGGCATCTGGTCCCATCACTTCATGGGAAATAGATGGGGAAACAGTGTCGGACTTTATTTTGGGGGGCTCCAAAATCACTGCAGATGGTGACTGCGGCCATGAAATTAAAAGACACTTACTCCTTGGAAGAAAAGTTATGACCAACTTAGATAGTATGTTCAAAAGCAGAGACATTACTTTGCCAACAAAGGTTTGTCTAGTCAAGGCTATGGTTTTTCCAGTGGTCATGTATGGATGTGAGAGTTGGACTGTGAAGAAAGCTGAGCGCAGAAGAATTGATGCTTTTGAACCACTATTCCTAGTGATTATCATTTGAAATAATCATCAATAATATTAGTCACAGTCACCAGTACTTCATAGTAGAAAGTTAAAAACTATTTGATGTACTTTGTCATTTTCTAATATAGCAACAGGAGCAATTGAATGTAATCATCTTATAACAAGGTGTATACATTGGACAATACAACATTCTAATGGAATTAAATTTCTATTTTGTAAAGTTATATGAGCTGAGTTGGGAGAGATGAGAAACCATAAATAATCCTTTCAAACCATGACAGGCAATTTTACTTGCACACAAATTAATGATCTTTAAATGAACAGAGATTCACTTTTTGGCAAGTACTTTACAAAAGATCTAGCTTATACCATCAAAAACTAGTCAACTGAATATAGAAATGCCCTTTACACTTTCCCATCCTAGGAAAATCTTCCCAATCAATGAGAATACTTTTTACCAAGCAAAGATTCTATAATTCAATCTCATAATTAATCATTTCCTATAAGTACACTCTCACAGTAAAAACCTAGCCTATGAAGGAAACACAAAACAGGAAATAGAAAATCTCAAAGAAGCAATACTACCAGTTACTCTTAATCTCATTCTCTCTAATGTCTTCAGCTCCAATTCAGCAGATAGAGAAGGCACTCATCCTCACCAGGAAGAACCAAAGCTAAATAACACAGAAGACAAGGATCGTTTGCCCTTTACTTGTTCATACCTCATCATCTTCCCACCGTTCCAACACCCAAACTCACTGCCTTCCTTTGTTCTTCATTTATTCCAGATCTACTTATTTAGCATCTAGTATGTGTCAAGGATTTTCTTAAAAAGTGAAGACCCAAACAAAAGCAAACGTGGTCTGGGTACCCCTCATGGAACATCATCTAGAAGAGAAGATAGACCTAAACTAATAAACTCATGAATAGAGGTGAAATTATTACCATGATTAAATGACAGGAAGAGAAGATATGTGGTGTCATATCAGATCATCACAGGATGGTTTGCTGTGATCTGGAAGAAGAGGTAAGTTTTCTCTGAGGCATCAACCCCTAGGTGGACATTTGAAGTTGTTGGGAGTGGGCAAACGAGAAAGGATCAGAGAGATGAAGCAACTCAGGCAAAAGGAAGAGTATCTACTGAAGGAGAACAATCAGAACATAGTTTAGTGAACAAGCAGGAAGAGCTGGAGAATGAGATGAAGTCTTATTAGGAAGAGGTGGGGTCTGTTCATGGAGGGTCTTAACATTTATGTTAAGGGTTTGGATCTTTATCCCAAGAGCAATGAGAGGTCATCAAAAGATTTTTGAGGAAGGGGCTGGAGTATTAAATTTGAATAAACACTTTCACTACAGTATAAGCAACAGAAAGGGGAAAGTGGAGTAGAGAGAGAAAAAAGTAGGGAGTAGGTCACATAGATGCCATTGCAGTGTTTCAGGAAAGAAGACAGTAGCTTCAATAGGACAATGAAATTAATAATGATCCAAAGGGAGGGATATCTGTGGGAAATACTGAAGAAGTAAAACTTACAAAATTGTGGTATGGATTGAATATAGCATCTATAGGCTATAGGAGGTATTAAGGTAACTAAATTTCTGGTTTGAGTATGTGTGGAACATGGCATTATTTACTGAGAAACGTAACAAAAGGTAAAGACTAGGCTTGATGAGGGAAGTAGGAAGGAGGACAATTTGTTGATTTGGATACACAGTCCAGGCACTGTGGAGGTGAAATTGTCAAGCAGACAATTGAAAAGATGGTTCTAATGAGGTGGATGAAACTCGAGCCTATTATACAGAGTGAAGTAAGCCAGAAAGAAAAACACCAATACAGTATACTAATGCATGTATATGGAATTTAGAAAGATGGTAATGATAACCCTGTATGTGAGACAGCAAAAGAGACACAGATGTATAGAACAGTCTTTTGGACATTGTGGGAGAGGGAGAGGGTGGGATGATTTGGGAGAATGGCATTGAAACATGTATAATATCATATGAGAAATGAATTGCCAGTCCAGGTTCGATGCATGATACAAGATGCTCAGGGCTGGTGCACTGGGATGACCCAGAGAGATGGTACAGGGAGGGTGGTGGGAGGGGGTTCAGGATGGGGAACACGTGTGCACCTGTGGTGGATTCATGTTGATGTATGGCAAAACCAATACAACATTGTAAAGTAATTAGCCTCCAATTAAAATAAATAAATTTTTATTTTTAAAAAATTTTAAAAACAAAAAATGAAAAGATGGGACTGAAGTCTAGGGAAAGGTCTGGCTGGAATCACTAGTTTGCAAGTCTTCTGCACACGTGAGAATTGAGCCTTGAATGAGTTTTAGAATACCCAGGGCAAGAGTCCAGAGGGAAAAACAGAGTGTAGGAGCCACCTCTAGGAGCCAAGATTTAGCAGCTTGACAGATGAGAATTCACTTGCAAAAGTGATGTCTCTCTCTTTGACCACCTTCTAGAAACCTTATGACTTAAAAGGCCAACCAACCAGAGAACAGGGTTATCCTAGAAGCCTATGAAAAAAGACTGTTCAAGGAATGGTGGAGAGATAATACACAATGAAAGCTAGTGAAAGGTCAAGGAAAATGAGTGTTAATAAATGCCTCCAGGGAAGATCACTTCTGAATTTATAATAGCTACATTGGTGGAGTAATATGAGATGGATAGAAGTCAAACCAGAATACATAAATGAGTGAATGGGAGACAGAGACTCTTTAAAAGTCTGCTGTTACTGGCCTTCTGGACTCAAATCTGAGCCAGCCCCCCACAGCCCTGGTCTTCCTGAAGCTGAACAGAGCTCTGATGAGGATTCACCTTCACCTTGAACAAGCAGTTCTCTACCACAGAACTCAGGAGTCACAGCAAACCTCTGTTTCAGACTTTCCAGCTGCATACACTTGGCTGTGGTTGATGTTCAGCTACAATCAGAAGCCAGCTTTAACCTATGCTGTAACCCAGTGTGCCTCAAATTTTAGGCATTCATACACAACTACCACAATTACTATCATGTACGTGTACCTCTAAAGCTATTATTTATTTTTTTATATTTCTTTAAATTAGGCCACTTTAAAAAATAAATTATCATTAAAGGAAAACATATGATAAGACCACAGGAAAAACTATCATTTGTCTAAAATTTTGAAACAGAGAAACCAAAGTGTTAAGTTCTAGCTAGATACTTCAGCACATTGAAGACTCTGAACTTGATATATGCTTTAAAATAAATGACCTAAATGTACACACTGCTATATTTAAAATGGATAACCAACAAAGACCTATTGTGTAGCACATGGAACTCTGCTCAATGTTATATTCCAGCCTGGATGGTAGGGAGGTTTGGGGGAGAATGGACACATGTATATGTATGGCTGAGTCCCTAAGCTGTAGGGAAGCTGAAACTACCACAACATTGTTAATCGGCTATACCCCAATACAAAATGTTTCTAGCATTAAAAACTAATAATATGATAATTAAAAATAAATAAATAAAATAAATGACCTAAAGGTGAGAGGTGCTGGTTAGCAAGAGAAATATTTAAAATATATATTCACCCCAAAACACAGTTGAATATTTTCATTAGGTGATAGGTTTAATTTTTGCACATGTTCTAAAACTGGTATTTATAAATTCAGAGATGTAGAAAAATAAAAATGTTCTGTCCCAGCTTGATTTATACTGTCCTATCTCATAATTGTCATGAGAACTACTTAGAATCTCCTCCTTGTAAGATTATTCATAGAATTAATATTTGCCACAGCTTGCCATTAGTTATCCTTAGGGTCAAATCTAAATTATTTAACAACATAATAGAAAGTGTCAATTCATTCAAGAAATATTTAGTGCATCATGTACTGCCCCAGGGGCTTCCCTCATAGCTTAGCCACTAAAGAGTTTGCCTGCAATGCAGGAGACCTGGGTTCAATTCCTGGGTCAAGAAGATCCCCTGGAGAAGGAAATGACAACCCACTCCAGCGATCTTTCCTGGAGAAGGCCATGAACAGAGGAGCCTGGCAGGCTACATACATCTATGAGGTCGCAAAAATAAGACACGACTGAGCAACTAAGTGCACACACACTGGTACTGCCCCAGGGGTTCAGACATGAATAAAACAAAGTGTTTATCATCCAGGAGTTTCATACGGAGACGGGAGATGCATATGTAAACAAATCATAGAGTCAAAAGCACAACAATAAAGTTTAGAAAAGAAAATGGTTAACTATTTAACTCTCTGGGCTGGGTGGGAGGAAAGAGATGGGCAGGTTGTCAGAGAAGTCTTTCTGGAAGAGATTTACACACACACCCCAGACTATCTTTGCTTATTACATATTGAGAATCTTTACCTGTGTCTGTGCCAAGAGCTACTACATTTGTGTCTCATCAATTTCTTATTTATTACTTATATGAGGTTTACTTTATTCAAATTTAAAGGATATTTTACACTAATTAATAGTTTAATTTCTCTCCTGGAGGAAGTGGGCTTTTCAGTTATCTAGGAAGCATGACCTGGCTAAAAGAGCCTGCATGCTAAGTGACTTCAGTCCTGTCTGACCCTTTGCGACCTTACGAACTGTAGCCCTCCAGGCTCCTCTGTCCATGGGATTCTCCAGGCAAGAATACTGGAGTGGGTTGCCATNGGAAGATCCCCTCAAGAAGGGAAATGCTACCCACTCCAGTATTCTGGCCTGGAGAATTCCATGGACTGTATAGTCCACGGGGTCACAAAGAGTCGGACACGACTGAGTGACTTTCACTAGAAAAACCATAGCTTTGACTATATGGACCTTTGTGGGATGATAATTATAATTGTAGAAATTCTTCCCAAGAAGCATGGAGTCTGAGCCCCACACTAGATTCCCCAGCTCAGGGGTCCTGTACCAAGAAGAGAAGCCCCTAGAATGATTGGCTTTGAAGGCTAAGGGAGCTTACTTTTGAGAGTAGCAGAGGACTGTAGGAAATAAGAGATTTCACTCCTAAAGGGATCTAACACTCCCAAAACCAAGGCCAAAGAAATAATTTGAAAAGATGCCTAGGTCTACCCCTACTGCTGATCTTAGAGCCTCCCAGAGAGGCAGAAGGCCAATGGAGTTCACACTGGAAACATAAACACTGGCAGCTAGTGTTTCTGAAAGCTTGTTCTACCACAAGGACACTGTGGATGGCAAGAGACATCTTGGGATTCTTTCCTGTAGCTTTTTACTGAAGGGACCCAACCCTGCACACCAGCCTGTGGGCACCAGTACTGAGGTGCCTCAAGCCAAACAGCCAGCTGCACATGGACACAGCCCCACCCACCAGCAGGCTAACTTCCTTAAGACCTCCTGAGCCCACAGGTGACCCAAGGCCTGCTCCTGTCCACCAGAGGGGTAAGGCATCGTCCCACACATCAGTGTGCCAATGCTATGCCCAGGGTCTCTAGTGCCCTATAGCCAGCTGCTGCGATCTGGCCCACCCACAGGCCATAAGCAACACCTGGATCCTCAAGAACCCACAGCCAGAGACCTCAGAACCCATCCCCCACCAGTGGGCTAGCAAGAGCCCCAGGACCAGCCTTACCCACCAGTGGGAAGGCACCAGCCCAGGGATCATCTGGGACCTGACCCTACCCATCAGCGAGTCAACCCCAGCTCCAGGATTGCCAGGGCCAACAGCCAGAGACTCCAGGACATAAGTCTGCCTGCCAGTGGGCAGGCACCAGTCCTAGGATCCCACAGACTGCCACGTCAGTACCCAGCCATCACCAGCAGGTTGGCACCAGTCCTGGACTTCCTGGGTCCCAGCCCTGCCCACCAACAGGCCAACATTGGCTCTAGAACACTCTGGGCTCCTCAGCCAGCCACCCTGGAATCAAGAGCCATCCACCAAGATGTTGATATCAGCCTCAGGATTATCCCAAATCTCACAGCCAGCCATGTCAGGAACCAGCCCCACCTACCAGCAGAGCAAGTCTAGATCCAGGACATCCAGCTCTACAAACATTCACCCTAGAGTCAGCTTCCATGATGGGGCCACAACTAGCCCCAGAATCCCCCAGGGATCTGCAGCCAGCTGCCTTGTGACCACCCCACAGTGATGGGCATTCTCCACACAAGGCAGGGCCTGCCAACCAACTAAACCAGGGGCCAGACACACATTCCAGATTTCTCACAGTAGTTAGCCAACCACAATAGAAGAATGCACGCAGCCCACATCAGGGTCACCCCTAAAGCACATGTAGCTCTATGGACCAAAAGGGAGTGTGCTGTTCAGACACACAGGAGGTCTCCTACAAAAGGCCACTTCTACAAGGTCAGGAAACATAAACAACCCATAAAATACATAGAAATAAAAACAGTAAATTAGGCAAAATAAGGTGACAAAGGAATATGTTCCAAAGGAAGAAATAAGTTAAAAGCCCAGAAGAAGAGGCACACATGCATGCTCACATATATACAACAGAATATTTAGCCACAAAAAAACCGAAATCTGGTCATATGCAACAACATGGATTATCCTAGAAGGAATTATGCTACACGAAATAAGTCAGAGAAAAACAAATACTGCATGGTTTCACTTATATGTGATATCTAAAAAGCAAAATAAATGAACAAACAGAACACAACAAAACAGAATTACAGAGAATAAACAAGCGGTTGCCAGATGGCTGGGGATTAGGGGGATCAGGGAGAAAAGAAATAGGTGCGAAATTTAAGAAGTAAAAACTTCTGGCTGCAAAATAAATGAGTCACAGGGATGAAATGTACAATGTGAGGAATAAAGTCAGTAAGTACATAATATCTTTGTAAGGTGTTTGTAAATAGACTCAGAGCAGTGATCATTTTTAAATATGTAGAAATATGAAATCGCTCTGTTGTGTAACAGAAACTAAAATGGTGTTTTAGGTCAATTATACTTCAAACACACACACACACACACACAGATATCAAATTTGTGGTGACCAGAGGCAAGGGGTGGAATTGGATGAAGGTGGTCAAAAGGTAAAACATGATAAATACAGTTAACACTGCTACAGGTTATAATCGAAGTTGCTAAAGAGACCCTGATGCTGGAAAAGACTGAAGGCAGAAGAAGACCAAAGACCCAGTTTGAAGACAAGCAGGCAGAGAGAAATAATTATTTTCTACTCAACTTTTTTATTCTGTTCAGGCCTTAAGTGGATTGGATGTGGGCCGGCCATGCTGGGGAAGACAAGGGGCTTCACTGTCTGCAGATTCAAATGCTAATCTCACTTGGAAACACCCTCATAAACACATCTAGAGATAAAGTTTTACCAAACACTTGGGCATTTCATGTCCCAGTCAAGTTGATACATTAAAATTAACCATCACACTATTTAAGCAATCTCCAGGAAAACCCAAAGAAAATGGAGACAAAAACAAGGACATTAGAGGAAGCTTTAGCCTCTGACCTGACCCTACATAGCCACAGCAAACATGGCCTAACTGCTAGCCAGATAAATATAAAACAGTCCCTTAAAGGCCTGTATACCTGTTCTTTTACCCAGTACATCATGTCTGGCTTTCAAAAAAAATTATGAAGCATACTAAAAAGCAAAAACAAATAAACAAACACAAGAACACCAAAGCTTAAAGACTTAGAGCAAGCATCAGAACCAGATTCAGATATGACAGAGATTTTGGAATGCTCAGACTGGGAATGCAAAACCCCTATGGTTAATATAGGGGGTTCCCTGATAGTTCAGTTGGTAAAGAATCCCGCTGCAATGCAGGAGATGCCGGTTCTATTCCTGGGTTGGGAAGATCCGCTGGAGAAGGGATAGGCTACCATCCAGTATTCTTGGGCTTCCATGGTGGCTCAGCTAGTAAAGAATCCACCTGCAATGCAGGACACCTGAGTTCGATTCCTGGTTTGGGAAGATCCCCTGAAGAAGGGAAAGGCTACCCACTCCAGTATTCTGGACTGGAGAATTCCACAGACTGCAGAGTCCATGGGGTCACAAAGAGTTGGACATGACTGAGCAACTTCACTTTCACTTTTCACTTTCATTGGAGAAGGAAATAGCAACCCACTCCAGCGTTCTTGCCTGGAGAATCCCAAGGACGGAGGAGCCTGGTAGACTGCCGTCTATGGGGTCGCACAGAGTCGGACATGACTGAAGCGACTTAGCAGCAGTGGGGAAAAAAATAGAAATCATTCAAGAACAGATGGGTAATGTAAGCAGCGAGATGGAAACACTAAGAAAGAAAAGAAAATGATAGGAATAAACAACACTTTAACAGAAATGAAGAATGTCTTTGGATGGCTCATTAGTAGACTGAACACAGCCAAGAAAAATAAAAAAACATCAGTGAACTGTAGAAACTTCCCAACTTTAATATAAATAGAAAAAAGAATTTGAAATATGGAAAAGAATATCCAGAACTGTGCCACAATTAACAGAGTTATCACATACATATAATCAGAATTTCACAAGGAAAAGAAAAAGCAAAAGAACAGAAGAAATATTTGAGGTGATAATGGCTAAGAATTTTCCAAAACTAATGATAAACTACAAACCCAACTCAAAGAATACCAAGCAGGACAAATACCAAAAAAATGAAATGCTATACCTGAGGATATTATATTCAAACTGCATTAAAAGAAAGACAAAAAGAAAATCTTGGAGAAAGGAAAACAAAACAAAACAAAAAAAAACTAGGAAAATAAAAACTATACAGAAGAATCATAACTTCAAAATANAGAATACCAAGCAGGACAAATACCAAAAAAATGAAATGCTATACCTGAGGATATTATATTCAAACTGCATTAAAAGAAAGACAAAAAGAAAATCTTGGAGAAAGGAAAACAAAACAAAAAAAAAAAAAAAACTAGGAAAATAAAAACTATACAGAAGAATCATAACTTCAAAATGTTGCAAACTAAAATGTGCATAATTTTGAGAAATTGCTGATGTATAAGAAAAAAATACTCCACTTGGCCTTGACACTATATTCTCTCTCAAGTGGCACAGATAAGGGTAATGGTACTTGACCCACAGAGAAGGAAATGGAAACATGTTAACATAGTCATAATGCTGAAAAGCCTTTTAGTTGATTTTCAGATTTAAGAATTAACTGATAGAAATAGCAAGATTAATTATGTTTACATAATATATTGTGAATGTTTTCAATATTTAAAAATGCTAAAGGTAGAATTATAGCTGTCAGAAATTGAGCAATGGAGAGAGCAATATGTAAAAAAAAATTCACACAAAAATATGTATCTTACAGAGCAGGGATTCAGAAGAGACTATTGAAAGTGGATACAAAAAATATATAGATGTATAAAAAAATTAATAGATGGACAGACAGATAGATATGATTGAAAGCTGGAAGAAAAACCAATAGAATGTTATCATGCCTGATTAATTAGAATAAATGGAAAGAAGAAAAAGGGGCAGAGACACAGGTGTTGTATAAGAAAGAGAAAGTCTTAGCCTTAGGAAAGTATATAATGTCAGTAACTACTCTCAATCGTAAATCAAAAAGTAAAAAAAGCACATTATTTAGAATTATGGACATAACGTCCAGGAGAACTAAAAACAGAAACAATTAAATTGATTGCCTCTATTGAGTAAGACTGAAGCTAGAGTTGAATAAGGGCAAAAAGATTATTTATTACAAACTATTCTGCCTTTTTTATTTTTAACATAGATATAGATTTCTCTGATAAAAATAAAACTTTAATGACTTTAAAAAGAAACTTTTAAAATAAATTTTAAACCTTTAATAGTATAAAAATCCTTTCATGAGAAGCCCAGCAAAGGTGCTTTTTAATGGACCTCATTCATCTAAGCTAGCAGCACAGAACCCTACCAGAGAGGGTGATGCCTCTAGGTAGTTGGTCTTTTTGCTGGAACTTCAAACACCCAAAGAAGATAAAATACACTTGACATATCCCTTAGCATAGTGTGTTCACTACTGAAGAAAAAAATATATACCTGTAAAGTATGAGAGAAGATGTCCCACAGCGAAAACACTTCTCAACAAAGGATACTAAGAAAGGAAAGATTAACACTGGATTTTGCCAATCAGGATGAGTAAAACCTAAGGAGGGGAAAAAAAAAAAAAACAACCTAGAGCTGTGCAATATAGGACTGTAACATGGAGTGCATTCCAGTTGAAGCAGGTATCTGTGCATCAAGAATGGGAATGTAATCAGCATGCTTTCACTTCTTGAAATCTGAAGATTATTATAAATTTATAATTATAAGTGAACTGTCATAAGGAGACAAGTTCTAGTGCCAAGCCTGTAGTGGGCATTCAGGTTTGCCAACAGAAAAGACAAGAAAAAAGGATTTAGGGTTTAAGGACCCAGATTCAAGACCATGCTTTGCAACTTATTAAGTATGGGACATTGGTAAAATCACATACATTTCTGAAACTTCTATTTCTTTTCTCTCTGTATCTCTACTTCTGTCTTTAGTAGAGATAATAAATAGTAACAATAGTAAGAGCAGTAGTAACAATGACAACAACACAAAAAAACCTAGCCAACCAAATATATCTTCTAGGTCTATTGTCACAATAATATGGTGTCATAGTTAATTTTATATATCGATTTGACTGGCCACAGTGCATCCAGATTAAATATTATTTGTAGAGTCTGTAGGAATGCTTCCAGATTAGTTTAGCATTTGAATTGAACAGACTCTGTAAAGTAGACTGCCCACTCTCATGTGGTGGGCATCATCCAATCATTTCAGGGCCCAAATAGAACAAAAAGACAGAATAAAGACAAATTTGCCCATTTTTCCTGCCTCATGGATTGAACTAGGACATCACATTTCATCTTCTCTGGCCTTCAGACTGGGATTTACATGCTCCACTTCCCTGGTTCTCAGAGCTTTGGACTGAATTACACCACTAGGTTTCTTGAAGACCCAAGAGATAAGCAGATGGCAGATCCTAGGACACCTAACAATAAAATAATAATTAAAAAAAAAAAACTTGAACTAATTCCATATAATAAATCTCCTTTTTTTCCCACTGGGTGTGTTTCTCTCCAAAACCCCAACTAACATAAAAAAGATATGTGCTTAAAACTTTCAAAGGTTATACAAGAATCAGTTATGATAATTGTCATCCAGGAGCAAGTCCCTTTTCCCCATGCTGTGGTTGATGCTGTGCATCTATCCCTACTGGGAGCTGGATAACTGAGGCAAGCATAAATAATAAATGATTTTTTTTAAAGTCAAGTTCAGCACAAGCAATGTAACTGCATTGTTTCATTCCAACATTCTCCTGACTCTGACAGTTACAGGGAGACTGACAGCTACTGTGTGGCTGTGTCCTGCCACACAGAGCAGGACAATGAAAGGGAGGAGGTCATGACAACAGCAACTAGCTTGAGATACCACTGTATTAACTCATCACCATCTATTAGTAAATTCTGACCTACTGAATGCAACCCTTGCCTATAATTTTCTGCTTACACCTGCAGTGTACTATGAGAATGACAAAGAAACATAAATGTTATAACTAATCTGTCACAATAGCCTAGAAACAGAGTTGACAAACATTTTCTCATGTATCCTTGAGAAACTGATAATTTCGAGGGATGGGTAGAAGATTTTGACCAAAAGAGAAATGTATCATATATAAGGAAGAAATAAATAAGATGGTGAAATAAGTTTTTAACATGGAGTTGGTAACAGGTTTTACAGAAGAAAAGTTATAATTGCAACTTTGGGGCTTATATTTATTTAGCAGAAATAAAATGTGTTGTGTATGATTTCTAGGAAACATGTACCATTTAGCAAGGCACTGGGAGCACAACCAAAATACAGAAAAAAAGTTAAAGGCAGAAGATTTATATTCCTATGTCCTTAAATACTAGGTGAGTCAAGAACACAAGTGTTAAGTTTAACTAATTAAGGCAGAAGTTTCAGTGTAATGGTTAAGGATATGTTGCAGGAATGAATAAGTCCCACAGCTTCAGTGGAACAATGTGATAAAGGCTTACTTCTCGCATAAAATCTGCTGTGGTTCCATGTAGATTTCCAAGACTCTGTGTTTCCTGTGGTAGCTCAGTGATAAGACCACTTTCATCTTAGTTGTCTACCACTTTCATCTTATTCTCTACCATCAACATGCCAGAGTAAAAGAGAGCTGAAGACAGTTGTTTAAACAATCCAATGCTTTGACCCAAAAGCAACTCAAATCACCTCCACTCATAACCCTTTGCCATAATTAATCATATGACCCTGCCCAACCTAAAAGAAGTGTTGAGGGCCACTTTCCAAGGTGTCTGGAATAAACAAAAGAAAAAATATTCATGAACACTACTAAAGCTTCAATAACAGGCACCATTCATTCCCTACTATTCTGTTTACTGATCTACTCTCTCCCATTAGTGATAGTAATATGCAAATGAAGTAAACAGAAATTAGTGGCAAAACACAAGGTCTAACTAGTTCAGTTTGAAGGGAAGGTCTGGAGGGAAGTCCAGATAGAGAACCCAACGGATGAAGGGAATCTTGTATAGTGAGGATATGTTGGAATTTTCACTGAGATAACTATGATTGGTGTAGATAAATCAAGAGTTCCTGAACCCATGATTCATCTCTTCTTTATCACTACCTTGACAGAGCTCATTCATGAGTTGTTGACAAGCAAGGACTCTTATGCTTGGAGTAAACACTCAGCACTTTGCTTCCACCAAGGGTAACTCTGACCACCCAGAAGGAATGAGAAACCATCACTGATGAGTCATAAAGGAAAAAGTAAACAGGACAACATGGGAAGCTGAAATAGAGGATGAAGTTACTTTGCACAGGAAATTTTTGAGAGCAAGATGATGAAAGTATACCCCCAAAATGAAAATAAACAGGAGTTTACAGAATTTTCTCAACTGCAGACCTGCTGTCTGTGATCAGTTGCCTCCAGGTTCTAGCACAAATCTCCTTGGATGATCTTTCAAGGAAAAAAATTTGAATGATTTAGGTAACTGGACTTGGTTTCTATTTGTTTGGGGACATATGGTCAGGAGTTTGCCTCAGATTGTGTGGCTGATAAAAAAGGATTTGGGGTTTGTTTGGATGTTTTCTGTGTTATGCTTGTAAATGCTGCATTTATGTGCCAGTAGCTTTTATGGTAGTTTTTGATTCAAGGTCATTGATCTATACTGACATCAGTAGCATTTTTGAGCTATGAGGGTATACAAAAAAGGGTTACAGGTTTCACCACTAAATTTCCTTCTAACTCCTAAGGCATAAGCGTATCTCTTTTAGCCTTGGTTTTTAGTATCTTTTGCAAAGGTAGGAAGTCCTTATATAAAAATTCTTTCTTTAAAAAAGAAAAAAATAGTGATTTTCATAGAAGTAGGCTTTTTTGCTCATATTCAAATTTCACAGAAGAGGGCTATTTCACTCATATTCAGAACATCATTCATTGGCCTCCAGGGACATTTCTGTTATGGACGGACGGACGAAACTTGACACAAGGGAAAGCAGCCTAGTGAAACATGAAAAACCATCACAGTCACAGTCCCACTGAAACAGCTCCCTTTTTAAAAATATCCAGTAGGGAAATATAAGTTACTAATTGACTCCTATCAAATTCTGCCTTCCACTTGCTTTATAATTAAGAAAGCTACTTGACTTTTAATAAGCTTCAATTTCTTCACCAGTGACTAAGATGGTCTCTGTGACTGCTTACTACTGCAAAAGGCTAGCAACAAAATTCATGATGTGGGACCACCAAAAGAAGCATGTGGATTAGTCGCTAGCATCCTCCCTTTCTTGTAAATCAATATAAACTACCACTTCAAAATGAGACCGCTGGCTTCTCGCCATGACTGTGGTGGTCTTATGGGATCTGGGGAGCCATGATGCTCTCGGGAGGCCTGGTGTCTTGCCTGAGCCTAATAAATGACTTCTAGGTCAGCCCAGGAAGAAACAGAAATAGAGTAATGAGAAGGCACCTCGACCAAGGAAAGGATTAAGGCCGCTGAAACACCTGATACTTCTAAAGTTCTTTCCGTCCTTTGAAACCAACACTCAGACCTCAAACAGAGGCAACAACTGAGGTTCATATGACATCCCCTGTGCTTGGTATTTCTTCCCTCATTCTATTTTTTCCTTCTATTTACTATCATCAAACATGATATTCCAGGGACTTCTCTGGCAGTCCAGTGGTTAAGACTTCACCTTCAAATGCAACTAGTGAGGGGTCGATCCCTGGTTGGGGAGCTAAGATCCTACATGCCTCGTGGCAATAAAAAAAAAAAAAAATTAAAAAAACGGAAACAATACTGTAACAAATTCAATAAAGACTTTTAAAAATGGTCCACATCAAAGAAAACCTTAAAAAATAAAAAGCATGATTTGTCGAAGGCTTCCCCCTTCATTTATCCCCCAACTATTGATATTCATTGGTCCTGCTGTGCTAGGATTCAGAAAATTATAAGGCACATTTCAGTTCTAATAAGTCATTCTCTTTTATCCTTAAACCCATTTTGGAGCCTCAAGAAGGTTGTGACTCCCAATTTAAAAATTGCTGTGACTAACAAACCCCAAATCTCTCACTATGTTCAGCATGAGTTCATTAACAAGTAAACTCAAAGCCTGACAGGTTATTGCCTTTATACAAATGACCTTATTAACCAGCATAGTTAACAATGTATTCGGTAGGCACTAAGCCTTTCCTTAAGGAAGCTCCTACATAACCAGACTATCTAAATTAATAGATTTCTGCTGAACTGTTTACATGTTATTACTGGTAAATCTCATTAGCCAGTTAACAAATGCACTAAATTATCAAAACAAATAATCTGAACCAAACATAATATGTATATGTTGCATAGATGCTCTCCTCATTATAACTGGGTACTTTCAGTTAATATAAATATTTTTGATCCTATGTCTCACTAATCTGTACCAGCTTCTTTATCTACTGTATTGAATTTGCTCATCAAATATTCACAAAATGCCCTCCAGACACCCTTTTTGCTTTCTTATTGCTTAAAAGAACCATCAGTAATAACTTTGACATTTTGCTACTTCATTCCTCCAGCCAACATTCATCCAGCACGTCTTTGGGCTAAGCACCGGGTAACTCTTCCCTGAACAATTGCAGTTACTTCCTCACTTGTTCACCTGCAATAACCTTGAATTTCGCAAACTATTTTCTACATGGAAGTCTAAGACCGAGGCTTCCCAAGCTTCTTAGGACAAAGACCAAAATGCTTGTTTGGGGCCATAAGGCTCTTCATGGTCTGGCCTCTACCTGTCTTTCCAGCATCATTTAGCACCACATTTTCTCTCATTTTCTATATATCATCTTTCAAATCCTCATATTTGCCAGATATTCTCCTGCTCCCAGGTCTGTGAAAATTTACCTATTCTGCCTCAAATACCCTTCCATCACCTTTCAAGAATTGGCTTTTAATTGTCTTTCAAAATTCAAACCACTTCATTAGCAAACTCTCATCTGACCTTTTGAGTGGACCAATTATCCCTAGTATATGCTCTCAATACAACCTTTGTCTAAACGATCACATTTGTAATGCCAAATTTATTTCTGTGATAATTTAATGTCTGTCTGCCCTACTAGACTCAAAATTCCACTAGTCAGGATTATTATTCTATCTCCATTTAAAAGCATAATGACAGGTATATAACCAAGTCTCAATAACTATGTATTGAATAAATGAATAAGCAATAAATATCAGGATATATGAAATGTTTGAAACATCTGTATTATTAAAGAAAATAAAAACAAAGCTCTTCAAAAAATAGAGACTAGGTACAATGAAAACTGGTCACTTGTGGGGGTCCAAAGACCTTTGGACACCCTCCATTTTAACAGTGCTCCATATTGTTGCTCCTCACCTTTCTCAAGTTGAATCCAAAATTTGTATTTCCCAGAATCCCATTCTTTTAGTACATAGATTTATAGCTAGTTATGATCAAACAGATGCACCAACAAGAGACTTGGAAGGCAGATTTGAAGATTATGAGTACCAGACTCTTCTCACATAAACAACTGCAGAGGCATTCAACATTCCACAGCAGAGTGGGTGTTCTGATACTGGATCTTTGCCTTGTTGGTGTTGAGAAACAGGGAGAGGCAGCAGTGGGATTTCTACAAGGCTGAGTTCAGAGGAGCTGGGGCATTGCTCTTAGCTTTTTATTTCTGATTGCACAGCCTTCACTAAAGATGGTTTCCTGACATTCCTTAGAAACTGCATAAGCTAACTAATTCCCTTTCAGCTTCAGCTAACTGAAAGAGATTCTTTGATCTATCCAGAAACTCTAAACTGATACCCCTGAAGAAAACCTTTGCAACATGTGCATTGCAAACAAAAGCTTTCCACACAAAAAGCTCACACAAATCTAATTTATAAATATAAACAAGCCAAAAGAATATGGATAGACAGTTCTTAGAAGCACACTGGTTATATGATCAGGGAAATACAAATTAAAACTATCATGGAATACTGTATTTTTATCTATGAGACTTAGATAAATGAATAAAGACAAATATCCATCATAGAAAAGGATACAGAGAAATGGGTACTTTCATTAATTATTTGGAAGAAGGGAGGGTGTATAGTCATATATTTAAGCATTCTCGTTAAGGTTCAAACAATACAGTTCCACAATATTATTAATATTATTTAAAATTATTCCTGGAATTTCTAGTCAATGTGATAAGACTAGCAAAAAGAGTAAGAAGTATCAGTGTTAGAAATCAATAGTTTTGATATGTTTCACTTGCATATGATATAATTTTTTACCAAGGAGAGTCAGGACAATCAATTGTTCTAATTATTAAGAGTTTAATGAGGCAACCATATATAAGGTAAAAAAAATTTTTAACCAGCCTTTTCTATAATTCATAAATAATCAGAAATGATACTGAAAACAAAACTCCATATCCAAAACCAATGGAAGTTGCTATAACACATAGAAAAGACTCANGTGAGAGACTCATGGGCATGTGGAGAGGGTGTGGAGACGGGGGTGTACTTCCGGCACCGAGGAGGCCTGGATTTGTGGTCGGAGAAAATTCAGACGCTTATGAAACTCTTAGACTGGGGATTTTTGTCTGACGTCCCTGAGCATGTTGTTAATGAACTAATGTTTCTAGAACTCAGGATCCTGGTAGTCTAAAAATAATTTTTAACTAAAATAGTTACACAGCGCTCCTTTTAAACATGTGATTTCCATGACCCTTTAATATTTATAAAGGTAAAGTATTCTTGGTGCAGCAAGTTGTGTCTGGAGCAGCGTGAGGAAGAGGGTCCCTCTCGAGCCCTGAGCCCCCGGGAGCGCTCTGCGTCCCCCTCGTTGCTCTCCCGTCCACCTGTCTCACGGGGTCGGCACCTGCCTCATGCCTGCCGGTGTCCGAGGAAGACTCCGTGCGTGCGTGTGTGTGCGTGTGTGCGTGCGTGCGTGTGAGTAAGCCCTACTCTGCAGGCGCCGTGGTGTGTGCGCGCGTGTGAGTAAGCCCTACTCCGCAGGCGCCATGGTGTGTGCGTGTGTGTGTGTGTGCGTGCGTGCGTGTGAGTAAGCCCTGCTCCACAGGCGCCGTGGTGTGTGCGTGTGTGTGTGCATGCGTGCGTGTGAGTAAGCCCTGCTCTGCAGGCGCCGTGGTGTGTGCCTGTGTGTGTGCACGCATGTGTGAGTAAGCCCTGCTCCGCAGGCGCCGTGGTGTGTGCCTGTGTGTGTGCACGCACGTGTGAGTAAGCCCTGCTCTGCAGGCGCTGTGGTGTGGCTGGGGCTCCGCCTGCCCCTTAGGATCATCTGTCCAGATGGTTCTCTGGCTCCGAGCAGCTTCGAGGCTTGGTGGCCTGTCTCTGTCTTTCTTTGCCCATAAAACACTCTGTTTAGTCCTTCGTCCTTTTGCCTTGTGGCCCTTCGGTCCACTCAGGTAGGACCTGGGGCAGGTGGGAGGTGGCTGCCCAGCACGCTGTCTTGAAGGAGTGGGCGCTTCAGGTGATCACTGCTGAACCTGATTGGCCATAACTCGCATCCTCTGTTTACCTTACAGCCGATGTGGCCCAGCAGTTCCAGTATGCCGTGCGCGTCATTGGCAGCAACTTTGCCCCAACTGTTGAAAGAGATGAATTTCTAGTAGCTGAAAAAATCAAGAAGGAACGTATGTATTTTTCTTAAGCGTTATCTTGTGTTGCATTGTTAAACTTGTCAGAGCTCAAGAACCCAGATATCTATCTGTATGTTTCTGTGACTCTATATGTACATATTAATGTAGGGGCGGCTCAGTTCTTTTACCAGAACATGGGGGGGGCTTGCCTTAAATGCTGTTCCAGCACCACAGCTTGGGGCGAGAATGGGGGGGAGATGGCTCAGCGTCACTTGCTGCTGCTCTTGGATTGGCAGTTTTACGCGCCTTTTGGGCAGATAGCCTAGCATGCTGTCTTGGCAGTTAGACAGCCGTGTGAGTTGAGTGCTGCATCTGTTGATTGTCGCCATCCAGAATTCCAGTGCTTTGGAACTTCCTGTTGAACATTTTCTGTGATGGCACCAAAGCTCTCCTACACCTTGTCGCCTTAGAGAAGAAAGCTGTCTGTGTGTTAGCGCCTGGTTGGGAATGGGGCTCTGAGTGTGTGTTCTCGGAGAGGCTCTGGGCAGCGGGACCCCCACGAGAGCCGCTCCTGTCCTGGTAGAGGGCCGTCTTCTCTGGTCGCCAGGTCCCCTTTCCTCTTAGTTCCCGGGACTCAGGAGCGGCCCCGCGGCCCGGGACGCAGCCCTGGCCAGTGCACCGTCCCTGCGGCCTGGCTGTTGCAGGTGTGACGATGCCTTCTAGGAGGAGGCTCCCACGGCACGGTTTCTACCCACCCCGCTGTTGCATTGTTAACTATAGTAATAATATATTGGCTGGCATCTGTGCGGGTGTCCTGTTTCAGGGCTGGGTGCTGTGGCACCTGGGGGCGGGGTGAGGCCCTGGCACGTGAGCGGCTGGGCCTGGGGGGGGCTTGGTGAGCCATGCAGGACTGAGGTGGTTCGGATCTTGGGGTGTTCTGACATGTAGGTGTGTTGAGGTGGGGGTGGTAGGCCGTTTGTCCTGCTGTAAACACGTACTTTCCCTTGTCTGTAAGACTGAACCTGAGACCATTGTAGTGCCTTCTTGATCTCTGATGCTTAGCACGTTTTGGATCACTAGTGAGAACCCCAGTACTGGGTGTGTTCACAGACCGTTTGCTCTGCAGATGCACGGATCCAGGCCCCTGGGGGCATGTACGCGCCCGGGAGCAGCCGGAGAGCGCCCGTCTTCAGGGTTGGAGGCCGGGCAGCCATGCCGTCGACTGGGTCCTGAGGGCCTGTTTTCAGGCAGGACATTGGAACCGTGTGCAGATCAGTCTGTGTGCGCTCTGCGGTTTGAAGCAAGGCTTGCTGTGTAGACACAACGCTCTTCCTTTGCCGGTTACCCGCTGGTGTCCACAGCTGTTTGAGGCCCCTGCCCGAGTGCCAGACCCTAGCGAGGGCCCCGGCTGCCTCTGTCAGCTGACCAGCCTGGCGGCACTCTGCCTCGCTGCATCTTCATTACTGTTTATAGATAGAAACGATGGGCTTTTCAAAGATCCTATCACTTCAGCTGATGCTCACGTAACTTCTTTGGCTCCAGCCTGACTGTGTTCGTGGTTTACAGATACTGGTTTGATGACTTGACGAAATTCATGGAACGGAAGCGACTGGTTGATCTGACTCTTCAGCTCGGGGTCCCTGCAGACGCCAGTTACCTGTTGCTGTGGGGATAGTGTCGTAGGAGGGAACTTTGTGTCACTAACACGCTCATCTCCGGCCTTTCAGTGACCCGGCAGAGACGAGAGGCGGACGCGGCGCTGTTTTCAGAGCTCCACAGGAAGCTGCACTCGCAGGTACTGCACGGGATCTGGAGGGGTGGCTGCTCTGCACGGCCGCGCTCCGTCTCGGGGGGGCCCCTGAGCGCGTCCGGCACCGCCAGGATCGGGGCCCGCAGTCCCCTCCGCCTCGTCTCCTGTGCCCTCACAACGAGTGCAGCCTTGTTTGCTGACCGCTTGGTTCCTTCCTGCAGTCGGGTGACTTGGATTCGTTGCTCTAAGTCTATTTTTCCGTCTTTGATAATATACATGAAGTTACGAAACAGGAACTTTTCTGTATGGTCATTTTTAGGCAGATAGTTTCAAGCTGCTGTATCATTTGTTTTTCCTAAATTTTTCTCTGTTTTTAAAAGCAGCTCCATCTCAGATGTCATATCCCAAGGTGCTCATAGGGCTTGCCAAGACTGCAGCGTGAGAGACCTGGGTTCGATCCCTGGGTTGGGAAGATCCCCTGGAGAAGGGAGCAGCTCGCCCACTCCAGTTAGTCCATGGGGTTGCAAAGAGTCAGACACGACTGCGCCACTTTCACTTTCAGGGTCTTGAACGGGAGATTGATCAGTGAAAGCCGTTGTGTCTGTTAGCATTGGCCCTTCTGTGATCACACACTTAGGCGGTTTGATTTGAGCGGTTGCTTTCCACAGTTGAGTTTGGAACTCTGAATGCTTATTCCTGAAATAGTCATGTTTTAGATGGAAGCCGACTTCCTGGGGCTCAGGGCGTGCTGAAGGAGGATGGGAGGTATCGGGAGCTGTGTCCCGCTCCTCCTCGTTGCTGAAACGTCTGGCTCTTGGAAACTGCAGTGGTGGTTGCTGTTCCGTCCTCTCTCCTGCCCATCAGGGCCTCTGATCAGGGTGTCCGTGGAAACTAACGGGATCTCTCTGACAACCGTGCACGACCCCTGGGGTGACTGCTGACTTCTGAATGTTTCAGGACCTGGGTTTCCCAGGAATGCCTGATGCCAAGACCCACGTCTTAGATTTTAGAATTATTTTCTTTTTGTCTAATATTCTTTTGTTAGGGCCTAAGTCAGGCTTACATGGCGGGGGGGCATTCACGCATTTTATGATGGCACTGTTCTGAGAATCACTGTGTTTGGGAAGCTGGCTATTGAGAGGGTTATCTCAGGGAGGACATGCCGTGCGTCAGGAATAGGGTAATCGGAAACTTGTGCGCTTTGGGCCTTGGGGTGAGCTTTCAGGGGTTGAAGGCTCCCAGGGGCATGGGCTCTGAGAGCGTTCTCTCGCCTGCTGCCGGGGCACTGTGGCCGTGCCTGAAAGCGGGTGCGTTCAGGTGCCATGTCGCCACATGGGTTTTAAGATAACGTTTCCATTTTGGGAAATGAGGACAACTTAGGAGAGGGGATGGTGAAACTGCAGAGTAGCACAAAGCTTTTCTCCTAACGTTTTCTTTCTCAACAGGGAGTTTTGAAAAATAAATGGTCGATTCTCTACCTCTTGCTGAGCCTCAGTGAAGATCCGCGCAGGCAGCCCGGCAAGGTGAGGCTGTTTTCACATCGCGGCGCCGCCCCAGGCACGGTGTCGGGTGGGGACAGCTAAGCCAAGCGCTGAGAGGAGTTGGCTGCTGTACTCAAGAAAACAATACTAGAAAAGCAAAAATCTTGTTTTCTGGGCGGCCACGAGGGTCGAGAGTCTTTCCCTTTATTTTTAAGGGCATTTTCAGTCATCGTGCTGTGTTTCTGGAAGGTGTCTTTGAGAATCATGTTACAGCATTGCTTCAGATGCCGCCTCTGGTCCGCTAGAGCAGAGCGGCCTGCTCCGGTCTCTGCTGTGTACAGTTGCCGTGAGCCCGGCTTCACTGTTCTTTGAGTCAGAAGAGCTTTTAGGGTTTTCTTTTCTTATGCCACGATGAGCATTGAGTACTGTTATATCCTGAAAAGCTCATCGTCTGTGGGTTCAGGTTTTGACCCGCGCAGTGTTTGAAGGTGCGATTGGGCAGCCGAGTCCCCGAGGGCCTGTGTAACGCGGTGCCCACTCCAGAAGTCTGAGAGCTTAGGAGGCTGGGGAGCGAGCGCCAAGGAGTCAGACTTATCTTGAAAGCCACAGTCTTGAGTAACGAGCCTATTTCCGGTATATAACAGTGCCAGACTTTTAAGCTATTTGAGTAATTATTTGACTTTTAGTTTGCTTAGCTTCTGAATAGAGTGTTTAGTTATCAGACCATGTGGGAGTCTTGGGATTCAGACAGCTAAAACTTTTATTGGTTCGCGCACACTTCAGAAACACAGCTGATTATCATTTAACGGACTCAGCACATCATTTACTGTGCTTCGCAGGCGCTGCGCTTGTTTGCTTTTTTGTAAGTGGAAGGCTTGTGGCAGCTGCGCCTTGTCGGGAGGTGGTTGCCATTTCAAGCGGGAAGGTGTTTCAGGTGTGTGTGTTGCTCTAGAGGCCTGCTGCTCTGCCCGCCCAGCAGACAGGGCAGCGTGCGCAGGGCCCGCAGGCATGCTGGGGAGGCGGATGCTCGTGTGGCCTGCTCTGCCATTTGCTTCCCGGAGCTGGTCCGGACTCTGAGGTCTGCCTCTGCGACCCCAGGCACAGAAATGCAGCTAAAGAGAGACGGAGTGTGAGCTGTCTGTCGGCTGGAGACTCGTGTGATTCCGTAGCTGCATCTGCAATGCCCTTCCTTTCAGGTCTCCAGCTATGCCACGCTGTTCGCTCAGGCGTTACCACGCGATGCCCACTCCACACCCTACTACTACGCCCGGCCTCAGACCCTGCCACTGAACTACCAGGAGCGCAGCGCCCCGTCAGCCCAGAGCTCGGGCAGCCTGGGGAGCAGCGGCATCAGCAGCATCGGCGCGCACACCCTCAACGGCCCGCCCCCGCCGCCCCCGTCCCTGCTGCCGGGGTAAGCCGGCGTCGCGCGGGGCCTCTGCGGAGGAGGCGGGAGCGGCCTTGCTCTCAGTCCGGCGTTCAGTCTTCAGAGCCTCGTGTGTGTCCGGGGTGTCTCGGCCCTGGGTCTGACGTGCTCTGGTGGGAGTCAGCTGTCTAAGCACACCCTCCAGGTCGCTCCCGTCCGCGTTAACGGTCGGGTCAGCCACCTCCTGACCTGGTAACGCAGCTGCTGCGGTAGGGCAGGCTCGCAGGGAGGTGTGCGGAGCCTTCGTAGGCGGGACCTGGGTGTGGGCTGGCGCAGCTGCCTTGGGAGGATGTTTCCCATGTGAGCGTGATTCAGTGATGCTCCTGTCACCGTATCAGTCAGGTGAAAGTTTATTAAAGTTAAAGGAAAACAGAATGTGTGTCCAGACGCAGGGCTTACAAACAGAGCCTAGGACTTTATAAAGAAGCGTCATGTACCCCAGAATTTAATCTCAGACTCATATTCTGTCTGAAGGAGTCTGGCCGAAACACATTTTCTTATTTTCGCCTTTAACGTAAGTAGTTGAAATAATTATTGTCATGATATTGGAAAAGCTGTATAGAGAACTGTGAACTGAAGTGGTCATGTAGACTTTTTCTTACGTTGGGAACTATGCTCAAAACCACAGTGTGATCAGTGTCTCCCCTGCCGGGGGCGGGGGCAGGGAGGTCTNTTGCAATACATCAACAGGATGAATCCTCTCCAAAAGAAAACAAAACAAACAAAAATCAGTTAAAAAGAATGAGATAGAAACTCAAAGAAACAGAAAGTAAAGTGGTAGTTGTCAAAGCCTAGGGAGTGAGGAGTGGAGTAAAATGGGAGATGTTGTTCAGAAGGTACAAACTTCCAATTAAGTTTTAGGGATCTATCGTACAACACGGTGATCATAACTAATAATAAGGTAATGTACCCTTGAAAACTGCACAGTGAGTGTATCTTTTAAAAGTTCTTACCACAAAAAAGAAACAGCAATTATATGACATGATGGAGATGTTAGCTAATACTACAGAGGCAATCATTCTGCAATTTGTAAGTGTATCAAATCTACTCAGTGTACACTTTCCACTTACACCATGTTATATGTCAATTATACCTAAAGGGTGAAAAAGAACATGAAATATTGCCAGCCAAATTTTTGTTATAACAAAATGTGATCTGTTTTATTGTTTAAAAGAAACGTCTGACCATACATACTAATATATAGTATACGGACATAATCCCCAGAGATATTGTGTCAGATACCTCTTGTGCACATCTCAAATCACTCCAGCACTTCCAGCCTTTTCCCACGGCCACTGCTGCTTTTACATGGTCTTTGACCAGCCTTGCCCAGGCACCAGGTGACCTCATTTCAGTCCACATCGGGTACGCCTAAGCTTCCTGTCCCAGGGTCAAGCTCTGAGCAGCATTCTGTACGGCTCCTCAGACTCTCAGGGAACAAAGGGACAAGACAGAAACTCTCCCTTTTTGCTTTACACACTGTATGTGATTTAAACTTATTATCTTTTTAAAAAGCATTCACTTTTACAATTTATAAAAGTGTAGAGAATCAATAGGACAATCACAAATTCGATAAAAGGGTGTGAGAGGGGGAAGAATCTAGCCGGCTGGATGGCCAGGATGAATAGATATTTTGTGGCACTATTTATAAAGACTGAAAACACAAGAGTAACAGGATTATCAGGGATGATGAAGTTCAATTTTAAACACAGTGCATGTGAGGTAACGACATCCAGGAAATAATGCAATAGTATGAAAATTATTTTTCCATGATCTAGCTCAAGGTATTTAATCATATATAAAGAGTCTCAATATTAATTCCATTTAAATAAGACAGGCAAGATATGAGTTTTCAAGCAACCTATTAAAACAAAGCTTAGTAAAATCCTAGTTTTTAAGCTACAAGCAAAATTAATTACATCATAAGATTTGGAAGGTATAATTTATAAAACTAAAAAAATATAATTTGTTCTACTTTTGCAATTCTGATCTAATGGGAAAACTGTTATCATTTAATTCTTAGCCTTGACTGTCACTTGATGTCATATCTGAAATCATTGCACTATATTGTGTGGTTTAAATACAGCAATGTTATTCTACTCAGTTGTTGAAGCAAGGTTTCCNTGATCTAATGGGAAAACTGTTATCATTTAATTCTTAGCCTTGACTGTCACTTGATGTCATATCTGAAATCATTGCACTATATTGTGTGGTTTAAATACAGCAATGTTATTCTACTCAGTTGTTGAAGCAAGGTTTCCAAAGCTGAACTTTATGGATTTTAGAAGCTGAATATTTATCCACTCAGTTTGACCTCAAACACCTATTCCCTTTACTCTAATTACCCAGGTGTTATCATTTTCTATGTATGCCATGAAGTGAAAAGTTTAAACTCACTGGATTGAAATACTCTCAATGAATAAAATTATATACTGTTTTATGAACCCACTAAAGATATTTTCCATTCATTTGTCTGAATAGCATATCAAAAATTCTACTTAGGTACCAAATAAAATATGAGACATATATCCTATTGCATACCTACTACATTTTTATCTATTTTTTATAGAAGTAAATATAAACATATATTTTTTCCAACATAGTACTTCACAGAATCATGAGATGGGGACAATGATATTCAAAAGATCCTTCTTGGTTTTTCCTTTGTCACCCTTTATTGCAAGCTAAACTAAAATTAACTTTCCCTTTCACATCTACATAACACTACCACCTTCCTTTGGTGTGTCAAAGAAACAGAATTAAAACTCATGTTGACATGACTAAATGCTTGGCATGTGTTGAAGTCATTTGGGACAAGACAGTTTTTTGTACATGGTGAAAAAAGTCAAGAATAGTTTTAGTCCTTCCTGTCCTACAAACTAAGCCATCACCATCATCCCCTTTCTGATAACTAGTGAACNTTGACATGACTAAATGCTTGGCATGTGTTGAAGTCATTTGGGACAAGACAGTTTTTTGTACATGGTGAAAAAAGTCAAGAATAGTTTTAGTCCTTCCTGTCCTACAAACTAAGCCATCACCATCATCCCCTTTCTGATAACTAGTGAACCTCATAGTTCAGTAGGTAAAGAATCCACCTGCAATGCAGGAGACCCCAGTTCGATTCTTAGGTTGGGAAGATCCAGTGGAGAAAGAATAAGTTACCCACTCCAGTATTCTTAGGCTTCTCTTGTGGCTCAGCTGGTAAAGAATCCGCCTGCAGTGCAGGAGATCTGGGTTCAATCCCAGGGTTGGGAAGATCCCTTGGAGAAGGGAAAGGCTACCCCCTGCAGTATTCTTGCCTGGGAAATTCCATGGACTTTATAGTCCTTGGGGTCACAAAGAGTCGGACACAACTGAGCGACTTTCACTTTCAGTGAACCTCAAACTCTTTCCACTTCATCTCATCAAAATAAATTCTTAGGACATTACCTAATAAACTCATTTAAGACAAGATATAAAGTTGTGATAAAGCCAATAACTATCTCCCCCAAGCATATTTTTATTTTTATAAGAGAAAAACCCTAACAGTTCTTTCAGATATTAGTATCAAGTTGATCAAGTATTCTACACAAAAGAAATATTTTCAAATCCCCAAGTCTGGACTAGTAGGTAGCTAAATGACCAATCCATTATTCCTACAAATGTATAGTTTAAGACTTAGAGTAAAAACACTAGATGGAAGAAGGAGCTATTATTTTCTTCAAAGGGAAAATGAATTTGTACCCAATTAGCTGTTCATCTTGAATTAGCTAGCTTCCTGTCATTCATGGTCTGACTACTTTTCCCATATCCCAAACCTGAAGTTATCACTATCACCCAGAATCCCTCATTGGGTGCTTTTTGTTGTTGTTGTTAACATAGGAGTAATACAGTAACTAGGACCACTAGTCACTGTGTCTGCAAGAGAACTGAAAATCCAATACATACATGTTTACTCCATAGCTTGACCACCACTGCTTCCCAAAGGATTATAAATATTCTATTTTTCCATTTCATAACCATGACCATTAAGAAACCATACATATTTAGTGCTATTTCTCTTTGAAATACACCACTCTACATAGGTCCTGTACATAAAGCAGTGAGACATAAAAAGTTTCTGTCCCTTGCACACAGGTTAGCAGAAAACATAAATGTGGTTTTGACTCATAGACATTGAAGGGCAATTGTTAAAGGTGACTGAGAAGAAAAAAGAAGTGAACCACTAAACTTATTAACTCAGATACTAACTTAAGTCTTATTCAACCTTCATCAAATACTTTTCAAGAAAAAAGATAACATACAAAGTGTTCAAATACCAACTTTAGAATTATGAGTTCTGTGAATTGCCTTCAGGAGTCTTTTCATTGACGGAGACAGGGAGACATCTGACTTTCCATGACTTGGGATTCTACCGGGTGGGTGAGTCTTCCACTCTACCTGCTCCACCCAGAAGAAACATTCAAAGTAAACAATTTTTACTCTAGCCCCTCATTGGCTCCTCCACATAAGGAGCTTTCCATACAAGAAGGTCACAAAATCAGAAATGAGGGGAAAAGAAGAAGTTACATTTGCCTTTGGATCCAAGTTGCATGTTCCATTCCAACTTGAATACGAATAAAGCACTGTTCTTTCACTCTCACTGGGACAAGAGATGAATAACAATAATCTCCAACACACTTCTAAACTGCAGTAAATAAAAGATAATTCAAGCTTTTAGTTTTACACTTCAGAGTTGAAACAGGAGAGAAGGGGGCAGGGCACAACCATTAAAAGAATGACATGCCACAGGACATGGCCTCAGGAGGATTCCTTGAGCCTCATTATCTGCCCATTGTAATACATTAGTTTATGCTAAATGGGACACCCATCAGCTCCTTGACAGTTCTGAGGCCAGCCATAAAAGGCCAAAAAGTGGGTGGTGGCCCAATTCCTAGAAGTCTCCACCCCTAAAATAACTGGAATAATTATCCTGCTCATTAGCCTATGAAATTACCCAGCCCATAAAAACTCACTGCCATATTTGGAGCCTCTCTCTCACCTTCTGAGATGGCCCACAGCATCTGTGGNGCCAAAAAGTGGGTGGTGGCCCAATTCCTAGAAGTCTCCACCCCTAAAATAACTGGAATAATTATCCTGCTCATTAGCCTATGAAATTACCCAGCCCATAAAAACTCACTGCCATATTTGGAGCCTCTCTCTCACCTTCTGAGATGGCCCACACCATCTGTGGAGTGTTTTCTCTCAAAATAAACCCACTTCTTACCTATCACTTCATCTCCAAATTCTTCCACAACAAAGCGAGAACCTTAAATTCACCAGCAACATGATTGCAAAGCCAGACAGGACAATCTGCTAAATCCCAGCCTCTCCTCTCGCCTCTCTTGCACATGAGAGTCATTCCCTTACTTTCCACAATTACTCTCCCACTCTCTCCCTACCTCACTCTTAATTTCCACCCTTCTCTTGTGCCTTGCTGCTGCTGCTGCTAAGTCGCTTCAGTCATGTCCGACCCTGTGTGACCCCGTAGACGGCAGCCCACCAGACTCTCCCATCCCTGGGATTCTCCAGGCAAGAACACTGGAGTGGGTTGCCATTTCCTTCTCGAATGCATGACAGTGAAAAGTGAAATTGAAGTTGCTCAGTCATGTACGACTCTTAGCAACCCCATGGACTGCAGCCTACCAGGCTCCTCCATCCATGGGATTTTCCAGGCAGGAGTACTGGAGTGGGGTCTGCTAGAAATAAAGAAATCCACCAGGCATTTCCTCCCATCCAAGTACTAACCAGGCCTGACCCTGCTTAGCTTCTGAGATCAAAGGAGATCAGGCACATTCACGGTGGTATGGCCATAGACTGCCAGGCATTTTTAGATGTTCCACTATTATTACATATGTGCAGGGCATGTCAGGGAACGTTTCCAGGCATCCTTATAGGCAGCTAGGGACCTGAACCACAGGATCTTTGCCCCCTGGGTTTGCCTTGTGCTCAGTCACATCAGCACATGGGATTTTCCCAAGCAAGAACACTGGAGTGGGTTGCCATGCTCTCCTCCAGGGGATTTTCCAGACCCAGGGATTAAACCCACATCTCCTGCATTGTAGGTGGATTCTTTACCACCGAGCCGCTGGCACCAGTGGAACCTCCGGTTTGCCTTATCCACCATTTACCTGTTAACAGATTCAATACAGGAGCCCCTGGTGCTTCAGACAGTAAAGAGTCTGCCTGCAGTGTGGGAGACCTGGGTTCAATCCCTGTGTCAGGAAGATCCCCTGGAGAAGGAAATGGCAACCCACTTCAGCATTCTTGCCTGGAGAAACCCATGGACAGAGGAGCCTGGCAGGCTATAGTCCACGGAGTCGCAAAGAGTCTGACATGACTGAGTGACTTCACTTTAACAGATTCAATGGTGTGAAAATACAAAACACAGCCTAACTCAGAGTTTGTGCCACAGTTAACGGCAGCTGCAATCCCTTTGGGAACTCCCTCGCGAGGTGGGTATTTGAAATGGTGGATGGTCTCACGATGTGTGGTTGGGTCTCACTGTGGGCCAAGGTTATCTACCCAACTTTGGTGTTTGGTCAGACCCCTCTGGGGTCACTCTGACTTCTCTGCCACCCTTCCTGGTTAGGGTGGCACAGGCAACTCATGCTGGGTGGGTCAGGCGCACGGCCCCACCCCCGGGGTTCACGCCTGAGCAATGAGCCACATTTACTGTGTTGGACTGGGGATGTTGCAGGGCCCTCTATCTCTCTAACTAGAGGCACAGATCCCTCCACATCAGCTGCCACATCTGCACCTGCACCCAGCCCTACTGTCTGCTGGGCAGAGCACCTGTGGGAAGGTGTGGGGAGAAGATGGCCCCAAGGCCTCAGGGGTACTACCCACAAAAGTGTGTGTGTCACTTGCTCCATCACGTCTGACTTCTGGCAACCCCATGGACTGTAGCCCACCAGGCTTCTCTGTCCATGGGATTCTCCAGGCAAGAACACTGATGTGGGTTGCCATTGCCCTCCTCCAGGGGATCTTCTGACCCAGGGATACAACACGAGTCTCTTACTTCTCCTACATTGGCAGGTGAGTTCTTTAGCATTAGCGCCACCTGAGAAGCAGGAAAGGGAATAAAAAAAAGAAGTGTTTTCTTTTTTTCTTTTTCACAAACCATCTCTGTTAATGGTCCGTGCTTGTTTCCCTAAACTTACCAGGTTTTTAGAGGAAAAGTCTGAGACTTGAAGCCCCTCTAAAGTGGCTTCCCTTATGGTTTAAATAGGTCTTTAGGGGCTTCCTTTGTGGCTCAGATAGTAAAGAATATGCCTGCAATGCAGGAGACCCAGATTCAATCCCTGGGTTGGGAAGATCCTCTAGAGAAGGGAATAGCAACCCACTCCAGTATTCTTGCCTGGAGAATTCCACGGATAGAGGGGCCTGGTGGGCTACATTCCATAGGGTTGCACAAGAGTCAGACATGACTGAGTGACTAACACATTTTTCATATTTTCAGAAACTGATTTCATAATCCCAATCTTTATATCTCCTCATATCCAATAAAGGACAAAATCCCTTCATGATGACATCAACTTCTCATGACTAGCAGAAAACCTTTTGTAAAATAAATGCTTGATTGCACTGAACTCCCCCTTCACCAAAATCATATATATTGACCTTTCCCTACTACCTCTTTGGAACAGTTTCTCAGAGCTATGTGAGGTACTCTGTCCTGGGCTGCAGTCCTCGTTTTCCTCCCAAATAAAACTTAACTTGCAGCTCTCACATTGTGCATCTTTTTTTAGTAGACAATGGTATTACCAAAATTAATTTGTAAAAGACTTCCATTTAGTTGGCTTAAAGAAAAGTAAGTGCTTATACCTAAAATGAATTTCAGGTTTATGTCATCTGGGAAATATTCAATACTAAACTATAATATTTGGTATTGAAGGTGGCTTAAGCTTGTTGGTCTGATTAATATAGACATATTTTTAAAGTCATCAGTGTTAAGTGTAAGTATGTCAGTTGTACCTAAGTTTACTAGAGATCAAATAAAACCTTATTCTCTCTTTTACATATCTGTCAATAATAAAAGTAACTGTAAAAAACTTATAAGGAAAACAGGATATGTGTTTTCAGTAAAGAAAGTATAAGGAGTGGAATTGCATGTTATTAAGAGAAAAGAACAAAGAAGGCAATGGCACCCCACTCCAGTATTCTTGCCTGGAAAATCCCATGGACAGAGGAGCCTGGTGGGCTGCAGTTCATGGGGTCGCTATGAGTCGGACATGACTGAGCGACTTCACTTTCAGTTTTCACTTTCATGCATTGGAGGAGGAAATGGCAACCCACTCCAGTATTCTTGCCTGGAGAATCCTAGGGATGGGGGAGCCTGGTGGGCTGCCGTCTATGAGGTTGCACAGAGTTGGACACGACTGAGGCAACTTAGCAGCAGTAGCAGCAAGAGAAAACAAAGTCTGTTTTCTGATTGTTTCTGGATGGAAAAAAAAAAAACACAAAGTGATAGGTAGAGAAAGTGATAGAAGGTTTGTGGAAATTGGATCCTGGGAAAAGGGTTTTGTCCATGGTCAGGATTGAGTAAGTTTAGAATAAATTTAACTGAGTAAATGAATTTTAAAAGTAAGCTGATACAAAACCTGAATTTGGGTTTTCTCCTTGTTAAAAGTAGAAGTTTTCTTAAAATGCTGAACCACCTTTATAACGAATTTTAAGTTTATTTATATTTTAAGTGATATAGTCTGTATTTTCCTTTGAAATATTTTATTATCACTTTGATTAAGAAATTAGTATTGTCCCACAGTGACCTGTGGTATTATTTGACCACGTATTTTAAAACTTTTTGACAAGCTTCCCAAATATCAAATTTTAATGAAAGTTCTTTTGATTTCCAGCTAACTTTGGGGTGCTTTAGGGGGTCCCTGAGGTATTTCAAAGAAAATTATTTAACTAGGATTATTTGGAATGTTAAATTAAATGTAATCATTCATAATTCTAGTTATTGTAACCAAGTTTCTTTATTGATTACAGTGTAATCAGATGTTTAACCATGCCTTTTAAGTCTTTTGTCATTTATAGATATTTTTGTACTCTGATGCGGTTGCAAAAAGTGCTTCATCATCAAAGAGATTTGTAGAAAGACTATGGAAGCTGTTGTAACAGTTCCACATCAAAATGATGGCAATGACAGGATTCCAGCCCATACCCACTTAAAACAAGTTCTCCTGCCTCTGGGACCCCCAGATCAGGTATCTACAGATTTCTATTCCTTGACAGGCAGGGTCGATGCCCATACTTAGCCTTGAAGCAGTTACAGAAGAAGGACTGTCATCCCTCTGCTTCATAAGAGTATGGGGGTAAAGTCTCTGAGCGAGCAATGAAACAAGAGGGGAGGGGGCAGGGCGCAATCTGTAAAAGAATGACGTAGCCATAGGACAAGATAAAAACGGGTTAAAACCAACTAGGTCCAAGATGGCGCAAGACTTGACTGCCATTAGACCTTGAGACTCAACACCCACTTATTTACCAGCATATGCTAAATGATGCGCCCACCAGCACCATGACAGTTCTGAGGCCAACCTTAGGAGGCCAAAAAGTGGGGGGAGGCCCAACTGCTGGAAATCCCCACTCCTTCACCAAAATAATTGGAATGGTTCTCCCATTCATTAGCCTACGAAATTACCCAACCCATAAAAACTAACCACTCCATATTTTTGGGCTCTCACCTTCAGAGATGGCCCCCACTCTGCGGAATGTTTCCTCTCTAAATAAATCCATTTCTTAACTGTCACTTCATCTCTGAATTCTTTCACGACACAGCAAGAACCTTAAACTCACCCATCATTACAATTTTTTTGAAAAGGCACTCTTCTAAATATCATCAGATATTTTAAGCTATAAAAACAAGTCCCAAGTTGACAATTCTCTGACCAAACTTTTTCAAGATGCAAGAAAATCTGCTCAGTTAGGAAGCTGCCCTCTTCTAAGCTCAGCAGTCATGCAAAACATCTCTGCAGTCCCTAAAACCACTTTCAAATTGAACTGCCTGATGTCTGTAAAGAGCAATGCCTTTAAAATGTAAGAAAAGAGTTATATTAAAAAAAAAAAAAAACCTGGAGAAAACTGTTTATTCCAAACAAATGTTTTCATTTTGTCTACAGCTAAGGTTTCTGTGAGATAAGACCCTGAATTAAAACAGCACACAGGCCAAGGTTACTGCCCATGTAATTAAATGTCAGACTAAAAAGAAGAGGGTAGTCAGAGAGCTTCATGTGAACTTTGATTCTATAAATCAGTCACTGAATTCAACAACCTCACTGCGTCTTAGTGGAACTAAAGGCAGATCATCTCCTAAAACCAAAAATAAGAAATAAGGGGGAAAGTATGTCATCTCAAGGCCCCCAACATTCTCCCACACCGAGACCCTCTCTTCCTCATCTTTAGCTTCACATTCCAATCAGGCACTCAAAGGGAATTCTTTCCAGGATTTACCCCTCTGCTTTCTCTTTCTTTCAGATCGTTTAGTTGACCTAAAATTCACAGTTGATGGTAATAGCTGAAAAACTCCTTGACGGGTAAAATACTACCAATATACTTTTGGTTAACAAACATTTTTCATATCAGACTGATTTAACACAGTAAATGGTCTGCATACTGAAAAAATTAATGAGCAATTCTCTCTGAATTAAAATAGGCAAGGGTTTCTCCCTAAGGTTCTTATGATGAAAGCAGTGTTAACTGATATGAAAGATTGTCTGCAGTTGTCTCACTTCTTCTCAAGGATTTTTTGCACCTCTAACGAACTGTACATTTTGATTCTAAACCAATGTTCCTTAGAGGTGAAGAAAACCCTTGAGATAAAAATTTAATGTAAGCCCAGCTTTAGCCCTGAGGTGTTTGTCAAAAGCAAATATAAGACCATTTTGGAGTGAAGCTCCCAAAATCCAAGTTATGAGTGTTTTTTACACACACACACACACACACACACACACACACCCCACACCTAAAATAATCTCACATTTTAAAATTATAAAGCTCATAAGGAATCAATTTCCCAATACATTTGAATACTCAGACTAAACTTTTAAAAACTTTGGAGATGATTTTACATCTATAGAAAAAAAATTTTTTTAATCTGATTTCTTTGATGAAAGTTTACAAAAATGACTGATGGGGAAAAAATTGGAGTATCCCTCCCTGTGTTACCATTCCTCATCCCTGGAACTAATTCAAACTGAACTTGAAGCTTATTCATTATTACTTAGAATTTTCTGACTCTAATCAAAGTAGGATATTCAATTTCAGGTGGCACTTATGTCAACACAATATGAAATGGAAAATTATAAATGTTAGGATAGAGGGGTGGATCCTGAGCTGCCGAAGCCGCTGTCCTGAACTCCCACACGGGCTCCTCTAATCCCATTGTCTCTTTTAGATTTGCTTGGGCCTGTCCGCTCTCCGAGCCTGAAATTCAGGCTGGGTGGTACCGCAGCCTGGGCCTAGTGGCTTAACAGTAGCAACAGCGGCGGCAGCCACACACCTCCTCTTTCTGAATACGATCACCACAGGGACCCAGAAAGCCTGCACAGTCATTTAGAGAAAAAGGCAGACGCTATTGATACTGAAGCAATGCTTGAGGCTCCTGACAAGAAGGATGAGAACAAGTTGAGCAGTGCTAACGGCCATGAAGAACGTACCAAAAAGAGGGGAAAAGCAAGAGGAGAAGTAGTCATGAACGAAAAAGAAGCAAAAGTAAGGAACGGAAGCGAAGTAGAGATAGAGAAAGGAAAAAGAGCAAAAGCCGTGGAAGCAAGCGAAGTAGAAGTAAAGAAAGGAGACGGAGCCGATCAAGAAGGCGAGATCGCAGATTCAGAGGCCACTACAGAAGTCCTTACAGACGGCGTCCATTCAGACAAGACAAGAGCGCTGTGAGGGAACCTATTGATAGTCTCATTCCTGAGGAAAGAGATGCAAGGACTTGCATGCAGCTGGCAGAGAGGATTCGGCCAAGGGACTTGGAAGAGTTTTTCTCTACAGTTGGGAAGGTTCATGATGTGAGGATGATTTCTGACAGAAATTCAAGACGTTCCAAAGGAATTGCTTATGTGGAGTTTGTTGANATAGCCTTGACTAGACGGATCTTAGTCAGCAAAGTAATGTCTCTGCTTTTGAATACACTATCTAGGTTGGTCATAACTTTTCTTCCAAGGACTAAGCATCTTCTAATTTCATGGCTGCAGTCACCATCTGCAGTGATTTTGGAGCCCAAAAATATAAAGTCTGACACTAATAGGTTTAACTGGTCAGTGGGCTTTAGGAGTGCCGATCATAGTTCAAGCATCACAGGCAGAAAGAAACAGAGCCGCAGCAATGGCAAACAATGTACAAAAGGGAAGTGCTGGACCTATGAGGCTTTATGCAGGCTCATTACACTTTAACATAACTGAAGATATGCTTCGAGGGATTTTTGAGCCATTTGGAAGGATTGAAAGTATCCAGCTCATGATGGATAGTGAAACAGGTTGATCCAAGGGATATGGATTTATTATGTTTTCTGATTCAGAATGTGCCAAGAAAGCTTTGGAACAACTTAATGGATTTGAGCTAGCGGGAAGGCCCATGAAAGTTGGTCATGTTACTGAACGTACTGATGCTTCCAGTGCTTGCTCATTTTTGGACCGTGATGAACTGGAAAGGATTGGAATTGACTTGGGAACAACTGGTTGTCTCCAGTTAATGGCAAGACTTCCAGAGGGTACAGGTTTGCAGATCCCGCCAGCAGCACAGCAAGCTTTGCAAATGAGTGGCTCTTTGGCATTTGGTGCTGTGGCAGATTTGCAAGCAAGACTTTCCCAACAGACCGAAGCTTCAGCGTTAGCTACAGCTGCCTCTGTTCAACCTCTGGCAACACAGTGTTTCCAACTCTCTAACATGTTTAATCCTCAAACAGAAGAAGAAGTTGGATGGGATACAGAGATTAAAGACGATGTGACTGAAGAATGCAATAAACATGGAGGAGCTATTCATATTTATGTTGACAAAAATTCAGCTCAGGGCAATGTATATGTGAAGTGCCCATCAATTGCTGTAGCCATTGCTGCTGTCAATGTGTTGCATGGCAGGTGGTTTGTGGGTAAAGTGCTAACAGCAGCATATGTATCTCTTCCAACTTATCACAACCTCTTCCCTGATTCTATGACAGCAACACAACTACTGGTTCCAAGTAGATGATGAAGGAAAATATAGTCCTTTATGTACATAGCTTTTTTTCTTTCTTGAGAATTCATTTTGAGTTATCTTTTATTTAGATAAAAAATAAAGAGGCAAGGGTCTACTGTCATTTGTATACAATTCCTGTTACCTTGGAAAAATAAAAATGTTAACAGGGGGAAAAAAATAATAAATGTAAGGACAAAGAAAATCCCCCTTGTCTTTTTTCTGAGAAAGTTGGCAGAAAATCATTTTATTTCTAATATCATTCTTTTGTTGAAAGTTTTCTCAACCTAGGCATTAAAAATTGCCATTCTTACAAATATATATATATAAGTTCATGCTGGGTTTACCTTTATGTTCACTCAGTAAATACTCAGTGAATGTTTATTGTGTATTTATTTGTTCAAGCCATGAAATTAAAATATGCTTACTCCTTGGAAGGAAAGTTATGACCAACCTAGATAGCATATTGAAAAGCAGAGACATTACTTTGCCAACAAAGGTCCATCTAGTCAAGGCTATGGTTTTGTATGGATATGAGAGTTGGACTGTGAAGAAAGCTGACCAAACAATTGATGCTTTTGAACTGCGGTGTTGGAGAAAACTCTTGAGAGTCCCTTGGACTGCAAGGAGATCGAACCAGTCCATTCTAAAGGAGATCTGTCCTGGGTTTTCTTTGGAAGGACTGATGCTAAGGCTGAAACTCTAATACTTTGGCCACCTCGTGTGAAGAGTTGACTCATTGGAAAAGACTCCGATGCTGGGAGGGATTGGGGGCAGGAGGAGAAGGGGATGACAGAGGATGAGATGGTTGGATGGCATCACCAACTCGATGGACATGAGTTTGAGTGAACTACGGGAGTTGGTGATGGACAGGGAGGCCTGGCATGCTGCAATTCATGGGGTCACAAAGAGTGGACACGACTGAGCGACTGAACTGAACTGAATTGATTTGTTCTAGATGTTCTGCTCAGGTTAGAGGGCAAGACTGGAAATACTTATTAGGAATTAAGTTCAGCAAAGGTATAACATCTAAAATCAAGTCTATCACTAAATTCTCCAAAGGGTGAGTATATACAGGGAAAAGTAGAGTTCTGAGGCATAAGACAGTGATTAAATTTCAGGAATAAGTAAAAGCAAAATCTAAGCTGAAGAGAAAGAGTCACATTTCAAAGAGGAAAATGAACATAAGTTATTGAGAGATTCAACAAAGTGCAAAGTTCAATGTCAGAATAATGGGAAACCAGGGCCACTGAACTTAGTGGGTAGAAAATCACTGGAGATACTCATTAAATAGCAAAAATTAAGACCTTTACAAACAGGAAAAATGAGTGGTGATAAAATGGTGATAATTAGCATTCATTCCAGATATTCAGCAGAAGTAAAGATGATAACAGCTGTAGGGAGAGTGACAGGTTGTAAAAAGCTGCCTTTGGGCTTTCCTTATAGCTCAGTTGGTAAAGAATCTGCCTGCAATGCAGGAGACTCCGATTCGATTCCTGGGTCAGGATTTCTGCTGGAGAGGGGACAAGCTACCCACTCCAGTATTCTTGGACTTCCCTGGTGGCTCATCTGGTAAAGAATCTGGCTGCAATACGGGAGACCTGGGTTTGATTCCTGGGTTGGGAAGATCCCCTGGAGAAGAGAAAGACTACCCACTCCAGTGTTCTGGCCTAGAGAATTCCACGGAGAGTTGGATGTGACTTTTACTTTCTTTTACTTTCAAAGGCATGAAGTAAAATTTAATCAGTAAAAACTGATAATAGTAATTCAAGAGGAGGTATATAAGGCAACTTCCGTTGAGTATTAGAATCAAACATGCAGGCAGAGGGTTAACACTGAGAAGTGACAGCTTTTCACTAGAAAGGTTCTCACGGATGTTAAGACCTCATATGAGGAAACACAGAAGCTTCTGTGAGAGGGGTTCAGTCAGCACATTCCTCTGTGGAGGAGGGAATGAGGGAAGAGCTGTGGGGAGCTCCTGAGGCCCTATGGAAGAGAGACAACAATCTCTGTGGCAGACCATGGCTGGAGGACCTGGGCTGTCCTCAAGATATTTATGAATGAACGAATAAAACTAAAATAAAACATAAAGCAACACTGAGAGGGATTGAATCAGGTCCATGAAGTTGGCTAGCAGGGTACAGTCCCAAAATTAACTTGAACAACGAAAAATGAGGCCTCTTATTATTTACAAAGCAAAAAAGACTAACAGAACAAAGTTAGCTGGAGCTCCTCCCATCCCATAAACAATCAACCTAACACACAAACAAAATAAAACAAGAAAAAAATTCTAAAAGGCAATTATATAATACATCAAAAAATATTTCTTTTTGTGTGTAAATCAACTATAATGTAGATTTTAAAAATTAAAGTGTATCACATCGTTACCCTTTTTGTTTTTAAAAATTCTAACTCTGGTTAATTTTTCCTACAAACTAAGTCATTTCTAAGCCATTGGCTGTGAATGTCAGGTCTTTCCCCATAGATGAAAGAATCTTGTCAATGATTGATATCCAGACAATATTACTTTGTGCCAGGGCATGTATGTTTATATTTTTTTGTTTTGTATTGGTTGTTTTGAAATACAAAACAGGTTTCTCAAGAAGCAATCACTGGAGAGCAAACCAATGCTTCCTAAAAATGATAGGAAAAACCTGGCCTGCTCTCGATAGGCAGTGACTTATTTTGTCCACCTTTTATCAGCTTGCAGATGAATATTTTATATGCACATTCACAGGTGAAAAATCAGCAATACGTATTCCATTGAGACTAAGAGATAAAAAGCAATTTGATAAACTTACCACATACTCAATCACCAGCTTTCAGTTTTGGTATTATTTTGGAAAAGTCTGATATACTTGTTAGCAAAGCACAACACAGATTTAACAATGCCCCCAGACTGTCCTGATGATTTTTTGTTCTCTATTTCTTTATTTAATGGATTTTTATAACTGTGCTCATTCCTGAAGCTTTGAGGCAAACACAGACATGCACTCACACATACAACATTCCAGCAAATAACTTCAATGGCATTAAAGAGAAAAATTAACAAGATTTCTTTTAAGTATTCTTGTATTATCTTTCCATCTACATAGGCTCTATAGACAAACTAGTATTTGATTCCACCAGAATCCCATGGTATAGCCTTAGGATACTATTAATGTTTTTCATAAAAAGAGAGATCATCTCTAAAAAGACATAAATATAGACTCAAGGATTCCCTCTTCTGTGAAACTTCCCTAACCACATTGCAACAACTAAGCATTACAACTTTCAGAATTACCAAAGATATCCTTTGGGAAGCATTTGTTATAGTTTAACAATCCTTGACATTTCATTTAAATTTCTGTAAGTCACTAAGATACTAATTCTTTTCTTGGTTTTACTGTTATTACTGGTAGAGAAATTGTAGGAAATAGTAAAAGGTCATTTTTCCTATGTAGAAGATCCCCAAGACCACATCCTACTTCAGTGATTTACTAGGAAGTCTTACGGGACTCAGCATATAGTTGTCTTCATGACTAACTCTTATTGAAGCAAATGGACACAAAACAAAATCAGCAAAAGGTAAATGCACATGTGACAAAGTCAAACGGAACCCAGATACAAGCTTCCAAGAGTCCCTTCCCAGTGGAGTCATACAGGTCTTGATTCCCTCAGCATCCAACTGTGACAATACATGTACAGAATCATCTACCAGACAAACTCTTGAGAGACTCTGTGCCCAAGGTTTCATCAAAGACTGGTCACATTGTCCACCTCTGCCAAAATTCCAGACTCCCAGAAGTAAAACAGGTGCCCTGCATAAACCATACTGCTTGCATTAAAAAAAAAAAAAAAAAAAAAACAGGCACAGAGAGCCACTCTTAAGCAGGAAATGGTGGGAACAGAAATCCAAGCTTCCAAATACCAGCCAAGGGACAACTCTGCAAACAGCCCTTTCTAAGTCACCTCAGGCCTGCTGTGCCAACTCTTTTCTGCACATACTCTTAGAAATGGAATGGCCAAGCTTTTGTGTCTAAAGCTGGAATCCTAAAGAAAACCTCAAGCTTTGAGGGGGGAAGGATACAGATTCACGGAAGAGTATTAAACTAGATTTTCTTTATGGAAGAAGGGATGACACTATTGAATGAAAAAGGAACAGCCTCATCCCCATCTGTGTTCTCTGAGATGGAGAAAAACATGAGAATGGCCTTTTACCAAGTGGAAGTGTCCAGTGTTCATCTCTGACACAGAAGGATTGAGTAGGGAGTATTTTTGTACTACCATAGTAGTAGTGATATTTATGGATACTTTGCAATTTAAGTATTGAGTTGTAACTTTGAAAACCAAATCAAAAGCAACTTGAGCATGTTCTTGGCAAAAGAAGAGCAGAAATACCTCATGCCCTAGTAGACTTGAAAGGCAAAGACCAGAGTGATAGACTTGATATACTTAAGACTCATGTCCAGGTTTTCTGAGTTGTACAATTTTTCTAGGATTTTTATATGACTTCAAAGAAACATAATCCTTCCCTTTATACCATCAACCCCACCAAAACATTTTTTAAAAGGAGTTTGATATCAGCCACCTAGCTAGGGTTAACTTTTTATATGTATTTAAGAAATACAATCATGTGATTCTCTGTGAATCTCTTTTGGTAGAACAAAATCATTCCAGTTAAACACACAATATAACATTTCCTTAAATGCACAAACAAACAAAGCAGTAAGTAGAAGATACAGAACATCTGTTTAAGGAGTAATGTCCTGGAAACAGATGTAAGCTGCCCCAACAAAGGAAAACTGTCAAGATAACAAAGAATATTACATACTTACTCCCTGATTTTCAGACAAACCACCATGGTCATGAGAGGGGCCTGGGCAATTAGGTAAATGACATCCCACACACAAACACTCAGAAACTCTGGTGACATTTTATTCATGTTCAAAAAGTAGCTTATTTAAAGAATAGCTGCCTAACTGGTTTAAACACCGAGGAACGTTGTATTTCTCAGATAACAAATCCAGGATCCCTATGTGCATATTTTCTGTATCCACTTGGCTATAACGAGGAAAATGCTTTAAGTTAGAAATGCTCCCAGCATATTCATCTGGAAGGAAAATGGATTTACCCTTAGATGCACACCAAGCATTCTCAATTTCGTATTATTCTATTCTTTTCAAGAGTGGATTTCTTAAACATACAACTAAACACTAGCTGATGTTGATGACTTTGAAGGATTTTTTTAAGAAATAAATTCATAAACAAAAAATTAACTGAATCAATGATAGTCGTGTATTGAGGTAAATATGACATATTTATCTCATTTTGAACTGAATTCTGAATACCTATTATTTTAGACATTTGGGAAATGAATAGCTAAAAATATTCTGGCATAGCTCTAAGTTGGCTGGCATTTTGTTGCTGCTATTCTTTTATATTTTCCAGTTTAAAGCCGATGAATTCTGCAACAAACTGAATGCTCATGACTCCCCAAAATTCATATGTTGAAACTTAACCCCTCCGTGTTATTATACCAAAGAATATGGTATCTTCTATGCTTCTCAATTCACAAAATAAGAACTAGGAAAAAAAATTGGAAAACAAAGCATAAGGAATGGAAACTACAGAAGGGTGTCATTACATGTCAAACCTTTCTAAACTTTCAGATAGGATGTGTACTAAACACATCACAGATATCACATATGGGACTAAAGATGGAAGAGTGGCTGAATCATGCTCGCTTCCACGTCACAGTGAAAGATGACTAAGTCCAGGGGTGAGTGAACAAAACCCTGGAATGACCACACTCCTACGATGCTCCTACAAGAAGAGGCAAAGCCGCTGAGGTTAGAAAACACAAATAGAGTTTGTCAGAAGCCATGGCAGACTTTCCTGGCCTTATGGCTAAACTGAGAGGCATCTGAGCCACACAATCTTCTGGCATGTAGGTGCCTATTGTTTAGTCGCTAAGTCATGTTTGACATTTTTGCAACCCCATGGACTGTAGCTAGCCAGGCTCCTTTGTCCATAGGATTTCCCAGACAAGGATACTACAGTGGGTTGCCATTTTCTTCTCCAGGGGATCTTCCAGACCCAGGAATTGAACCTGCCTCTCTTGCACTGCAGGCAGATTCTTTACCACTGAGCCACTGGGAAATCTCCAACATGTTCCTAACTGCTGGGTAACGAAAGAAACATGAAGAGAAACTCATCTAGACAGAAAAAGGCTTTCACTGCAACTCTATCTGAGTACTTTGATCAATGTCTTATCTCTACACATCCCACAACCACACAAGAAACTTGGTTTCTGGATTTCTGATCTATAAAATTAATTGATAATGTGAAATTTCACCTTCATTTTCACTGAGACATACAGTACACAGAAATGGACGTGGACTTCTTACCAAGTTCTCTTCATCTTCCAGTAGGAACAAATGTAGACTTCCTTCTGTGAAGATAAATTTTAAAAAAAATCTTAAGTATATAAAGCAGTTCAACTCAGAGATGACTCTGCAGAATCAGAATTAATAATACCCTGGTTAATAAATTTAAGAAATTGTTAATACTAATTTAGTACAATAACATCTTTTTTAAACAATTTGAGTTTTCAACAAGTTTCAAAATAGCATTTCATCCATGAAACTAGGTCAGATAGTCACCACAAAGATATATACATATATCTGAAATCATATAAAACTGTACATGAATGGAAACATTTCATGGAAAGTTTAAAACCACAGGAAAGCAAAACACGTACAGTTAGCTACCATAAGAACAGCAAATTAGTGAAGTAGGAAACAAGTTCAAAGTTTTCTTAAAAGTTTAAAAAAGATGAGAACAAAATAATGAAATAAAGGTAAGAGTTATTGAGAATAAATTCACTAAAAGAAAAATCTCAAAAGTTCTCACACACACAAAAAGCTGCAACTAAGTGTAGTGATGGATGTGTTAACTTATCACACACACACACATGTATATATATACACGTATATACATATTTATAAATAAATATAAATGTTTATAAATATAAATAAGTAAATTTATATATAAATATAATTTAAATATTTTAAATATTTATAAATATAAGAATGTTCAGCTGGACTCAATGCTTAAGTGGAGCCGCTAGGTGGGTTCCTTGGTCAGGCAGGTCTGCTGGCTATGTTCTGCAGTTAGGTGGGGGCCACTGGCTTGTCTCTGCAATCATCCCTGAATGGATGGGGTTGCCTACTCTAACATGTTCACTGGCAGGTGGCACCACCAGCTGGACTCCGTGATTGGGCAGGACTATGAACTGGGCTCCACAATCCCTCCTGATCTGGTAGGTTCCCAGGCTGTCTCCTGACCAAACAATGCTGCAGATGTAGGTGGGCTCACAGTCAGGGGACTGTGGTTGGACGGGGCCTCAGGTTACATTGTGCAATCAGGTGAGGCTACAAGCTATGCCCTGAAGTTGGACAGGGCCACAGGCTGGGCTGAGAGATCCTATAGACCACTGGCTGNTTCACTGATAAAGCAAGACATGGAGAATAGGGTGCCTGACCCTGTGATAGTTTCCACATGAACTAACCATGATGGTTTGGGGCATGATTCAAGTGCATTAAATTTATTGTGCACTTTATTTCTATTATTATTGCATCAGCTCCAACTCAGATCATCAGGCATTAGGTCCCAGAGATTGGTGACCCCTGTTTCATAGGATTGCTGGATACATCAGACCCAAAAGGTCAAGTTAGTTCAAATTTTAAATTATTTTACTTAATTTCTTTGTACTCTGACCTTTCCAACTTTTCTATTTGAATAGATATAACCTGTATCATTGCTTCCCTGGCTCTAGTGTCTGGCTCAGATGGTAACGAATCTATCTGTTTTGCAGGAGACCTGGGTTCGATCCCTGGGTCAGGAAGATCCTTTGCCTGCCTTTGTCCGGAAGAGAATGGCTACCCACTCCAGTATTCTTGCCTGGTGAATTCCATGGACAGAGGTGCCTGGCAGGCTACAGTAGATGGGGTCTCAAAGAGTCATACATGACTGAGTGGCTAACACTGTATCACTGCTGAGTTAGAAACCAGTAACTGGAAATCGTCCCATATGTGACGACATGAGTGAATTCTGAGGCCATTATGCTTAGTGAAATAAGACAGAGGGAGATAAATACTGTACGGTATCACTTACATGTGCACTTTAAAAACATTAAACTCATAGAAACAGAGAATGGTGTTTGCCAGTGGCTGAGGGATAGGGAAAGCAGGGAGATGTTGGTCAAAGGGTACAAATTTTCATTATAAGATTAATAAGTCTGAGGTTCTAATTTCAGCATGGTAACTATAATTACCAATATTGTAATACATACCCGAAGAAGCTTTCTCATGTCACTAGCAGAAGCACAAGAAGGCAGGCAGAATGTGATGCCTCCTAAGGTCTAGACTCAGAACTGACACAGTATCACTTCCATCCACATTCCACGGGACAAAGCAAATTCATGGACAAGCCCAAAATCAAGACATGAGGATGTATGCACCATTTCAAATGGGGAGGATCACGAAATCATATGGAAAGGAGCCTGAATAAAAAGAGACATTAAAGACCAGGGCTGGTATTTATACCTACCACAGATATTAAATCTGACTCTAATTACCAAAAATAAAATTATTAGAAAAGCATCAAGAATCCACACAACTGATACACATAATGATCTGGCTTATAAAATAAACATATCTAAAACCCAAGGAGCTAGAAGCACTGCAGTCATTTTTAGCAGCAATTATCTGCCAGGATATTGCCACCACTGGTTCACCAAGACTACTCATAATTAGAGATTCTCTCAAGATATGAGTGGACTTAGAAGTCAGACAGAAAAAGACACAGTGTTATGTGGCTTCACTGAACTGGAAAATGATAGGGATTCTGTGGATGGATAAAAAGACATTCCCTTATAACATCACAGCACCCATTCAGAGGGAGGTACCCATTCAGAGGGAGGTATTTCATTCCCAACAACAGAAAGGTGAATCTGTAGATCATTCATGATAAATTATCTGAGTACCAGCTAGCATTTACTAGCAATATGTATTCAAACAACAGTTTCTTTTGGATCAAAGAGGAAAGAGGTCTGTTAGCCCTGCAAACCTTTTTTTAATGGCTTTGTGCAGCTGAATATATTTAAAGAAATTAAATGTTCCCAATTTTATACTCACTATTTAAAACAATCTAATATACATGCAAAAGATATTTGGTTACTTCATGTTCAAACATGCTGAGGATAAATCTTTGGGCCTTGCCATCTGCAGCAACATAGAAGGACCAAGAGAATATTCTGCTTAGTGAAATGTCAGACAGAAAGACAATTACTATATGACACAACTTATATGTGAAATTAAAAAAAAATAATGTAAATTAATGTATATACAAAACAGAAACAGACATCCAGATATAGAAGACAAAACTGGTTGCCAAAGAGAAGAGAGAAAAAAGGAGGAACAAATTAGGGGTTTAGGATTAACACATACAAACTATTGGGTTGGCCAAAATGTTCATTTGAGTTTTTCCATATCTTATGGAAAAATCTGAACATTTTGGCCAACCCAATACTGTATATAAAACAGATAAACAGTAAGAAATTACTGTGTAGCACAGGGAACTATACCTATTATCTTATAATAACCTATAATGTAACATAATCTGCATAAATACTGAATACATCTGAAAGTAAAACAATATTTTATATCAGCTATACTTTAATAATAATAAAAACCATTTGGTCTTGACATGTCCTAATTCAAATTTTTTTATGCTGAGAGTGCTACACTGTGATAGGCCTTTAATTCTACTTGTAGCTTCAGGAGATCTTTACATTCAAATTACTATTATTATGCTTAAGTATCAATAATATAATTGTGCTCAAGGGACACAGACTGCCGTATCAGATTAGGTCATAAAACTAATGGATTTGGAAAATCTCATTTTGCCTTTCTAATTCACTTCTGGTTATTACCGCCATGACAAATACACTAAAGAGAGCTGGTTGAATAAATGGCAAGTTTTAGTGCATGTTTGAAGTAAATCAAATCTATACCACAAAACAGCCATTTGGTTAGTGAAGAGAAGTGGACAGGGAGCAGAAAGGGACATTAGAAAAGAGACTGAAGTGAAAGGAGGAAGAGGGGGAGAGAGAGAGAGGAAACAGGAGGGAGTGTCTAGTGTCTAGTACCTCTTAACTGCTCTCTGCACACAGTAGTCCTCTGCGTTATTCACGCATCATTGCAAGACGGCACAAGATCCATGCAAGAAAGATGAAGCCTGTTCTCACAGGCAGTTCTCTTCTTCAGCAACCAGAGACACTGCCTTCAGGTGACACATCAGGGCTCTCAGCTAACCACACCTACCACAACCACATTGATAGCCTGTGCTCCTGTGATCCTGAGCCTACTTTTTTTCTTCTTTTTTCTAAAATTAGGCAGAACAAGGAAATCCTCATCACAAGTGCCCACTGAAATAAACTAATAGGAGAGGAGAGAAAGGAATGCAAAATTAGGGCAGTTCTTAAGACTATGACTTCTGTAAGCAACTTTCTGGCCAGTTCTGGGTTTTGTTGCCATCACTGCCCTCTAGAAGGCAGACTGTCCCCACGTAAGCTCTTTGGCCTTATTCAGCAGAGCCCCACCTCCTTTCTCTCTGGACTCTTCTACTTGCTAAAGCCCTTGGGAAAGAAAATCAAACCATTATTTTCTACACTGAAAGTGATAACAGACCCAGGCATCTTCAATACACATAATGAAGATGTTTTCCCAGAAATGCCCTGATAGGTCACACCATATAAGAAGGGAAATGAGTGGGGTAAATTAATTCCATTTAGTTGTATAAGATGATCAACACCACACAGTATGAAGACTTCATCAGTAAAATAAATGACTTTCTAATTTAGGATATTTTTAAGCTTCTCCATTAAATGTAAGTATTTCTGCATGTATACATTTCAATAAGCCATCTAGCCTAATTAGATCTGAAAATGGAGAAAATAGCTGAAATGTCCACAATTTATGCTCAATAAATTACAGTAATCAAATTATCAGAATAGATTCTTATCTAGAAGAAAACTTTCTATTAAAAAGGATACACCTAGGGACTTGCCTGGTGGTCCAGTGATTAAGATTCCTGCAGATAGAACTGCAGCACACACAGTTCCATCCCTGATCAGGCAACAAAGACCCCACATACTACGTGGTACAGTCAAAAAAAATTTTTTTTATGATATACCCTTTCTATACCTAAAGAGATCCAAAGATTCCAAATAACTGCTTCCTGATTCCTTCTTTCTCTATTCCTGACTAAAATGGGCAGACAACATTTGAGATCATTTAAATTCTAACCTGGACAATGCAGCAACAAATGATAGTTTTCAATACCAAAAATGGAATTTAGTTCTCAATTGCTTTAGTGCTAAAAGCCCTGATTTTAAAAGAAAGAGAAAAAGAGACCTTCCTTTTTAAAATTCCAGAAAACCATTGAATAAGTATAAAATTCTTACTTTCTTATTTTTTTTGGTACTTAGAGCCTCCAAATAATTTTTGTCATTGTGCCATTCCTTAATTTATTCCAATAAATGTTCTTATAAGACACAAATTTACTCAATTATTTGCATGCTTTACTTCTACTATTTAAATTCCTGCCAAAATCCAAATTAATTCTATTCAGCATTATTTTCTATAGTCAAACAATAAAAGAATATTGTCTAAATGCTAATCGGCTGTTTATTCATTTTCCTTAGACGATTTCAGTCCCCCAGAGTTTGACATTTAAATAAATCCTTAAAAGAGATTATAATGCTGCCTTGCTATATTTTGTTTCCTCCAAGAAAATAAATTAAGAAATTTCCCCACCTTTAACCTCTTAAAAAACTATAAAGAAACCTATCTTTCTTCTTCTAAAAAACAGGCTTTGAATGTGGAATTAATTCCAAGCATCTGGGATTTAAAAAAAAAAAAACAGTCCCTAGGTAACAGATGATTTCAGTGGATTCTGGCAAAAGCTTTCCGATAATTTGTTTCCTTCAAAACAATCTGATCACCCTCATTCTCATAGGATGCTGAGGCAGAGAATCCCATATGTGCTTATGCAATATTCAAAAGATCTTTGAATATATTTTTTTTCTGTAGCTCTAACTACAGCCCTTGGGTTTGCCTGTCCTCAGAGACAATCTGTGCATAGTGGATTGAAAATGCAACCCAGGATGTGGTTGTTCTTAGTAGCACAAATTGAAAAGACAGGTTAACATTTTAGTCATGGTGGGGGTAAATCTTGAATATGCAGGAGTTAATTAATGTGAAAAAACTAATTGAATTAAGAGCTATATAAAGCTGACTTGCTCACATGCAGTAGGTTATATCAAAAAACCCAAATCAATCCTATTCTCCTAATACACTCATTACTACCAAATACATGGAGCAGGTAGAGTCTGAATGTTGTACATGGCCCATAATTGCTTGCATTTTAAAGTTTATTCCATCAAGTACTTCATTCATATCATACACGTTAGATTTACTTCACAACTACCCCAAATCCTAAGGATCTCATTGGTTCTGGCACTCAGATGGCATGCTCAGGCTTAAAAGGAAATAAATCCCTTCAGCCAAGGTGTTTCTACAGTTTTTAAATCTGTGTTGGTCTATGCAACTGATGGAGATATGGGTTGGATCCCTGGGTCAGGAAGATCCCCAGGGAAGGAAATGACAGCCCACTCAAGTATTCTTGTTTGGGAAATCCCATGGACAGAGAAGCCTGGTGGGCTACAGTTCATGGGGTTGCAAACAGTTGGACACGACTTAGCAGCTACACAGCAAGAAAAAGAAGAAACAGGATTTGTATAATGACTCAAATTTCCTCCCAGAAAACAGTTATTGGCTCAAAACAACAAACTTTTCACTTCAGTCAAATACTGCACTCCAAAGTCAACATAAACCACTCTTTCTAGGACCATTTTCGTCAGCTCAGGGGTGCAAATCCAGAAAAATATTCAAAGTAGAAATCAGTTTACACGTTCAACTTCCTGCTGGAGTGCCCACAGGCTAAGGGCCTATTGGACAGCTGAGTGTTTTACTATCACTTTCAATTCAATCTGTGTCAGGTCACATTCTAGGAACAATGAGACAAGGAAGCCAGGAGAGAGCAGGAAACAAACCTAGTTAGGGAAGAAGAAAATAGCACATGGAGATTTACAACCACATGTGAAGTTGGTGGAAACAAGAGTATGAAGACTGGGTACAGCCTAGTGAGGGTTGAGGGTGTACAGTGATCATATGAGGGGAGTCTTTAAGGGTTAGGATGAGTGTGGAGGGCATCACTTCTATCAGCTTTTCTGTGGCTCCACCTAACTCAGAAGTATCACCTAGCCATGGGCCCTGAGAGGAGATAAGTGGGTAAGAAAATTAGATTTCACGAACATAAGACAGTTATTGACACATCAGTCTAGACTTTAAATAATTTTAAGTCCATCCATCAAGACTTCACTCAAATCCAGCTCTCTTATGAAAGTTTTCAATTCCATCTCAGTCAAATAAATAAAGATCTGCCCAGCTTCTGAATACAAACACTGATCTCTCATTTGACAAATAACTCCATCTTGTGATATGTCTTTAGTTTTATCTTACTGTTTTCTAATTATTATATTGCTTTAACGTCCTAAGAATAGAAGTTTCTGCTTTTCCAAACAGATAATGGGTCACTCATAGGCAGGAAGTATGCCGTATCCAGACACATGAAAACACACATGTGAATACATATACATTTCTTCTGTCCCTTACTCATATTGGGCATTTTACAGGAATGTGGAGAATGAGAACATAAGAATCAGAATGTATAAAACAACATAAATGCTAAACACTTTTGAGTTTATAACACAAAGTTCACCATTTGGGGAACTAGAGAGCCAGGAGATGTCAATCACAGCCTACATTCTCAATGGATTTTATGAAGCATGAATATATGCATGAAGCCTTTCCTTAAATAGTAAATAGGAAGTTCCATATGAAAATGGTGATTTAACTCCATAGATTTATTTCTTGAAACAACTTTTTGTTGTTGTTTACTTGCTACATGCATGCATGCTCAGTCATGTCCAACGTCTTTGTGACCCCATTGACTGTAGCCCACCAGGCTCCTATGTCCATGGAATTTCCTAGGCAAGAATAGTGGAGTGGGTTGCTATTTCCTTCTCCAGGGAATCTTCCCAACCCAGGGACTGAAACTGTGTCTCCTGCATTGGCAGGCAGATTCTTTACCCCTAAACCACCAGAGAAGCCCTGAAACAACTCTGCTGCTGCTGCTAAGTCGCTTCAGTCGTGTTCGACTCTATGTGACCCCATAGACAGCAGCCCACCAGGCTCCCCCGTCCCTGGGATTCTCCAGGCAAGAACACTGGAGTGGGTTGCCATTTCCTTCTCCAACGCATGAAAGTGAAAAGTGAAAGTGAAGTCGCTCAGTCGCATCCGACTCTTCGAGACCCCATGGACTGCAGCCTACCAGGCTCCTCCGTCTATGGGATTTTCCAGGCAAGAGTACTGGAGCGGGGTGCCAAACAACTCTAGCATAACATAAAAGAATAAAAAAATATATATAAACTCTAAAAGACAAAGAAAATGGGAAAAGAGACAATGATAAATAAGACATTATTATTAAAACTTAAGAGAGGGACTTTCCTATTGGTCCAGTGGTTAAGAATTCACCTTACAGACAGGATGGTGGGGGTAGTCTGGGGGAGAATGGATACATGTACATGGATGGCTGAGTCCCTTCACTGTTCACCTGAAACTATCACAATATTGTTAACCAACTATGTGTGTGTGTGCAGTTGTGTCCAACTCTGCAACCCCATGGACTGTAGCCTGCCAAGCTCCTCTGTCCATGGGATTCTCCAGGCAAGAATACTGGAGTGGGCTGCCATTTCTACTATACCTCAACACAAAATAAAAAGTTAAAAAGAAAGAATCTGCCTTGCAATGCAGGAGATATGGGTTTGATCCCTGGTTGGGGAAGTAAGATCCCACACGCTGCAGGGCAACTAACCCCAGGTGCCACAGCTACTGAGCCTGGGCACCACAACAAAAGATCCCACACAACACAATGATAATCCCACAGGCTGCAACTGAGACCCAACACAGCCACATAAATAAATAAATATATGTGTGTGTGTGTGTGTGTGTGTGTGTGTATATATATATATATATTTAAAAAAAAAACACTTAAGAGGGTGGAAAATGAATTGGCAAATGACCTGAAGCATAAAGAAAGCTGAAATCTGCAGAGAATGATACTGATGAAAAGTAAACTGAGACTGTCTTCAGAACCCTGGAAAGCTCTCAGGAATTGGAGTCACCGGGTTCCTTGGAAGAGAGAGACATGGGTAGGGCTATATAAAGGATTCATTTGATGCTACATACCTCCTCCTCCCTGTGCCAGGTGACTTTTCCTCTCCATCCCTTCAAGAAAAGAGAAAATGTACTCTTGAGGAATTGAGTTCAGGAGGACTTGGGACTCAGAGAGACTCTGGCTTAGCAGAGAGCAAGGTGTGTGTTAAAAACAGGAAAGAAGGCAATGCCTACTGTTAAACAAAAAGATTATTCTGTCTCTTGGGAAAGACATATTAGGGAGGCTATTACAATGGGGTTTGTAGTAGGGAATAGAGACTGGGTCAATTCTGAATACAACAAGGAAAAGCAGAAATAGATAGCCAAAGAGCAGGGTGGGATCAGCGGATGGAAAATTACTAAGAGAAAACACCAGGGTTGAGGAGAGATTTTGCATAACCAATTTGACAAGAATATTGCTGAACGCAGGCAAGGGTGATAAGATACTTGCATGCAGAATAAGGAATTTGGTCAGATGCCAAAGATGAGAGATGAACATTTTGATGAGATATCAAGGGTGGGGGGATTTTCACTAAACTGAACCAGCAGGATTCTTGCTAAAATTGGACCAAGTGAGTCAACAGTAGAGCCTAAGAGTGAGGCCTAGTCAAAAGAAAGACTCCAAGGAGTCTGACTAAAGTTTGTCACTTTGTCACTACAAATGGTGTGGGAGGAAGAGGAGTACAGATGGAAGGCCAAGAACTGGGCATAAAAAGGGCATTGTATTTCTCAGCAGCATGAAACTGGAAAAAAATTGAATAACTTCTCTAAAACTATGAGAGAAAATTATTTTCAATCAAGAATTTTATATCCAACTACCTTGATTCAAGTGCAAAAGTTTCCTCAAAATATTTTTTTATTATTCTTAAAAAAGTATTTTCTATGTTCCTCTCTTTATCAGCAACATACATAGAATATGCTCCAAGTAAAGCTATAAGCCTGGAAAAATATACCACGGAAGCTTGCTGCCTGTGAGGGGGAGCAGAATATGTGACTCCAAAATAGGTCACTTTGGCATGTGGGCTATTGTGAGCTAAAGCTAATGAAGGCCCAAAAGACTCAAAACAAAACAAAACAAAATTTTTACTCCCTTAACTACCTAAAAGAATTTAAACTGCTGAGCCTGTGCTCTACAACTAGAAAAGCCCACACACTGCGAAGAGAAGCGCTTGTACCACAAAGAAGATCCAGCGCAGTCAAAATAATAATAATAATAATAATAATAGAATTTAGATGGAAGGCCTGGCCCAGAAAGATGGTTATTACCAAAGAGAATTTTTATACAGAAGATCGAACGCAAGCAGGGCAAACACCTAATTACCAAACACCTGCTTTTCTGATTCTCCTGTGAATTCCCCTCCTCCCCTTTGAAGTCCCAGATTCCTACTCCATTCCTTAGCTCAGTGTGGCATATAATTCTCAACCACCCAGCTTGCTCTTGAGTCTCAAATCCTTGGGGATCCAGTACATATGAAATTAAATTTATTTCCAACCCATTAATCTGTATAATGTCAATCTAATTATTAGACCAGCCAAAGAACCTATTAATAAAAGGGAAAGGGGGGAAATTTTCCTGCGCCTACATTTGCAGGCATTTATTCAGCCTTTCACAATTTAGGGATATTAAACTAACAATATAAACAATTATTTTACTAAGGATCTTGGAATAAGAATTACAAATAAGAGAAGGGGAAAGCTCTAAAAAGTGGAACATAATGCTTTCTCACATTTAATATTTTAATTAACATTATCTTTTATTAAACTGGTTTTGCAAGAGAAGTATCCCATAAATGCTTCAATCAATACCCTCTTCGGATCTTTCAGTTTCATTTTTGCAGGTACCAACATTCAGTGCAGTCGTGTGTTTGTGTGAACTTTTCCGTTTCTGAGGCACAGCAACCAGATAATTTTTCTTCTAGTTTTTCCATATAAACACTTGATTGTATTCAACAGGGCATAAGAATAGGAGCCTGAATCTTATTCAGTTACAATATTAGTCAAATCATCATCTTTTGTTGCATAATAGACATCTTACTCATGCTAATCTGTCAAATAAAAGAATGTGTTGGATCACATGGATTAAAAATTCATATATGACTTGAGCCTAGGGCTTGAACTATGTCACTGTAACAAATTTCTCCTTCTCTCCACCTGGTCCCCTAATGGGATGGCTTATTCTCAGGTTCCGCAGTGAAGCAAGACAGCTAACCCATACCTTTCACGTTCAAGTTTAGCAGAAAATAAAGAGCATCTCTTTTAGAAAGTTCAACTTAGAATCTAAATAATTCACTTTGATTGGTCCACTTAGGTTGGGTGCCTTTCTGTAAAATAAACACAATACCTTGGAAAATCAGGGTCACAGTTTTCACACTCTAGAGTCTCATCAGGACACTTGGCCAGAGAATAAGAAATCTAGTTTCCCAAAGGAAAAATGGCACTTTTTTTTTTCTGTAGAATGGAGAGAGATGCTAGATAAGCAAAAATAGCATAATCTATTATAAGTTTTAATACATTCAAAAACCCATTGTTATGCCGTCTCTATCCAGCAGAATTTCCAAAGAAGAATTTACCTCAGACCAACTAAATGCGTCTTGGGGTGAAAGAAAAAAAAAAAATTTTTAATTAACACACAATTTTCTTTTAAACTTATGATCAAATCACACGCAAATGCACATTTTCAAGTTCAACATAGTCATTTGGAGTCTTAGAGAGTCCTTGCTCCATGTTTGCAGTAGCTTATCGTTATGACAAAAACTAACTAATTGTACTGATACTTTGTGATTTTTTTTCCTCAGAGAAAGTGCATTTCTACCTGCAGTTTTCCCTTGAATATCATCACATTCCACCTCAGCCTTGAAGATGAAACATAAGGATTTTCTTTCACAGTGACGCCCCCTGGGTTGTTGGCCAGAATCAGCCTGGCAGGAAGCTGGGTATTTTGAAGTCATGCTGTGTGTTCCTGAGATCAGATGAAGAGGGAGGCTCCGTGGAGGCCTCCTGCACATTTCAGTAAACGGCTAAAGTGATATGGTGTTTCTCTTTCCAAATAATTAACTTGCAAAAATTGGCATGAGGCTCTGCTTTTTCTGTCCTTGTCTAAGACAAACCACTCTTGTTCTGTTCAGCTGCACATCTGTCTCTGGAGCACTGGGATGAGACACCCCTGTCATTGACACCCCCTTGAAGGACTGGTTAGAGCTTTATTTCTACAGAAACAATCCATTCTCTTCCATTTCATCTGAATGCAACAGTTTGCGTTACTTTGTTTGAGGTTCAAAGAAGCATGGCTTTTCTAGTTTCAAACCTCACATTTTCTTTTCTAAATTACAATTTATCATGTTTGTTTATTCAGTATTTAGTAGAATGAAGGACATCATCAACTGGTAGCAATTCTGACCTTATGCTACACAATGATTTAGAAATGTATTCTAGAATCTTAGAAACCACTTCTAATATGCATAGCTGATCTCCTACATAAAAAATTGTCTTTGATATTAAATATTAATCAAAAAATAATTCACTTCTGTATTTATGAATTCTAAGGGAGAGAAGAATTTTTAATATATCTACATATATACATTTATATTTCTATTTAATACATCAAAGATATTTGGACACATTTACTTCAAGCATTTTTTTCTCCTATTGAACAAATCGCTGTTCTTTGGTTTCATCAAATCATAATGATTATGATAATTTGCAAATTTAAAAAATAAAAATTAATTTTGTAAACTTCTTAGAGTATAGTTTTGTAGTTCTTTATATATCTTTAGATTCTATTATCAAGCTGTCATAATTCTTTCCTGATAAAATGAATTGGAGATGAATGGAAAGGACAACCCTAAAGAGGAAGCAAGACTTCCTTTTTGTTTTGTTCCCTGGCCGTTTCTTGGATGGTATTTCCCATGGATGGCTTGGATCCAGCAGCTAAAGAAAAGTAACTCATGGAAGATATTTAAGAGCTAACTAATTTATATAAGACAGATAAATTCAAGACAAGAAGAAATATTTAGGATTACAAATTATATGATATTCCTCTATTACAGACTCAAGTACAACAAACAAAAATAGGGATTTATTTTCCCAGGGTTTAAAGTACCAGAAACAAATCTCCCATGTGGAACTTGCTCTTATGTGCAGTATCAAATTTCTCCCTTAATGTGTAAAGAAAGAAGTAATGAGAAAAAAATAAATCCCAGCTGAATCAAAACCATAAGTGCCCTGGCCTTAATGAATTTTATTCTTCTTGCAAAAACATTTTTACTCTATAACCAAAACAACTGTCTGAGGCATGTTGTCTGCAATACAACATTTGTGAGGCTTTTAAAAACTTTCAAACATGGTTTAACCCACCAAAGAAGCAACAGGTCAGAGGAGGATTTGAGGCAACAATAGTAACTACATGTCCACTGCTGGATGTTTAACACTTAAGAATGTGTCTGAGGAAGGCTGGTATTAGAGTAAATCAAATTACAAGATACTTGTAAGACAAGGCTACTTTCACTAGACTTTTGAAAAAGAATCCAAATAATGAAACCATCATCCACTATCAATTTTTTTACCAGTTCCCCAAATCTTTACTCAAATACTAGGGTCAGTTATATATTTATCAACTTGTGAGTGCTTTGAAAATATAAACTAATGCATAGGGCATAGACAATGTAAATTGAGACGCCTAAAGTCATGTATCAGGGAAACACCTTCATTTTTGAGAATCTACCCTGAAAATCAAATTTAAAACTTTCACTTGATTCTGGAAGGCTACGAAAACCCAAGGAAATAAAGTGCTAATAAATGAGGAAGTCCCCTGGAGAAGGAAATGCCAACCCACTCCAGTACTCTTGCCGGGATAATCCCATGGACAGAGGAACCTGGTAGGTTACAGTCCATGGGGTCACAAAGAGTTGGACATGACTGAGCAACTTCAAGAATGAGGAAGTAGAAATATGTAATGAAATGCAAAAGAATAAGAAAACAAATGTTATTCAGCTCAAGACACCCTTAAAAAGCCTCATTGTAGCTAGGTTCTAAAATGAGACTTAATATTCAGTTTATGTTGTTGCTCAGTCACTCATTCATTCTGACTCTTTGTGACTCAGTCACATGAACTGCAGCATGTCAGGCTTCCTTGTCTTTTACTGTCTCCCAGAGTTTGGTCAAATTCATATCCATTGAATCAGTGATGCCATCCAACCATATCATCCTCTGTTGTCCCCTTTTCCTCCTGCCTTCAATCCTTCCCAGCATCAGATTTAAGAGGTATTTAATTTTTTCCCAGCTCTGTCCACTGAAAGGTCCTAGAAACCCAAAAGTAATTACACTCCAGGAGAAATTAGCACACCTGACACCCAGATCTTTATCCCGAAATACCATTCTCTATTAAAAGGAATCAGAAATTCCTAGAGAAATGACAGATTGCAGGGGTAGCATTGAAGAGGTACAAAAATGAACCTGAACATTTTGTGTCAGAAAGTAAAGAACTGCTAAAAATAAATTACGCCTGTAAAAGTTTTTTAAAACTGAGGACATGTCAAAAGGACATATGGAAGCAGTGCCAAGGGGTTCACACTGGACAAGTTAGTTTAAACATCAAAATAAACAAGGACCATAATACATTATAATCCACTGAATAAAATAAGAAGCCATAATGACAATAAGTAGGTGATTGATAACTAAATAAATAAATAAGTGATATAGAGAGATCTTTCCAACTGTAGAATACTGACTAACAAATCTGGAAAGATCCAATAAGAAAATTATATGCAACTATCATAATAAAAATTTATTTAGATAAGACTGATAGATTACTCTTGGGAAATAAAGGTAGTGAGTGAGTTTGGTGAGAAGCAGGATATATCTATAGTACGACCCCACAAATTATTACATCACCCCAATAGTGGGGTGAAGCCAACAGTTTACTCAATAGTGAAGCCCAGGCTGAGAACTTCACATCTTCAAGGCACAGCTCTAAGCCCCACTGATCACTCAATCCATTAACAAAAATTAAAAAGCAACCTATGGAATGGGAGAAAATATTTGCCAATTATATATCTGGAAAAGGTGGGGTGTAAATTGGTGCAGCCACTATAGAAAACAGCATGGAACTTCCTAAAAAATAAAAATAGAACTACCCTATAATCCAGCAATCCCACTTCTGGTTATATACTCAAAGAAATGAAACCATGATCTCAAAGATATCTCTATATTCTCATATTCATTGCAGCATTATTCACAATAGCCAAGACATGAAAACAACTTAAGAGTCTATCAATAGTGTCCTGGATAAAGAAAATAGATAGATAGATAATTTACCTTCCCACCAACAGTACAGAAGAGTTCTTTTTCCACAGCCTTGCCATCAATTGTTATCTCTTTTCTTTACACATACACATACAAACGAATATTATTCAGTCACTAAAAAATCAGGAAATACTGCCATTTGTAACAACACGAATGAAACCTGAGAGCTTCAAGATAAGTGAAAAAAGAATGACAAATACTCTATGATCTCCCTTATAACATGAAATCTAAAAACACTGAATTCATGGAAACAGAGTGTATTATTAGTTGTTACCAGGAGCAGGGGATGGGGAATGAATTAAGGTGGTCAAAGGGTATAAACTTCCAGAAAATCCCATGGGCGGAGGAGCCTGGTGGGGTGCAGTCCATGGGGTCGCAAAGAATCAAACACGACTGAGCAACTTCACTTTCACTTTTCACTTTCATGCTTTGGAGAAGGAAATGACAACCCACTCCAGTGTTCTTGCCTGGAGAATTCCAGGGACGGGGGAGCCTGGTGGGCTTCCATCTATGGGGTCGGAGAGTCAGACACGATTGAAGCAACTTAGCAGCAGCAGCATGAGAAGAGTACATTCTAGTGTAAAGCATGGTAACTATAGTTAACAAAAAAAACTAGCTTTTGGAAGTGCTGGATGTGTTAACTAACCTTATTGTGGTCATCATTTTGTAATATACACATATATCAAATCATCATGGACNAGCAACTTAGCAGCAGCAGCATGAGAAGAGTACATTCTAGTGTAAAGCATGGTAACTATAGTTAACAAAAAAAACTAGCTTTTGGAAGTGCTGGATGTGTTAACTAACCTTATTGTGGTCATCATTTTGTAATATACACATATATCAAATCATCATGGACTTCCTGTGGTTGAGAACATCGTGGACGTCCAGTAGCTGAGAGTTCACCTGACAATGTGGGGAACACAGGTTCAATACCTCCTTCAGGAGGATTCCATATGCCGAGAGAAAGCTGAGCCCATGTGCAACAACTACTGAGCCCGCGCTCTAGAACCTGAGAGCTGCAACTACTGAAGGCTGAGTTCCCAGAGCCCATGTTCCACAACAAGAGAAGTCACCGCAGCGAGAAGCCTGCACACCACAACCAGAGAAAGCCCATGCGCTACAACGAAGACCCAGCGCAACCAAAAAAGCAAAAACAAAATGCAATCACCATATTGTATGCCTTAACCTTACACAATGTTATACAAAAATTATGTCTCAGTAAAGCTAGAAAATGATTTTAAAATGCAAGCAGACATTTTTTTCTCTCTCAACACACATACACACACAGTTAAAAAGCAGTTGAAAAACCTTAGAAGCAGGGCTGAGGAGTATAAGCCCTGCTTCNAGTAAAGCTAGAAAATGATTTTAAAATGCAAGCAGACATTTTTTTCTCTCTCAACACACATACACACACAGTTAAAAAGCAGTTGAAAAACCTTAGAAGCAGGGCTGAGGAGTATAAGCCCTGCTTCTAAGTCCTTCCAACTGCTTTAATCAGGTCCTAGATTATCCAGGATAATCTCCCATAGTTAAAGCCAACTGAATAAGGATTTCAATTACATCTGCAAATTCCCTTCAGAGCAATAAGCAGATTAGTGTTTGAGAAACTGGGGATGTAGCTTAGCTGAGTAGACATATGAAAAAGAAAAAGAGAAACCATCACATTATGAAAACCCATGTATATAAACAAGAAGGTCAAAAAAGATTGCATAAATGTAGAAACTACAGACATTCTCTTAATACCTCTGCCATCATAACAAAAGTATAACAATAAAAGCCAGGCAAACCTTGTAAAAGAATAAAGATATTTCAATAGGCACAAAACAGACATTTAGGTTAAACGTCATTTTTCTTTAGACAAAAGTAAGACACCATCAAAAAACAGTCAAGCATAACCATCTACAATATATTGTTTTGGCTTTCAGAAGGAACGCTTTAGCTTCAATTTTAGCTTGTAAGTCAGGTTCACCATGATAAAGGACCAAAACCCAGAAAACATGTGGCATCATAAATGACACAGTCAGTGATTGAGAAACTAGAAGTTGTCTTATTTTATCATGATCCAGAACAAAACAACTCTCAGTCCTGAAGTGGACAGAGGTTAGAAAAATGCTAGCAGTTGTTTTATGAACTTTCCAGCTTTGCAATGAAAGGCCCCTAAGTCCAGGCAAAGTCCCTTTTCTCCCTGTGACTTGAAGACCAGCAGCATTTTCTCCTGGTGTGAGAGGTTGATCCCAGCTGTTTGATGGCACACATCTCTCCACAGATGGAGTTGAAGGCAGTGCTTTCCCAGAACCACAACACTTCTCCTCCTTCATCCCAAGCCTTCAGTGCCTTGGTACACTTCACTCCAAGTAACTATTCTCTGCCATGTTCTCTAGTCCATCTTCTTTTCTTTTTTTAAACACTTCACACTGGAAGAGCAAGCTGCAAAGCAGCTTGTGTGAGGCTATGTTATCAGGACAAAAGGAACAAGATCATGTATCTGTAGTTCATTCTTATTGATAATTTTTATGGACTGAATGTTTTTGTTGAGAAGTTAGAGAAGTCTCTTAGAAATTCATTATGCAGGGAGAAAACTCAAGCTGGCTTCTGGCACTGTGTAATTTTTTTTTTTTTCCTATCAGATCGTTAATGTAGTTCCCCCTCACCCATGAACAAAGCTTAATAAATAAACCCTGTAAGCGATAACACTATGCTCTTAGATTATCATCATCAGGAGGTCTCTTTATGCTTCCCTGGTGGATCAGTGATAAAGCATCCACCTGTCAATGCAGGAGACACAAGTTCAATCCCTGGGCTAGGAAGATGCCCTAGAGAAGGAAATGGCGACCCACTCCAGTACTCTTGCCTGGGAAATCCCAAGGACAGAGGAGCCTGGTGGGCTCCATCTGGTCGCAAAGAGTCAGATACAACTGAGCAACTAAACAACAATGTCTCTTTACACAGTGTATACAGTAATCCTAAGTATTCTTGTCTATGCTGAAATAAGCACAGACCAAAAAGACCCTGCTGAGATGGAGATATTGAGTAGCCCATCAGTCCATTCCTAGCCATTGGCCTCACCTGTAAGACAAGACAGTTTCAGGGTCTCTGTGTGAGAACAGTAGGAAGACTTTCACAGACTTGAAGCATGAACTTCAATTTATCCAAACCAGCCCTCTCACGGGGGAGGGTGAGTAAGCCTAAAGAAACCACATTACTGAGAAGTTAAGACTTCGACGTAGAATCCCCTCCTACTAGCACTAAAAATGAGGAACAGGACACGATAAGGCACAAAGGATGAGATGGTTGGATGGCATCACCGACTCGATGGACATGAGTTTCAGCAAGCTGTGGGAGTTGGTAATGAGCAGGGAAGCCTGGCGTGCAGCAGTCCATGGGGTCAGAAAGAGTCAGGCATGACTGAGTGACTGAACTGAACTGAACTGATTTCCGATTGGCCAGATAAAGGGATAAGCATGTGAGATTCATCAGAAAGTTGGTGAAGATTCATAGTCCTGGATTCATAGAGAGAAAACAACCACACGGATCTTGAGAGGTCAAGGGTGAGCCAAGGTCACTCGATGGGCAACCAAGATAGAGTACTGGTAGCACCACAGCCAGTGCCGACACAGGAGGGCGTGTTGTATACAGCACTCTAGAGATGACAGACGCAGGGGCTACGGCAGACAGACGCAGAGGCACAGAGGTATGAATCTTATGTAAGATAACCTTCCCTNGATAGAGTACTGGTAGCACCACAGCCAGTGCCGACACAGGAGGGCGTGTTGTATACAGCACTCTAGAGATGACAGACGCAGGGGCTACGGCAGACAGACGCAGAGGCACAGAGGTATGAATCTTATGTAAGATAACCTTCCCTTGAGCGCCCCAGAAAGGCTAGAAAGGGGAAGGTGCAGGTACCTGCTGAGGCCCTTGAGCTCTCAAATTCCTTGCTGCCTCTGAAGATGTTGATTAAGTCTTATGATCTTAGCTCCATGGTTTTTACATGCTGTATTTTCTGACTTTATTTGAGCACCTCTTTTCCCAGACTGGGTCTGAAAACCAGTGGTGTCAAATTGAGTGTGATTTTAAAACCAGTCTGAGTCCAGGATCAGACCCAGATCACCTTCAAGGACTTGAACCTTTGGTTCACATCCTCCAATTAAAAAAGAGCTACACCACACTCTTGGAACCAGCTGAAGATGTAAATTAAAGGTGACTAGGGAGGTTTCTCTATAGAAGCCGTTGGCATCTTAAGGTGGACAGTTCCCCCAAGTTCATGGGTCAAGATCTTAATCTCTAAATGAAAGCTTTCTTTTTTTGGCCTTTTTGCTACTTGCCTTTTCTCTGTTATTGTACAGGAATCTAGGCTCCTTATCTCTGGTATCTTTCACCGAATCTACTGCTAAGGTCATAGCTACACAATAAAAGTCCCTGAACTTTCTTGCTAAGGTAGTTTAGATAATAACATTGCAGCTGCCATACTTGTGGTACTGTAGCAAATACAGGAAATTAACAAACAAGCCACTTAGCGAAAACAAGTTGATTCGCCTTCAGGTACATTCTCTGATTTATTTGATACCAGTTGATTTAGTTCATGGGGGCCCTGGCTAAGGAATATCTTCAGTCTCTTGGCATTATCCTCCTAATAGTTATCACTGTAGTCTCCCTGGTGTGCTATATTCTCTTGAAGGTCCTAAATGCATGTTTGTAGCCATTAGAAGCACATCGAATGGAGTTACTGCACTTGGAGGAACAGAAACAAGATAAACAGTGAGATAAACAGCAAGAACAATTCTTTCATGATCTGGCAATTTAACCTTAAAGTTTCACAACGAGACAAGGAGGAACCTAACTCCGATGGTAACTAAGTGGGCTAACACCAATATTTGGTCAATCTGTCATGTATAAGAGGATGCCCAAATGGTAGAATGGTTAAGTTAATAAACAAGGAAGGCATTAGACTAATGTGGCTTTAATGCTGTGGTACCATCTGTAAGCAAACCAAAATCTCAGTCTATAACTGTCTCAAGATTATAAAATCAAAATACTGAGGACAACTAATCATAGTCAACTTGGCTTTAAGGTATAGCCAATAAATAATTTCCCTACTTTGCATCTGCTTTTTCTCTATAAAAGCTTCTCCCTGAGCTCTTATTTGTGGATCATTCCTACATACTTCTGATTTGGAACTGTCCAAGTCAAGTCAATTTTTGCTCAAATTAGCTCAAAAATTTTAACATGCCTGTTTATCTCTTAACAGCATGAACATGCCAGTCCTTCACCATTCCCATGACTCTCAACTGTCTTTTAACAGTTATGTCTCACATTTGTGTGACTCAGTGACATTTGAGTTTGAAAGCCTCTGCTGTGAGTATGACATGGGTCCAGTGGTAAATGATTCAAGGAAAGGCCAATTAAACTGTTAGATCACTGTTTCTGTTACCCCAGTTAATACATTTAACAAAAAGCAAGCTATATTGTATTTCAAGCTTCTAGAACTTTCTTTCATTCAGGATTCAGAGTTCATGACCAGAAAATATGTAGTCTTGATTGCTCTCTTCTTATAAAATATATATGTTCATGGAATATTTTCTGTGTGATTCAAAGAATCACAGCATACATCTCTTTTTTCAGTATTGTTTAGCTTGCAATCTCTTTTCTCAGTATAGAACAATGGATGCTGCTGCTACTGCTGCTGCTAAGTCGCTTCAGTCGTGTTCGACTCTGTGCGACCCCATAGATGGCAGCCCACCAGGCTCCCCCGTCCCTGCGACTCTCCAGGCAAGAACACTGGAGTGGGTTGCCATTTCCTTCTCCAATGCATGAAAGTGAAAAGTGGAAGTGAACAATGAAGTACTTACAAATCCTGACACAGAAATCTCTAACATTTTTCCTTGATGTGTAATAAAACAGCGAACAGAAAGCATTAAGAGCTAAATTATCCTGAAATTGATCATAAAGAACTCCAAAACATGTCAGAAGATTTTAAACAATAGGAAGGTAATGCATATATTTACATGAATTTAAGATCATTTTTGTAGCCTCCTACAGTTGAAATATACTGAGCCATAACAAGCCTCGACATAACACTCAGATTACTTCTATAATTTAAGTCCCTTTTGCAATAACTTCATAGGACAGCATAGACATTAAAACATCCAATTTGTATTGGCGGTAAAGATACTCCACTACTCATTCATCTTGAGGTTCTCAGCTGCAAAACAAAGAAATTGCTCTTAGTCATTAAAACAGAAAAAAAAATCTCTTCATTAAGAGGATATAAATTTCAGAATCTCTGGGAAAGCCCCAAAAGCAGGGATTATGGATCATTATTCCAAGAAAAATCTTCAAAACAAGACACAAAATTGTGCCAGCACCAGGGCTACCACCTGGCACAACAGCACAGTTTGCACTGATGGTTCCAGTGCTGGAGACAACCGGCCTCTTTTGGACCATGCCCTGGAAAGCTGCATGTCACAGCCTGGGTCATATCTTTGTGTTTGGCTGCAAAGCACAACGGCTAGGAAACTAAGGTAATGGCCTGTGCCACCTAAACTGTGGGCTGATAAGGTGAAGACCTCTCCAAACACAAGAATGGTATACAAAATAAATGACCAAAGCACCCTCCACCCCAAAACAAAAGGGAGTTAGATACTGGATAAGAAAATGATGAAGAAAATAAAATATCATGTCAACAAACAATTCTTAGTCTCTTGGAGAAGACAGGACAAAAATTAAGCAAATAATCACATTAATAAATGTATAACTACCAGCCACATATGTGATCCAAAGGAGAAAGATCTCTGAGAGCTGATATAAAAAGGATTTGACTTGAACTGGGGGTCCAGAAGATTTCTTGAGGAAATGATTTCTGATCTGGGATTGAAGAAGGACTAAGAAACTGAAGAGAGGCCAATAGGATAGGCACATGAAAAGATGTTCAACGTTGCTATTAGAGAACTGCAATCAAAACTACAAGGAGGTCTCACCTCACACCAGCCAGAATGGCCATCATCAAAACATCCACAAATGACAGATGCTAGAGAGGGTGTGGAGAGAAGGGAATCCTCCTCCAGCGCTGGTGGAAATGTAAACTGGTACAGCCACTATGGAGAAAAGAATGGAGTTTCCTTACAAAACTAAAAATAGAGCGATCATATGATCCTGCAATCCCAATCCTGGGCATAAATTCAGAGAAACTCATGATCCAAAGGATACACGCACCCCAAGACATGGAAGCAACCTGAATGTTCATCAACAGAGAACTGGACATGTGGCACACATACACAATGAAATATTACTTAGCTATTAAAAAGAATGAAATAATGCCATTTTCAGCAACATGGATGGACTTAAAGAGTGTCATATTGAGAGAAATAAGTCAGACAGAGAAGGAGAAATATCATATGACAGCCCATACATGTAAAATATAAAAAGAAATAATACAAATGAATTTACAGAACAGAAACAGACTCATTGACTTAAAGAACAAACTTATGGTTGCCACGGGGTAGAATAGGGGAAAGGGATAGGAAGGGAGTTCAGGATGGACATGCACACACTGCTATATTTTAAATGGATAACCAACAAGGATCTACTGTATAGCACATGGAACTCTGCTCAATGGTATGTGGCAGCCTGGATGGGAGGGGAGTTTGGGGGAGAATAGATACATGTATATGTAAGGCTGAGTCCCTTCGCTGTTCACCTGAAATCACAACACTGTTCGTTAATCAGCTATACCACAATACAAAATAAAAAGTTTTTAAAAAATAAAAAGAAATAAACTGATGAAGGGGTTGAAGAACATTCCATTCAGGGGAAGCACATATGCAGAGAGCTGTAATGTGAGGGAAGACAGCAAGTTTGAGGAGGTGGAAGGACAGTGTTTACTTGAGGTTAAGGTTAGGGTGGGAGAGGAATTGTATAAACAATGTTTGAAATGTAGATAGGGCTAAATCAGGCAATGTTTACATCTTCATTCTGAATGCAAGTGTGGAAGGGGAGTGCCAGAGAACTCTAATTAGATCCGATAGTTGCATGCCAATTGAGCAAAGGGAGGTTGTAGACATTGTGAGGTTCAGGAGAGAGGTTATCCTGGTTTCACCTCCAAGAGACACTTAGAGAAAACCCATCGGCCGCTTTATAAGAGATTCTTGTTGCTTTTTCTTCAGCATGTAAGTTCTATTTTAATCATTTTTGCCATATCTGTTATTTTTGCAAAATTGAATTACATACATACCTAAACTATTTTCTGATTTTGAAAAGTTTAATGCCATAAATATTCATTTTTTGGAAACTGCATATGGAATGACACTATAGAGTATTTGCAGTTCATAGCCTAATGCATTTGGACAAGCTGAAATTCCTCGAAATTCAGAATTTATAATAAAAGACATTATGGTTTCCAAACAGTGGTGGATGACCAGGGAATTATATTATTTATCACTGCCTTCCAGACTTCCACCTGAAAATTGCCTTTTCATGGTTGTCATATTTACTGACTCTGTACCAATTAATTCTTAGTTAACTCCTACATAAACAGCAAAAGAAAGTTCTGTAAGAACTTCATTGATTTTTTTTTCAATTACTTGAAATTCAGTTAGAATTGAAGATTTCTTTGCATTAAAGCAGCCTTAAGTGTTAGATCAATAAGTGTGGTTTGAAGACAGGAGACTTCATGTGAAGTATTATTTTTGTCACTCCCAGAAATATGACATTTTGAAAGTTCTTTGGGGGCTTTAGCTTTTTTTTTCTCAACTGCAAAAGAGAGGGCCTCCAGCTGAGTCATAATGAACCTAAGATACAAATGTTTCATCAAAGCAATTTGATGTTAGAAAGATGTAGAAGCACAAACATGAAAATGATTCACTAGATAAACAGGAGAGGAGAAGCAGAAATATCATGGTATGTCACAGCAGAAAAATATTCAAAACATTTGCAGCATTTTAAGAACATGCACAAAAGTAGAGATCAGAACTGCTGTGATTGTGCCTTGCTTCTTCCTTCAGGATTTTCCTTGCTGGTCCCTGAGTTTAGAGCACATGAAAACCCAAAATCAGCCCCCAGCAGACTCCCAGATGTGCCACAACCCAGAAGGCAAGTGTGGCAGGATTTAAGCAGAGCCAAGGAGTAAGCAAGGCACATTTCTCCAATAGCCATGAATATTTAGGTTCTTTTGATGCACTATGCTTCATTTTACTTATTAGTTGTTTATCAGATAGACAGGGTGGAATTAATAATATTCCACACTTCAAGGCACAGTGGAATCATTGATGGATCATTGTGATGCACTCTTGTTTTAACATTTAGTCCACCTAATCCACATCCCCAAGGTAATCATTCTGTTGGATTTATTGCTTTTTATTTTAAAGTGCTCTAAAATATGTGATTTTTGTTGGCATATATTTTAAACTATGTAAATCTTTACAGATCTCATTCATTTTCATATTCTTTCACACCAAGTACTATCTTTTTAAGACCAAATCTTACACTTCCATGTGTACATCAGATGTGTAGCTCCTAAAGCTCCAAAACCATGTATTCTCCATGTCTTTCCTATTTACTCTACCCAAACTGCCACCAACTCCCTGTACACATCACTGTAGTAAGTATCTTTATATATTTTGCAATATACAAATGCTAGAAATTTTCTTTGGGATAAATTCTCAGTAGCAAAATTACTGTACCATATACTATGCATGGAGAAAGCAATGGCACCCCACTCCAGTACTCTTGCCTGGAAAATCCCATGGATGGAGGAGCCTGGTGGGCTGCAGTCCATGGGGTCGCTAAGGGTCGGAGACGACTGAGCGACTTCACTTTCATGCATTGGAGAAGGAAATGGCAACCCACTCCAGTGTTCTCGCCTGGAGAATCCCAGGGATGGGGGAGCCTGGTGGGCTGCCGTCTATGGGGTCACATAGAGTCGGACACGACTGAAGTGACTTAGCAGCAGCAGCAGCATACTATGCATGTATACTTGTCTATATCATGCCAGATTATTCAGAATGGCTGTACCAATCTACTCCCCATGAAGCTTTTCGCCAAGTTGCTTCCCTGGCAACACTCAGCATTATCCAGTTTTCTCATTTTTGCCAATTTAATATTGTCAATGGAACCTGAATTTCTCTGATTACTATCTTTAATATGCCTTCAATAACCTGGCTTTGAGAGCTCTTAAGTTGCTTGTTCATATTCTTTACCTGTCTTCCTATGACAGAAACTGACTTACCAATTTACAGCTAATTGTTCATTCCTTTGTAGTTTTAAGCATTGAAAATGCCTCTTCCCATTTAGTCACCTATTAGTTTGGAACATAGTGTTCTTCATGAATGAAAAAAAGCTTAATTTTCCTGAGCATAATGAGGCTTTCAGTTTGTTTTCTCACCTTCTCACCCATATATATCTTCCCCGCGGTCTTCTCCCTGAGGACCCTGGGGACAGAATGACAGCTGTCTAAGTACAGAGGGTGGGTCAGTTTTGTTTGATGCCTTCTCCCCGTGACAGCAATCCTAGATCAGGGTTAGCGCCATATGTATGTGCCAAATGAATGAAGCTAGACAGTCTCCCAGAGCTATGAAGAGGTCACTTCATCTCCTGGATTCTTTAAGGTGCTCAGTTCCCAGTGACTTCCTTGGTTTTTGTACAAGAAAAATCCTTCTTGCTCATGGAGGGAGGGCTGCAGTGGGGTGGAGCAGTAGAAGCTTTTTCTTAGTCTCTTTCCATCTCCATCATGTTCTCAGTGGATCCTTTCCAAAAGTCAGTGTCTGGCAGATTTTACATAGATAAGCATATGAGTAACTATCTTGCTGGTACAAACCAATCCAAAATGTATATTTCCGATTCACAATATTTCTGATTATTTTCTTTATTGTGGTATAATTTACATGTAATAAAATTCTCCCATTTCAGCTATATGGGGCATTTTAAGTGTGATATAATTGTATTTAGCAATCTTTTGCTTTATGGTTTTGCCTTTTGAAATTTTTTGGTTTCCTCATTCCTAAATTGTAAAGATTATCTCATAAATTCTCTTCTATTAGCTGCATGTTTCTTCCTTTGCAACTTAATGTTTAACCTATCTGGAAAGTGAAAGCGAAGTCACTCAGTCGTGTCCGACTCTTTGCGACCCTATGGGCTGTAGCCCACCATTTTCTTCCATCCGTGGGATTTTCCAGGCAAGAATACTGGAGTGGGCTGCCATGTCCTTCTCCAGGGGATCTTCCTGACCAAGGGATCGAACCCAGGTCTCCCACATTTCAGGNTACTATGCATGTATACTTGTCTATATCATGCCAGATTATTCAGAATGGCTGTACCAATCTACTCCCCATGAAGCTTTTCGCCAAGTTGCTTCCCTGGCAACACTCAGCATTATCCAGTTTTCTCATTTTTGCCAATTTAATATTGTCAATGGAACCTGAATTTCTCTGATTACTATCTTTAATATGCCTTCAATAACCTGGCTTTGAGAGCTCTTAAGTTGCTTGTTCATATTCTTTACCTGTCTTCCTATGACAGAAACTGACTTACCAATTTACAGCTAATTGTTCATTCCTTTGTAGTTTTAAGCATTGAAAATGCCTCTTCCCATTTAGTCACCTATTAGTTTGGAACATAGTGTTCTTCATGAATGAAAAAAAGCTTAATTTTCCTGAGCATAATGAGGCTTTCAGTTTGTTTTCTCACCTTCTCACCCATATATATCTTCCCCGCGGTCTTCTCCCTGAGGACCCTGGGGACAGAATGACAGCTGTCTAAGTACAGAGGGTGGGTCAGTTTTGTTTGATGCCTTCTCCCCGTGACAGCAATCCTAGATCAGGGTTAGCGCCATATGTATGTGCCAAATGAATGAAGCTAGACAGTCTCCCAGAGCTATGAAGAGGTCACTTCATCTCCTGGATTCTTTAAGGTGCTCAGTTCCCAGTGACTTCCTTGGTTTTTGTACAAGAAAAATCCTTCTTGCTCATGGAGGGAGGGCTGCAGTGGGGTGGAGCAGTAGAAGCTTTTTCTTAGTCTCTTTCCATCTCCATCATGTTCTCAGTGGATCCTTTCCAAAAGTCAGTGTCTGGCAGATTTTACATAGATAAGCATATGAGTAACTATCTTGCTGGTACAAACCAATCCAAAATGTATATTTCCGATTCACAATATTTCTGATTATTTTCTTTATTGTGGTATAATTTACATGTAATAAAATTCTCCCATTTCAGCTATATGGGGCATTTTAAGTGTGATATAATTGTATTTAGCAATCTTTTGCTTTATGGTTTTGCCTTTTGAAATTTTTTGGTTTCCTCATTCCTAAATTGTAAAGATTATCTCATAAATTCTCTTCTATTAGCTGCATGTTTCTTCCTTTGCAACTTAATGTTTAACCTATCTGGAAAGTGAAAGCGAAGTCACTCAGTCGTGTCCGACTCTTTGCGACCCTATGGGCTGTAGCCCACCATTTTCTTCCATCCGTGGGATTTTCCAGGCAAGAATACTGGAGTGGGCTGCCATGTCCTTCTCCAGGGGATCTTCCTGACCAAGGGATCGAACCCAGGTCTCCCACATTTCAGGCAGATTCTTTACTGTCTGAGTCACCAGGGAATCCCTAACCTATCTGGAGATCACCGTTTATGGAGGCTTAGGTTGGGATCCAATTTTTCTCCATTCGGTGAGACCACGTCGCTTCCCCACCCCAAAAAAAAAAAAAAAAAAAAAACTCTGGCTAAACAATTTCTACTGATTTATGGTAATTTCTTTAAAGTTTATTAAATTCCCATGGATATATGAGTCTCATTCTGAGTGTATTATTTTCTTCCACTTATCTGTTTAGCTGATCTTACACCACTAGCACATCACTATTATTACTCTGGCCTTGTAGCTGGTCTTAATATTACGGCTTCATTTTAAATAACACAGACAGCCATGAACTTTTATTTCTCTCTACTAATTTTACACCAAGTTTAATAGTTTATCTAAAATATCTAACCAGAATTGTGATTGAAATAGCATTGTATTTATGTACTGAATTAAAGAAAATCTGTATCTTAATAACTATGACTTCATCGCATCCAAGAGCATGAAATGATACTCCCTTTATTCATATCAACCTTTATGTCCTTCACCCAAATTTCAAAGTGTGTCAGGAAAATTATTTGAAACTTGGAAATAAGACCACAAAAAGGTGAATGTTGCGTCCTTTCAGTGTCACATGGGGGCCAAGACCACAACAGGATTTCTGTGGTCAGAAATTTATTTATCTCAGTTTACTATTAATAAAAGCTCTCCAACTTAGTGAGGTTACAAGTTATTTTCTAGAGTTTTTTCCAGTAGATGCAAATAATTTTGTGTCTAATGAAAGAATTAACTCCAAAGATTTATGGCCTGTGTTGCGATATCAGTTTTATAACTAATTCAGCAATCCTAATATTTCTCTGTTAAACTGCCTTTAAATCCTTGGCATCTTAAGTGCTCTCTGAACTGACCATACACCTCGTTGATTCTCTTACTAATTAATGAGTTCCAAATCTTTGACATGTTGATTTTATATTTGCCTGAAACTTTTTGAAAAGCACACTTTGGTGAGTTTCTTAATAAAGGTCTTACATATTCTAGGTTACTTTAATGCTTAGATTCTTTATAGTTTTATTGAAATTATGTATTATATAATATAGTATTTCTGGAGTTTTCTGATTATTGCTGGTATAGAGAGATACTTTTGATTTGCATGTTGGTGTTGTATCCAGCAACTTTGCTAAAATTTTATTGCTTCTAATAGGTTGTCTCCATTAGTTCTTTTAGACACAAAATTATAATATCAACAATTAATGAACAGCTAGATACTATATACTAATAAATGTTTAGAGATACATAAAATGGATAAATTCCTAGAAAATTATCAAATGCCAAAATGAGCCCTAATGTTACAATTATTTCCCTTGACGTCCTAGTTGTAGCTTCTAACTCTCAGTAAAAATTCATACTTATGTTGTACTTTCACACAAATGATCTCATTTCATATTCACTAAAATTCTGAGTTAAGTACTATGCCCATTATATACTGAAGAAAATAAATACGCAAAGGGTAAGTGCATTGTACAAAATCACAACACTAGTTGCAGGGGCTCTTTGTCAAACATCCAGCTCTTGTGCCTTGAAATCTGGCATAATTTTCTGAAGCAGAAATTTTTGTGTATCTCTTGGACCCTATCCTCTAGACTGTTGTACTACCTATAACTTCAGAAAAAAAACAAAACTGATCATATCAAAGAAAAGTTCATCAGCTATTAAGGTATCTATTTATATGAGGTTTTATTTTTTGCCACCCTTAGACCTAGAAAGGAAGACCAATTTGTTGTCAAGGAAAACAGAGAAATATAAAATGACAATATTTTATCAGGGGTATTGCTTTCTCGGCAATGGCACCCCACTCCAGTACTCTTGCCTGGAAAATCCCATGGATGGAGGAGTTTGGTGGGCTGCAGTCCATGGGGTCGCTAAGAGTCAGACATGACTGAGCGGCTTCACTTTCACTTTTCACTTTCATGCATTGGAGAAGGAAATGGCAACCCACTCCAGTATTCTTGCCTGGAGACAGGAACAGAGGAGTCTGGTGGGCTGCCGTCTGTGGGGTCGCACAGAGTTGGACACGACGGAAGTGACTTAGCAGCAGCAGCAGTAGCATGGACTCTGGACGACAGGCAGGTTCCTGTTACTAATGAAGCAATTTTTAAGTTGTTCTTGTGGCAGGGCTGCCAGATTTGGCAAGTAATATACAGGATGTCCAGGTAAATTTCAGGTAAACAATAGATATTATTTTAGTATAAACACATCTCATGCAATATTTGGGATATATCCAGTATGTATACATGTGTAGAAGAGAAGGTGAAAGAGGAGAGTGAAAAATTGGGCTTAAAACTCAACATTGAAAAAACTAAGATCATGACATCTGGTCCCATCATTTCATGGCAAATAGATGGGGAAACAATGGAAACAGTGACAGACTTTTCTTGGGCTCAATAATTCCTGTAGATGGTGATCGCAGCCATGAAATTAAAAGACGCTTGCTCCTTGGAAGAAAAGCTATGACCAACCTAGATAGCATATTGAAAAGCAGAGACATTTCTTTGCCAACAAAGGTCTGTCTAGTCAAAGCTATGGTTTTCCCAGTAGTCATGTATGGATGTGAGAGTGGAACCATAAAGAAAGCTAAGTGCCGAAAAATTGATGGTTTTGAACTGTGGTGTTGGAGAAGACTCTTGAGAGTCCCTTGGACTGTAAGGAGATCAAACCAGTCAATCCTAAAGGAAATGAACACTGAATCTGAAGCTCCAACACTTTGGCCACCTGATGTGAAAAACTGAATCATTAGAAAAGACCCTGATGCTGGGAAATATTGAAGGCTGAAGGAGAAGGGGATGACAGAGGATGTGGATTGATGCCATCACCGACTTGATGGCCATGAGTTTGAGCAAGGTCCATTTCAGTTCAGTTCAGTCGCTCAATCATGTCCGACTCTGCGACCACATGGACTGCAGCACGCCAAGCTTCTCTGTCCGTCACCAACTCCAAGAGCTTGCTCAAACTCATGTCCATCGAGTGGGTGATGCCATGTAACCACCTCATCCTCTGTTGTCCGCTTCTACTCCTGCCTTCAATCTTTCCCAGCATCAGGGTCTTTTCCAATGAGTCAGCCCTTCGCATCAGGTGGCCAAAGCATTGGAGCTTCACCTTCAGCATCAATCCTTCCAATGAATATTCAGGACTGATTTCCTTTAGGACAAACTGGTTTGAAGTCCAAGGTACTCTCAAGAGTCTTCTCCAACGCCACAGTTCAAAAGCATCAATTCTTTGGCAATCAGCTTTCTTTATAGACCAACTTTCACATCAAGACATGACTACTGGAAAAACCATAGCTTTGACTAGATGGACCTTTGTCAGTAATGTCTCTGCTTTTCCATATGCTGTCTAGGTTTGTCATAGCTTTTCTTCCAAGGAACAAGCATCTTTTAATTTTATGGCCGCAGTCACCATCTACAGTGATTTTGGAGGCCGCAAAAATAGTTTCTCCATATTTCCATTGTTTCCCCATCTATTTGCCATGAAGTGATNTTCTCTGTCCGTCACCAACTCCAAGAGCTTGCTCAAACTCATGTCCATCGAGTGGGTGATGCCATGTAACCACCTCATCCTCTGTTGTCCGCTTCTACTCCTGCCTTCAATCTTTCCCAGCATCAGGGTCTTTTCCAATGAGTCAGCCCTTCGCATCAGGTGGCCAAAGCATTGGAGCTTCACCTTCAGCATCAATCCTTCCAATGAATATTCAGGACTGATTTCCTTTAGGACAAACTGGTTTGAAGTCCAAGGTACTCTCAAGAGTCTTCTCCAACGCCACAGTTCAAAAGCATCAATTCTTTGGCAATCAGCTTTCTTTATAGACCAACTTTCACATCAAGACATGACTACTGGAAAAACCATAGCTTTGACTAGATGGACCTTTGTCAGTAATGTCTCTGCTTTTCCATATGCTGTCTAGGTTTGTCATAGCTTTTCTTCCAAGGAACAAGCATCTTTTAATTTTATGGCCGCAGTCACCATCTACAGTGATTTTGGAGGCCGCAAAAATAGTTTCTCCATATTTCCATTGTTTCCCCATCTATTTGCCATGAAGTGATGGGACCAGATGCCATGATATTAGTTATCTGAAAGTTGAGTTTTAATCCAACTTTTTCACTCTCCTCTTGCACTTTCATCAAAAGGTTCTTTAGTTCTTCTTCAATTTCTGCCATAAGGGTGGTGTCATCTGCATATCTGAGGTTATTGACATTTCTCCTGGCAATCTTAATTCCAGCTTGTGCCTCTTCCAGCCCAGCGTTTCTCATGATGTACTCTGCATATAAGTTAAATAAGCAGGATGACAATATACAGCCTTGACGTACTCCTTTCCCGATTTGGAATCGGTCTGTTGTTTCATGTCTAGTTCTAACTGTTGCTTCTTGACCTACATAGATTTCTCAGGAGGCAGGTAAGGTGGTCTGGTATTCCTATCTCTTCCATAATTTTCCGCAGTTGTGATCCACACAGTCAAAAGCTTTGGCATAGTTAATAAAGCAGAAATAGATTTTTTTTTCTGGAACTCTCTTGCTTTTTCTATGACCCAACAGATGTTTGCAAGTTGATCTCTGGCTCCTCTGCCTTTTCTAAGTCCAACTTGAACATCTGGAAGTTCACAGTTCACATACTATTGAAGCCTGCCTTGCAGAATCTGGAGCATTACTTTCCTAGTGTGTGAGATGAGTGCAATTGTGGGGTAGTTTAAACAGTCTTTTGCATTGCCTTTCTTTGGGATTAGAAGGAAAACAGACCTTTTCCAGTCCTGCAGCCACTGCTGAGTTTTCCAAATATGCTGGTATATTGAGTGCAGCACTTTCACAGCGTCATCTTTCAGGAGTTGAAAGAACTCAACTGGAATTCCATCACCTCCACTAGCTTTGTTCATAGTAATGCTTGCTAAGGCCCACTTGACTTCACATCCCAGGATGTCTGGCTCTAGGTGAGTGATCACACCATCATGGTTATCTGGGTTATGAAGATCATTTTTGTATACTTCTTCTGTGCATTTTTGCCACCTTTTCTTAATGTCTTCTGCTTCTGTTAAGTCCAGACCATTTCTGTCCTTTATCAAGCCCATCTTTGCATGAAATGTTCCCTTGGTATCTCTAATTTTCTTGAGGAGATCTCTAGTCTTTCCCATTCTGTTATTTTCTTCTATTTCTTTGCATTGATGTCTGAGGAAGGCTTTATTATCTCTCCTTGCTATTCTTTGGAACTCTGCATTCAGATGCTTATATCTTTCTTTTTCTCCTTTGCTTTTCACTTCTCTTCTTTTCACAGCTATTTGTAAGGCCTCCTCAGACAGCCATTTTGCTTTTTTGCATTTGTTTTCCATGGGGATGGTCTGGATCCCTGTCTCCTGTACAATATCATGAACCTCCGCCCATAGTTCATCAGGCACTCTGTCAGATCTAGTCCCTTAAATCTATTTCTCACTTCCACTGTATAATCATAAGGGATTTGATTGAATGGTCTAGTGGTTTTCCCTACTTTCTTCTATTTCAGTCTGCATTTGGCAATAAGGAGTTCATGATCTGAGCCACAGTCAGCTCCTGGTCTGATTTTTGCTCACTGTATAGAGCTTCTCCATCTTTGGCAGCAAAGAATATAATCAATCTGATTTTGGTATTGACCATCTGGTGATGTCCATGTGTAGAGTCTTCTCTTGNACCTTTGTCAGTAATGTCTCTGCTTTTCCATATGCTGTCTAGGTTTGTCATAGCTTTTCTTCCAAGGAACAAGCATCTTTTAATTTTATGGCCGCAGTCACCATCTACAGTGATTTTGGAGGCCGCAAAAATAGTTTCTCCATATTTCCATTGTTTCCCCATCTATTTGCCATGAAGTGATGGGACCAGATGCCATGATATTAGTTATCTGAAAGTTGAGTTTTAATCCAACTTTTTCACTCTCCTCTTGCACTTTCATCAAAAGGTTCTTTAGTTCTTCTTCAATTTCTGCCATAAGGGTGGTGTCATCTGCATATCTGAGGTTATTGACATTTCTCCTGGCAATCTTAATTCCAGCTTGTGCCTCTTCCAGCCCAGCGTTTCTCATGATGTACTCTGCATATAAGTTAAATAAGCAGGATGACAATATACAGCCTTGACGTACTCCTTTCCCGATTTGGAATCGGTCTGTTGTTTCATGTCTAGTTCTAACTGTTGCTTCTTGACCTACATAGATTTCTCAGGAGGCAGGTAAGGTGGTCTGGTATTCCTATCTCTTCCATAATTTTCCGCAGTTGTGATCCACACAGTCAAAAGCTTTGGCATAGTTAATAAAGCAGAAATAGATTTTTTTTTCTGGAACTCTCTTGCTTTTTCTATGACCCAACAGATGTTTGCAAGTTGATCTCTGGCTCCTCTGCCTTTTCTAAGTCCAACTTGAACATCTGGAAGTTCACAGTTCACATACTATTGAAGCCTGCCTTGCAGAATCTGGAGCATTACTTTCCTAGTGTGTGAGATGAGTGCAATTGTGGGGTAGTTTAAACAGTCTTTTGCATTGCCTTTCTTTGGGATTAGAAGGAAAACAGACCTTTTCCAGTCCTGCAGCCACTGCTGAGTTTTCCAAATATGCTGGTATATTGAGTGCAGCACTTTCACAGCGTCATCTTTCAGGAGTTGAAAGAACTCAACTGGAATTCCATCACCTCCACTAGCTTTGTTCATAGTAATGCTTGCTAAGGCCCACTTGACTTCACATCCCAGGATGTCTGGCTCTAGGTGAGTGATCACACCATCATGGTTATCTGGGTTATGAAGATCATTTTTGTATACTTCTTCTGTGCATTTTTGCCACCTTTTCTTAATGTCTTCTGCTTCTGTTAAGTCCAGACCATTTCTGTCCTTTATCAAGCCCATCTTTGCATGAAATGTTCCCTTGGTATCTCTAATTTTCTTGAGGAGATCTCTAGTCTTTCCCATTCTGTTATTTTCTTCTATTTCTTTGCATTGATGTCTGAGGAAGGCTTTATTATCTCTCCTTGCTATTCTTTGGAACTCTGCATTCAGATGCTTATATCTTTCTTTTTCTCCTTTGCTTTTCACTTCTCTTCTTTTCACAGCTATTTGTAAGGCCTCCTCAGACAGCCATTTTGCTTTTTTGCATTTGTTTTCCATGGGGATGGTCTGGATCCCTGTCTCCTGTACAATATCATGAACCTCCGCCCATAGTTCATCAGGCACTCTGTCAGATCTAGTCCCTTAAATCTATTTCTCACTTCCACTGTATAATCATAAGGGATTTGATTGAATGGTCTAGTGGTTTTCCCTACTTTCTTCTATTTCAGTCTGCATTTGGCAATAAGGAGTTCATGATCTGAGCCACAGTCAGCTCCTGGTCTGATTTTTGCTCACTGTATAGAGCTTCTCCATCTTTGGCAGCAAAGAATATAATCAATCTGATTTTGGTATTGACCATCTGGTGATGTCCATGTGTAGAGTTGTCTTTTGTGTTGTTGGAAGAGGGTATTTCCTATGATCAGTGCATTCTCATGGCAAAACTCTGTTAGCCTTTGCCCTGCTTCATTTTGTACTCCAAGGCCAAATTTGCCTGTTACTCCAGGTATCTCTTAACTTCCTACTTTGCATTCCAGCCCCCTATAATGAAAAGGGCATCTTTTTTGGGTGTTGGTTCTAAAATGTCTTGTAGGTCTTCATAAAACCATTTAACTTCAGCTTCTTCAGCTGTTAGTGGTTGGGGCATAGACTTGGATTACTATGATACTGAATGATTTGCCTTGGAAACAAACAGCTTATTCTGTCGTTTTTGAGACTGCACCCAGGAACTGCATTTCGGACTCTTTTGTTGACTATGAGGGCTACTCCATTTCTTCTAAGTGATTCTTGCCCACAGTAATAGATATAATGGTCATCTGAGTAAAATTCACCCATTCCAGTCCATTTTAGTTCACTGATTCCTAAAATGTCAATGTTCACTCTTACCATCTACTGTTTGACCACTTTCAATTTGCCTTGATTCATGGACCTAACATCCCAGATTCCTATGCAATACTGTTCTTTACAGCATCAGACTTTACTTCCATCACCAGTCACCTCAACAATTGAGCATTGTTTTTGCTTTTGCTCTGTCTCTCTGTTCTTTCTGGAGTTATTTCTCCACTGTTCTCCAGTAGCATATTGGGCACCTACCAACCTGGGGAGTTCATCTTTCAGTGTCATATCTTTTTGCTTTTTCATTCTGTTCATGGTGTTCTCAAGGCAAGAATACTGAAGTGGTTTACCATTTCCTTCATCAGTGGACCACATTTTGTCAGAACTCTCACCATGACCCATCCATCTTGGGTGGCCCTACATGGCATGGCTCATAGTTTCAATGACAGAGAATATGAAATGATGGTATCACCAACTCGGTGGACGTGAGTTTGAGCAATCTCCAGAAGGTGGTAAAGGACAGGGAGGCCTGGCGTGCTGCAATCTACAGGGTCACAAAGAGTAGGATGCAACTGAGCAACCAAACAACAGTATGTGTGCATACTACGTACCCAGTGTATATTATATACATATATATATACTGTATACATTACAAATCTTCATCACAAACCTGAAAGATTATTGTCTTTTAATACAAATAAGGAAGCTGTGATTCCAGCTTCCATCACAGCCAGAGCAGGCCATGTGAGACAGTTCTGGCCAAAGGAGTAGAAGCAGAAGTTTACTGTGCCTTCTGGAAAACCTTGGTTTTCATGATCAAAGGAACAAACACGAGTCACTGACCTGTCCCTCTTCCTCTTGCCATGATCACAGACTTGTTGATGTGAGATGCAGCCCTCATCTTGTGATGACTATTAAGGAAAGGCCAGGTGGTCTATACAGTTGCCACCCAACCCTGATATCATTGAACCCCCAAACTAGGAAGAGCAGCACCTATCTCCAGACTTTCTATTGCATGCGTTCTCAGTCACTCAGTCATATCTAACTCTGTGCAATGTCACGAAATATAACCAGGTTCCTCTGTTGGTAGAATTTTCCAGGCAAGAATACTGAAGGAAAGTCACTCAGTCATGTCCAACTCTTTGCAACCCCATGGCCTATACAGTCCATGGAATTCTCCAGGCTAGAATACTGGAGTGAGTAGCCTTTCCCTTCTCCAGGGGATCTTCCCAACCCAGGGATCGAACCCAGGTCTCCCACATTGCAGGCGGTTTCTTTACCAGCTGAGCCACAAGGGAAGTCTAAGAATACTGGAGTGGGTAGCCTATCCCTTCTCCATAGGATCTTCCTGACCCAGGAGTTCAATCAGGGTCTCCTGCATTGCAGGCAGGTTATCAACTGAGCTATCAGTGAAAGTGAAGTCGCTCAGTCACGTCGACTCTTTGCAATCCCTTGGACTGTAACCTACCAGGCTCCTCTGTCCATGGAATTTTCCAGGCATGAGTACTGGAGTGGGTTGTCATTTCCTTCTGCATGGGATCTTCCCGACCCAGGGATAGAACCTGGGTCTCCCACATTGCAGGCAGACACTTAACCGTCTGAGCCACCACGGAGGCCAAAGAGTAAAACTGTTTCTGCCTGGCTTTGAATTGGGGACCTCTCAGATGTTAGGTGAATATGATAACCACTACAGTACAGAAAGAATACTGAAGTGGGTTGCCACTTCCTCCTCCAGGAGACCTTCCTGACCCAGGAATCAAACCTGCCTCTCCAGTTTTGACAGGCAGATTCTTTACCACAGAGCCACTGGGAAGCCAAATTTCCTTAGAGAAAGATACAACTATTTGTTTAGCTGCAGAATGTCAGGATGCAAATTTCCTTCCATATTAATTATTTGGATGTTCTCAATAGATCTGAATTAGCCAACATGTATTGGCTACCTAATACTTACAAATTCATTGATAGATGTCATCGTAAATTAACCCTTACAATATCCTTGTTTGGTGGGGCTTATTGTACCCATTTCACAAAACTGTAATTCCAAGAAGCCTGGCAGCCTGTTTAAAGGCTACCCATAGCTTGTGGCAGCATCAGGAATTTAAATCTGAGTCTGGCTGTAGGCTTTTCTCTTTCAGATATGTGGAAATACTCAAATGATACTGAAATAACAGTTTGGTTTCATCTTGAAAGTATGCATTCAGCAGGAATTTTCATTTTCAGAGAAAATAAAATCATTTTATAAAGAAGTTTCACTTTTACTAAAACTCATATTCCTTAAATTCACTATTTTAAACTGGCCTATGGTTTTTCATTTTTATGTAGAGCAAGCTCTGTTCTCTACTATGGACAAAAGATGTGTTATAAAATAAAGATTAAAATCCAAGTAACATTTTTTTTTAAGTACCCAAAAATGGTATGTTACAAATGTGAAAAAAAGATGTAATAGTTACATCTCTCATTGGCTGAGAATGGAATATATAATGCTAGAGAATTCTCTTACAATTTCATTTTAGTGTGAGTTCATAATATGGCACTGGCGGGCAATCTTTCTTCATACAGAGTCTGAGCAGAGGAAAAGAAAAATAAGTTGTCATCTTTAAAAAAATTAAAAGGTACTATAGAAACGAGGAAAGATTCAGTACTGGGCAGCACAATAACAAGTTATGGGAAGGCATTACAAAGTCAAAGAGAGCTAGGTAACTGCTCATTTGCCCACCATCTTAATAGGATAAATTCCTCCAGGCTCTTAAAAGATAATGAGCATGCCAATTATTTTCTCAGGCACAGGAGCACGACAAGGAATTCCTGCTGTTTTTCAGACATAATAACACAAGACAGACAAGTCAGAAATATCATCCTTGAGCAGTTATCCTTATTTGAGCAGAAGGAGGGAAATGTCATCCTTAAGCAGTTATCCTTATCTGAGCAGAAGGAGGTTAATCACAGGTAAGTCTTGCCAGTGGCTCTCCAATCACAGAGGTCAGGGTTCCTTTGCAGTTCAAGCATGATGCTCTCAAATCCAATCTGGTATTAAGGCTATCCCACAATAAGGAGATTTGCAGCAACTGTAAATCTTTTGATCTCTTGAGTCAAGTTGTCTATTTGTCCTTGTTGGCAGAGAGCACATGGTTACTAGGCTTTCAGGGGGATATAACTGAAATAGATGTCAGGAATAGAGTGTTTTCCTATATAACCAGATTATCACTTTCATATATCCACATGCAAATTTGTAGGTGACCAAAATTGTCTTTTAAAATTGCTTAACCTTTCAATGTAGGATCAAATAAAGGTTCACACATTGTGTTTGGTTATATCTCTTTAGTATCTTTAATCTTTCCCTGAATAGCATTCTTTTTCTGTTTTCACAATATTGAAAAATTCAGGACAGCTGTCCTGTATTATGCCTCATGTTCTGTATTCAATTGTTCTTTACCATGAGAATCAGGTTAAATATTTTTATATAGGTACTACATTGCACATAGGTGATGCTGTATAATATACCTCCTGTTGTATCACCTATCTATTCTAAAGGTTAATTTTCCTTGGCAATGAAAACACATAAAATCTATGGGATAACATGCTGATTCCATGTGAAATTCTTGCCATCTCAACACATTTTACTCAAAAGTTTTAGAATTCTATGATGATCTTTGTTTGAATCTCATTCAGCTGCAAAATGGTGATTTTTTTAAAAATTCTCTCCTTTTTCTATATTTGCTATATTAGCTATTCTTGGAAAGAAGAGCTCTTCCAGTTACTTCTCTCCCTCTCTGTCCCTTCTTCTATTGTTATAAACTTATGTTCAATGTAATATAATCTATTACGATCATTATTCTTTCCAGTGCTCAAGTTGTACCATTTTGACAAGTGAAAGCCCCTCATCCTGGCTTCTATCATTCTTTAGAAGTGACCCCATTAGCCTTTAAACAGGTCTTTGCTTCAGGGCCTGACAAAACATCACAGACTTAATTTGTACCGACCTTGCCCCAGACCTGGAGTTAGTTCTCCAAGGAACCCTGGTTCGTTTCAGTACAAGCCAATATATGTGTGTTGTAACTACTCTGAAAAAACAACTGATTCCCCACCCCAAATGTGGTTGGAATGTCAAGTGTCAAGACTGACGACACACAAGAAGAGGGTATGAAAGGTTTACTACTTACTTAATGAGACTTTCTGGGTAGAGCAGGGTAGGCTTCATAAGTTGGTCTGAAAAACAGTTTGTGAGAGCTGGAAGGAGACTGGTGGAAGGCTTTCTGGTGGTTAGAGGGAGAGGCTGGTACAATGGCCTCTGTATACAGGCAGAGGCTTATGTGGTTTGAACTTCCTACCATTACCAAAGATGAAAGCACTCAGATTTTATCAGCTTTCCCAGAAATGGGGTGAAAGAGGAGCAGTGAGAGATGAGGCTTGAGAAGTTAGCAAACATTAAAAAATGGAGTCAGACAAAATTAAAAATAAATAAAAATAAATAATTAATTTTTAATTAAAAAATTCAATAAAATATCAAAAATTTAAATTTAAAAATTCAATAAAATATTGAAAATTTAAAAGTTCAATAAAATATTGAATTTTTTAATTTAAAAATTTTAAAGATAAAAATAATTTTTTAATGGAGTAACACTGTTACACTGGGCTACACTTACATTCTCTTATATACATAAGCATAGGAAATAGAAATCTGTTACAGAGATATCATGTATTCCCAGATCGTCACAGGGTAGATGTGAAGAACATGGGATAAGAACACAAGGCACTTCAAGCTCTTTGGGGGGGAAACAATCTCTATAAATACACAGCAGCAGCAAAATCTTTATTCCTTCCCAGGTTACTTGACATTTTCAAATTGTTTCTAAAACAGTTATGGACAGAGCTATCAATTTTCTGTTTAGAAAATCAACTTTCAAAAAGCTATGTGCTTTCATGATGTCAGAGGGCTACTCAGAGGGTCAAAAGCATTTAAAACTTCTCTCTCAGTCAGGACATTAAGATGATTCTAAGAGGCTTTATATTTTATATAAATGTTAGATTAGAGAAGCTCATCATTAAATTAAATAAATAGAAATAAACATCACATTTAAACACTCAAAAAATAAAGCTACAGGTCTTTGTCAAAACAAAAATGATAATAACAATAATACTAGCAGCTACCATGTACTGAATGCCTTTATGTTTCAAACACATTACAGTCATCTTTGTAACAACTCACGGGATTAAATATTAATATTATTACAAGGTTGCAATGAGGAAATTGAAGGTCAAAGAGGTGAAATAATGTGACCAGCATCCCACAGCAGGTAAATGAAAGAGTGAGGATTCAAGCAGAAAGCAGAAAACAACACTGAAAATTCAACATTTCCTAACTGTATTTTAGTTCTGAAAGTAGAGCACAGGTTGATTTCCACTAAAGATAGAAAGTGCCAAACTAGCTCAGATTTTAACTTAGTCAGCAAAAAATCTTACTCTCTTCTCTTTCATTTCTACCTTAAAATATTAGGGGTCTAGCACCCAAGAGAACCAGTCACCAAATGACCAGGGATGGGGCAGATAAACTATTTGGACATTTCCAATTCATAGGATCACACCAACAATCAATTTGGAATTCAGTGACGTATGTCCTGTTGTGGTCTTGAGGGACCTGTTTTCAGCTGAAATCCATACTTCTATTACAACCACTCTGAACAAAGGAAATAAACCCCTACCCAAATTTTGCTTGGAATGTCAAGACTGATGACATGCAGCAAGAAGGTATGAAAAGTTTATTACTTACATGATGATAGTGAAATGAGAGAGGTACTGATTTCAAAAGTACCTATAGATGGATGGGTTTAAAAAATAATTGCTCAACCATTGTTTACCTTCAACTTTGGAGATCTCAATATCACATGTAGTGATAATGTAGGGTAATATTCTACATGACTGATACTTTTCAGAGCACTTTTACACACATCTCATTGGATCACCTCAACAACTCAGTATGAATGACAGAAAATTTACCTATACAAAGATGAAGCAAGTATCTTATGTAACCAATGTTCGTGCTCTGGTAGAGGGAGCGTCCCAAGCACTTTCTTAACCCCTTTGCCCACCACTTTGCTCAAGTGGCTGTGGCAACCAGCTGTGCCACACAAATAGAACCTTTGACAAAATGAAATACCTCGCTGAGCCACCCATCACTTGTTTTTTGGCCCAGGCTTCTCTGTCCTCTGAGATTCTAGGCTTGTGATGGATCATGCACAAAACTCTAAGTACAAAGAAATTAACATCCCTGGAGCACAGGAACCATTAAATAAACACTCAGCTTTCCCCATCCCTGTGGACAATTCTGAGGCGCATTCTGTACCACTCCAGTGGGGCTTTGGTAGCCCTGAGCCCCAACTGCACCCAGCCACCTTTTTAAACCTACATCCTTGTATTGGCTTCCTCCCTTACCTGTTCCATTCTTCCCAATCCATCATGCCTATTCTGCTTTATCAGATTTGGCTACAGTCATTAATTAATAAACAGTTAATATATACCTCAAGATAAATCATATTTGCTTGAATCACCATTCATCAAGCCCTTGTCATGAGATCTGTTTTGGGGGGATCCCAAGCAAAACCAGGGAGTTTAAGTAACTTATAAAAGAGTCAGTTAATGCTGGAGTTAGAAAATAGGTCTTCTGTCTCCTTATGGGATATGATTAAAGGCATGGATTCTAAAGCCAGGTTCACCTCGGCCTGAAGCTAACTGAGATTGCTTAAGAATATGCCCTGATTTTTCTGATGTTCAGCCACTTAATTGAAATGTTAATAAAAATGCTAACAATAGCCAATCATTACTGAATGCTTCCGTGTACACTCTGTTTGAAGTGCTTTGCATATATTAACCTTCTAATCCTTAACATAACCTTGTGAGATGTATACTATTATTGTCACTGTTTTGCACCCAGATGAAGAAACTGGGATACAAAAATCTTATTTTGCCCAAAATCACAGAGCCAATAAGTAGAACTTCAGGGATTCCAACTCCAAACAATCAAACTCTAGGGTTCACACGTGTAAATATTATTAAACACTATTAGACTCCTCACAGGGCTGTAATAATAAAATTTAAAATAAAGTATTTAGTCCAATGCCAGGTACATAAACAGTGCTTATAAACATTAATATAAAAAGAAAAGAAAAATGCTGTTTTAAAAGTTTAAGTCCTGATGGGGAAAAAAATTGACAAATGCTTCTTTTCTGTTCATTTATCTTTATTTCTTTAATTTCTCCTTTTCTCAGACTCTCTTCCATTAAAAGTCACTGCCCTTCCATCACTGTGACTCCCTGATGTTTTTATCTTTCCCTTATGCCTGGTCCCCAATCATCTGCTCCAACATCTTCCATTTCTTCTTTTCAAAGCTCATTTTTCTCAATTTCAAAGCCCCTGACAGATCAGCATGAGAAACATTAGAGAGTTTATTTTCATAACATTCCCTTCGGAATATCACCAGAATAATGTGTTAGTGGTGTTTGAGACAAACACCCCAAAATATAAGCACAGTTACTATCTGTAATTGTCAGACCCTTCAGAGGCATCTCAGAGATTAAAGGGGGTCAAAAAAAGCATCACCCTGCACTGTGGATACTGCATATAGTAGGAGGTACAAGCAAAAACAAACAAACAAAAAAACTAAATAAACAATTGATTTGATTCACTACTAAGATCATCTTTCTTCTTAATTAATAGTACAAATGCTAACTCACTTACCTTAACATTTCCTCACAAAAGGTTCCAATGAGGATAATTTGCATATCCAAAAGAGTCACTCAGGGAGCTTTAATTACAGTGCCTGTCAACTTCTCTGATTACATTTTTCACAACTATCAAGAAGCATTAAACTTCAATCTGTACTTCTTTCTCCTGGTGTTAGAATATTGTTTATGAAATTCTGAATAATTTGGTAATCACTAGTGAACATAAGCAGATGACACATAGATGATTCCACAACTGATGCACTTGGTCGTTGAGTCATGTCCGACTCTTTGAAACCACATGGACTGCAGCACACCAGGCTTCCCTGTCCAGCATCAACTCCCAGAGCTTGCTCAAATACATGTCTATCAAGTTGGTGATGCCATCCAACCATTTCATCCTCTGTCGTCCCCTTGTCCTCCTGCCTTTAATCTTTCCCTGCATCAGGGACTCTCCTAATGAGTCAGTTCTTTGCATCAAGTGGCCAATGTATTGGGAGTTTCAGCTTCAGCATCAGTCCTTCAGATGAATATTCAGGACTGATTTCCTTCAGGATTGACTAGTTTGATCTCTTTGCAATCCAAGGGACTCTCAAGAGCATTCTCCAACACCACAGTTCAAAAGCATCAATTCTTTGGCCCTCAGCTTTCTTTATGGTCCAACTAGCAAACCCATATGTGAATTACTGGAAAAAAACATAGCTTTGACTAGACGGACCTTTAATATACTGTCTAGGTCATTCATAGCTTTTCTTCCAAGGAGCAAGCATCTTTTAATTTCATGGCTGCAGTCACCATCCACAGTGATTGTGGAGCCCAGGAAAATAAATTCTCTCACTGTTTCCATTGTTTCCCAATGTATTTGCCATGAAGTGTGGGACCAGATGCCATGATCTTAGTTTTTTGAATGTTGAGTATTAAGCCAGTTTTTTCACTCTCCTCTTTCACTTTCATCTACAAGCTTGACTCTTCTTTGGAACAGAGTATGAATTAATTTATTTTAATTATGTTAGGTATTCCCAATGAAGAAACATTTTCAGGCACTATAAGTAAGCTTGCAATTTAGGATTTCCCATTGATGTAATGAGTATTTTATAATAACTATAAATGCAATATAGTCTTTAAAGTCATAAATCACTATATTGCACAATATAAACTTATATTGTACATCAAGTATATTTTAATATTTTTTTAAAATCTTCCATCAAACAACCTCTTCAAGGCATGTTGACATTTCCAAGGTTTGCACTAGTTCCTCTATTCCTGTGGTAAGCAACTGTTTGCTCTGACTTCTGGACAATGGTTAATTAATTTTTTAAAAATTAATCTACATAACAAAAGACCTTAATGGATTCATATCTCACACTGAAATATTCCCCCAAGTGAAGAGTTTACATATTGCTTACTCTTTGAGTCATTACTTGTTTCAAATGAATAATAAAAGGAAAAGAAAAATTTTCAGGATCCACATGTTAACTGATATCTATGTCTGTCTAATGTCAAGAAGGGGCTTCACTAGTAGCTCAGTGGTCAAGAATCTGCCTGCATTGTAAGAGATGCAGGTTTGATCACTGGGTCAGAAGATTCCCTGCAGGAGGAAATGACAATTCATTCCAGTATTCTTGCCTAGAGAATCCCATGGACAGAGGAGTCTGGTGGGCTACAGTCCACTGGATGGCAAAAGAGTTGACCATGACTGAGCAACTAAACAATCCAATCCAATATCAAGGATGTGAATTTCCTTGCATTTTAGGAGATAATAGTATCATGGAGAAGGCAATGGCACCCCACTCCAGTACTCTTGCCTGGAAAATCCCATGGATGGAGGAGTCTGGTAGGCTGCAGTCCATGGGGTCGCTAAGAGTCAGACACGACTGAGCGACTTCACTTTTGCTTTTCACTTTCATGCATTGGAGAGGGAAATGGCAACCCACTCCAGTATTCTTGCCTGGAAAATCCCAGAGACAGAGGAGCTTGGTGGGCTGCCGTCTATTGGGTCACACAGAGTCAGACACAACTGAAGCGACTTAGCAGCAGCAGCAGCCGCAGCAGCCAAGTATCAATATGCCTCAGTGGTAATCATATAAACGTCTATAATTTCAACTATATGTGTGTGTGTATGTTTTATCTAGTTAACTCAAATGTAGATCCCCATATTAAACATTCTGAAACATTGTGTCCTCCAGCTTTATCAGTTGAAACTGCTATATTGTTCAGTCGTTCAGTCATGTCCAACTCTGTGACCCCATGGACTGCAGCATGTCAGGCTTCCCTGTTGTTCACCGTACTGAACTTTAAAAATACAATGAAATAAGATGTTTCTAAAGGGGAATTTTTGGCACCACTTTTACAGAACACTCCTGGTACAGAAATCAAAATTATTACCTTTTTTTTTTTTTTTTTGGCTTGTTCTAAGCAAAACCCTTTGGGCTGATGGTTACATTTCTAAGTAGATTTCACACTCCCTGCTCAGAAAAAGAAAAACACACACAGCTCTCCTAACATCCAAATAAAAATCTCTTCACTCATCCTCACAGAAGTCCAATATCTATCCCAGGACCTATTAAACTAACTATAAAATCTTGCTGGAGTTCAGTTCTCAATAAAAAACCATGTCTGTGAGGACATTTTACTCATTCTACCTCACTATTCCACAGAATATTCCAGAATACACCTAAATGATTTAAACAGGTCAATTTCTGTGAGCCTTTGAATTAACCATAATGCCTTCTCTCAGTGACAAAAGAGGATCATACATGAAGAGAGATCTGAGTGTAAGAACTATGCTTGGTATGAGCTCCAGTTTAGGGCTAGGCCATCATTTAGCCATAGGAAGTTCAACTTACTGTAGTTCAAAAACAAGAAAGGGTTGCAGAACCCAATTGAAGATGGCAACAATCTAGAGTGGAGGCAATTGAGTAAAAGGTAAGCAGAGATCTAAGAGGAACCAGGTCATGCAGTGGGGGTATGGGGTCGGGGACAGGAAATCAGCCCAGGGCACAGCTGCTTCCCAGGTGGGACACACCCCCATCAGTTCTTAAAGACTTACCATAACAATGGTGACCGGCAGAAAACAGTCACGGGCGATGAAAGCTTTTCGTTTTGAAGCTATGGTGACTCTCCATAGCCTCGTACTGCCCAGAACCACCCTGTGCTGCTTGAATGGCACTTCCATCAACTTGTTTCTCAATTCTAGAATGTTGCCATTTTAAAGGGACATTCGAAATAGATCTCACAATTGCCTCAGAGAATGGGGACCTACTGGGCGCCAATCTGTTGTTTTCACACACATTCGCTTAGTGCTGGCTCCACCTCTCCCTAAACCACCTTCCCCACAACCATACCATCACTCTCACTCACAGCACCAGGAACCAATACACAATACTATGTGTGTTGTGTATTGGAAAGTTCAACTTACTGTAGCTCAAAAACAAGAAAGGGCTGCAGAACCCAATTGAAGATGGTAACAATCTAGAGTGGAGGCAACTGAGTAAAAGGGAGGCACTGACACCAAAGCTAAGCAGGAATCTAAGAGGAACCAGGTCATACAGTGGGGGTATGGGGTTCCAAAGCTATCAAAAGTTTAATTTTAAGCTCAAAAATGGTTTTGGGGGTGTCAGAGTTGCTAATGCTGCAGGACCTAAGCTAATGCTACTCAAACTCTTATGTGCACACAACTCTCCAAAAAAATTTTACTAAGATTATATAGTTCTGGAGTGATGAGTGCTTGTCTTTGTAACAGCCACATGGGTGAGGTCAAAAGTTGCTGTTATGGATCACATCATTGACGCCCTGAGTGACTCAGAACCCCTATAACTTTCCAATAATCGTGGTGCTCCTTCAGATTAGAATTCAGCTTAGAATCACATTCTCTATAGCAAGGGTTCTAAAACTAGACTCCATGCATCTTCAGCTCTGATACCAGATTTCATAAATTCTAATCCCAGCTCTTCTGCTTACCTCCTGTGTAACAGAGTTCCTAATGCTCTCTATTCTTCCACCTCCTAATGGTACAGAAGGAGTGTAATATAGAACCTGTCTCAGCAGGTCACTGTTGGATTTAACTGAGATGACTCACGTAACACACATCCCATAGTGCTTAGCAAGGTAATCAAAGGACAAAGGTTGGTTGACCCTAGAGGATCCTGAAATGAACTCCAGGGTACTCTATGAAGGCTTCAAAGCTATTTCTAAAATATCCTACGTGCTGTTTATTTCCCCTAGAGAAAGTCTATGTCTTTCATTAGATTCTCAATGGGATAAATAACACTCCCCCGCAAAGTTTAAGAACTGTTGATTAAGAGTGATTGTGGGGCCCAGAGCTACCATGGTATCCAGAATACGGATCTAAGGAAAACGCACTGTCATGAGTCAACGCCCTCAGGTTTGGGGTAAAGGCACAGGAGGACTGGGCAGTAGACTTAACTTTTTGCTACACTATATTATTTAGGATCACTACTGTGTGCACGCTCAGTCCCTAAGTTACGTCTCTTTGAGACCCCATGGACTGTAGCTCCCCAGGCTCCTCTGTCCATGAGATTTCCCGGGCAAGAATACTGAAGTAGGTTGCCATTTCCTCCTCCAGGAGATTTTCCCAACCCAGGGATCATACCCATGTCTCCTGTATTGGCAGGCGGGGTCTTTACCACTGAGCCACCAGGAAAGTCCAATGGTATCACTATTACCATAATCTTATTAACAGGCTTTTATCCATTGGGGTAAAGTTCTCCTGAGTATGCAGGTCTTCTGAGGACATAAAATGACATAATGTGAAAACTTTTTGAGATCACCAATGACCTCACATAGGTGACACACTCAATTTTTGAACATCATCATCTTCATGCTTAGAATGCCCTACCTATGAGACCTCTATGGGGTCAGTTCCATCACAGCATGTCGTAGAGTTGGGCACAACAAAATGCTGATAAATGTCATCACCATACCAAACCTGTCCTGACTGCTCATTAGGACAGAGTCAGCTGTGAGCAGCGCAGGCAGGAAAAACAGCTTCATTGTTCCTGAAGAACTTAGGCATCTACAAGGCTAATGGCACATACCAAAGAAAACAGCAAAGGAAAGCTAGAGAAAATTCAAAAAACACACTCATGAACAAATTCATAAACAATAATCAAAGTTGAGAGAACAGTGTGGACCAAAGCTGAGGTGAAGGAAAACAATGCTTTAAACTTTACTTTATTAATCATCTTGCTTATTGTTTAGTAAGCAAAAAGCAGCCCAGTTTCAGGGAAAAAAAAAAAAAAAAAAAAAACAGAAGAAAAAAGATACAATAAGAAAGCACTGAATAAAGAGACAAAATACTCCTTCTGTTGCTAACACTAATTTAAAGCAAACCATATGACTACACAGAACATTAAAACCTAACACACTGGAAGAGTCTTGTTTTTTAATATTGTGAAAAAGGCATATGAAGGCAAATACATATGCAAAATAGAAGCCCTTGAGCATTGAAAGAAAATATATTGGTTGAATGTTTTATAAGGTCTCAAGGTAAAAAAATGGTTTCACAAATACATGTCCTAAAATCCAAACCTGAGTTCGCTTTTAAATTATAGAAGTAAACACTATGTCACAAAAGGTGCACAAAACACAGTCATTTTTGTCAGGATTTCCACAGACCACAACATCCCTCCAGAATGTGTGAATGGATACCATAAAAATAATTTCTATCTTCACTCTTTACAATAGTGACTAAAATCATTCTAATAGCTAAGGTAGTAGTAGTTTAGTAGTTTGTTGCTCAGTCGTGTCCGACTCTTTGCGACCCCATGGACTGTAGCCTACCAGGCTCCTTCCTCCATGGGATTCTCCAGGCAAGAGTACTGGAGTGGGTTGCCATTTCCTTCTCCAAATAGCTAAGGTACTTTACTAAATTAGTTAATCTGCTGGATTTTGTCATAACTTTTAAGTCACTGTCCGTACCATATTTGAATGATTAATACTAAGTCTCAAGCTTATATTCATTTTTATAAAAATTACCATGCTAAGTAAAACCATTTTATAAGTTTCAGTATTGGCACTTTTTTCTTCTTAATCATAATCCTNATGTCCTAAAATCCAAACCTGAGTTCGCTTTTAAATTATAGAAGTAAACACTATGTCACAAAAGGTGCACAAAACACAGTCATTTTTGTCAGGATTTCCACAGACCACAACATCCCTCCAGAATGTGTGAATGGATACCATAAAAATAATTTCTATCTTCACTCTTTACAATAGTGACTAAAATCATTCTAATAGCTAAGGTAGTAGTAGTTTAGTAGTTTGTTGCTCAGTCGTGTCCGACTCTTTGCGACCCCATGGACTGTAGCCTACCAGGCTCCTTCCTCCATGGGATTCTCCAGGCAAGAGTACTGGAGTGGGTTGCCATTTCCTTCTCCAAATAGCTAAGGTACTTTACTAAATTAGTTAATCTGCTGGATTTTGTCATAACTTTTAAGTCACTGTCCGTACCATATTTGAATGATTAATACTAAGTCTCAAGCTTATATTCATTTTTATAAAAATTACCATGCTAAGTAAAACCATTTTATAAGTTTCAGTATTGGCACTTTTTTCTTCTTAATCATAATCTCTCACCTGCCATCTAATTTGATATTTTATCTAGTTATAAAAACATCACAGGGTTTTAAAAGATAAAGATTGTTGCAAATTGAGATGATTATGGGATATTTCAATTATACCAAATATAGGCTAAGGCAAGCTTTTAATGACATTAAAATAAAGAAGAAACTGTTTGACAAAATTTTGCTTAAGTGTTACATACATTTGTTTTCCTTCCATATAAATGTGTACTGGAAATGTCTTGAGGCATTCTATAACTTATCCACTATACCCCTCCCTTCTTTTTTGAGAAAATCATCCTTTCCAACTTGGCCATAGAAGAATAGCTGTACCTTAAAGATACTTTAGAAGTCAAATATATTTCTAATTCTTAAAATGTGTAGATTTATATCAAATCCCACTTTCTCTTCCTTGTCTGAGGGCTTCTCTGTTCTTTTGTTACAGAGGGTCCTTGAGCTATCCAGGAAGAATAAATTTCAACTTACTCAAATTTTTCCAAATGAAATGACATAGACTAATATCAACGAAGATTTTCTGTCTGATATCAATGAGTACTCTTTACAACTAGAAAATTAGTACCACTGGACCATGAGCTGGCATAGCAGGAATCTCAATTTTCATTTGTTGTTCAAAGAAGATAATCAAAGAGGCTGAGTTCACTTTCAAAGCATCATCTAAATTAGGAAGACATTCTTTGCTGTAGGCCTACAGAAGGACTGAAATGGGAAAACATATTTGAAAATCATATATCTAATATGGAACAAATATCCAAAATATCTGAGGAACTGCCACAACTCAACAAGGAAACACAACTGATTTTTTAAGCAGGCAAAGGACTAGAATAGACATATCTAATTTAGATATAAAAATGGCCAACAAATATATGAAAATATGCTCACTGCCACTAACCTTAATAAAAATGCAGATCAATACCACAGTGAGATACTATCTCACACCTAATTAGGATGGCTACTACCAAAAGAACAGAAAATAACAAAGGCACGAGAGGACCCAGAGAGTTTAGAACCCCATGCACTTTTAGTGGTAACGAGAAATGGTGCAGCCATTATAGAAAATAGTATAGAACCTCCTCAAAAAATTAAAAATAAAAATTACCATATGATCCAATAATCCCACTTCTGGGTATACATGCAAAATAATTCAAAACAAGATCTCAAAAATAAATCTGCACACTCTTGTTCATAGCAGAATCATTCACAATAGTCAGGAGGTAGAAGCAAAGCAAACATTCCTTCACAGATGAACAGACAAACAATGAAATATTATACAGCCCTAATAAAAGAAGGAAATCCTGTTAAATTAGCTACAACATAAATGAATCCTGAGGACATGATGTCAAGCAAAATAAGCCAGTCACAAAAGGACAAATACTATATGATTCCTCTGATATGAAGTATCTAGAGTAGTTAAAAATCATAGAAACTTAAAAGTAAAAAAGTGGTTGCCAAGAGCTGGAAGGAGGAAGGTGGGGGAATAAGTACTTAATGGGTACCGAGTTTCAGTTCTTTTCAAGATGAAAAAATTCTAGAGATGTATTGCACAGCAATATGAATACACTTAATACCATTTAAATGTATGCTTTAAAGGACTCGGATGGTAAATTCAATGCTGTGTGTTCAATACAACTTTTAATATACACACTGATGTCTGAGTGCTAACCACGAAGAACATAATTTGTCTGAGATGCAGACTGGACACTGGGATTTTTAAAGGCCCCTGTGATTCATCTGGAGAAGGCAAGGGCACCCCACTCCAGTACTCTTGCCTGGAAAATCCCATGGATGGAGGAGCCTGGAAGGCTGCAGTCCACAGGGTTGCAACTAAGCGACTTCACTTTCACTTTTCACTTTCTTGGATTGGAGAAGGAAATGGCAGCCCACTCCAGTGTTCTTGCCTGGAGAATCCCAGGGATGGGGGAGCCTGGTGGGCTGCCGTCTATGGGGTCGCACAGAGTCGGACACGACTAAAGCGACTTAGCAGCAGCAGCAGTGATTCAACAGTGCCATATAGGACCATGGGCTAGTGTTGTCAGATGTTACGATTTCCCCAAGAGAAGGTAGAATCAAGAGTTTAATATAAACATTGGTATTTTTTAAAGTTATCAACTGATTTTTAAGATTCTGTGACATCTACGATGGTCGACTGGTTAAGAATCTGTCTGCCAATGCAGGGAACACGAGTTCGACCCCTGATGTGGGATGATTCCACATGCCACAGGGCAACTAAGCCTACACGCTGAAGCGACTAAGCCTGCCCACTCTAGGGGCCATGCTCTACAAGGAGAGACACCACTGCAATGAGAAGCCCACATATTGCAACTAAAGAGTACCCCACTCACTGCAACTAGAGAAAGTCCACACACAGCAATGAAGACCCAATGCAGCCAAAAAATAAAAATAATAAAAGTAAATAATTAAACTTCTGTGCAAACCAAACACACCATTTGCAGCTTCTTGGGCTACTGATTTCCAAGTTCTCTTCTAATTTAAAAGGTCTATGGATCTAAATTAAGTTTCCTGTCTCAGTAGGCAGCCTCCTTAGCTGGGACTCTTCTCTGGCATTTGAATCTTCCAACATGAAGTACTCATCGATGAAAAAGTCAGTAAGGACAATGGAGTGTCCCAAGAGGTTACAAATCCTCAGCACTTGTAGATTATCCTTTCAGTCAATAAGACAGATTGGAGGTTTTTTAACAACTTTTTCTGGCAGAGGAATCTGTTTTGGAGGGCAGGGAGGGTGTCTGTTTATTTGATTTCCAACTTAACAGAACCTTGTAGTTTAAGTTGAATAGCACATAGATTCCTAAGTACATTTACCATACAAAAGCTGAATTGCTTTGATGTAAGTAAGACTGGAGAAGTGGGCAGTGAATGAGTGAAATTTATCTCCTGCCTTCTCAGCAGGCTTTTCTGTTCTGAGCAAACTTAACTCCACAGAGGCTCCATCTAGGATCAGAGGGAAAGGTTCAGGGGCTGGAGAAGGGAAAGCAGTGAGCCACGTGTCTTCACGCTGCGCTTGAGTAAAGGCTGCTCTTATCTGCGGTGCTTCTAGTGAAGCTTCTACTGAGCTTCTACTGAAGCTTCTGTTAGAAAAAGGGTTCAACTGCTTTAAAGAAAGAAGTTCAAAAAACCTTGACTTTGGGACTTGCTGGCAGCCCAGTGGTTAAAGCTTTGCCTTCAAAGGTAGGGGGTGCAGGTTCAATTCCTGGTCAGGGACTTAAGATCCCACATGCCTCACAGCTAAAAAGCCAAAACATAAAACAGAAACAACATTGTAATAGATTCAATAAAGAGTTTTAAAATGGTCTACATCAAAATATATACTGTATTAAAAAAAAAAAAAACCCTGACCTAGAGGAGGGTGTTTAGAATGATCATTAATATTTCAGATCACATCAGCAGAGAGAAAACTACCTGCAAAATAGAAAATATAAGCACCAATGAATAGTGAATAAATAGATGAAAAAGGTGGAATTGTAAGGTTATCCAGCAAACCAAATGATATGGTATTGTTTATAACACAACTTCAACCGAGGGAAAGCACAAGTAGGGGTCAGGATGGGGATGTATGGCCCCTGAGCCCCGTGACCTGCTCCCTGAACCTCCATGTGGACGACACTCCAGGCTGGACTTCAGTGTGTGTGAGGGTGAAAAGCATGCTTAGCAGTGAGCATAACTAAAGGTTTGTAACAAGAAACTTGAGGAAAGAGTAAAAAAACCAAGATTATCCTGTTGAGATAAAAACACTAGAAAAGATTTAATATAAAAAAGGCTGCAGTTCAGTTCAGTCGCTCAGTCGTGTCCGACTCTGCAACCACACGGATGCAGCATGACAAGCCTCCCTGTCCATCACCAACCCCCAGAGTCTACTCAAACTCACGTTCATAGAGTCGGCGATGCCATCCACCCATCTCATCCTCTGTCGTCCCCTTCTACTCCCGCCTTCAATCTTTCCCAGCATCAGGGTCTTTCCTAATGTGACTTATCAGGTTCTTCGCATCAGGTGACCAAAGTATTTACTGAAGTTTCAGTTTCAGGAACTATTCAGTCCTTCCAGTGAGTATTTAGGACTGATTTCCTTTAGGATGGACTAGTTGGATCTCCTTGCAGTCCAAGGGACTCTCAAGAGTCTTCTCCAGCACCACAGTTCAAAAGCATCAATTCTTCGGTGCTCAGCTTTCTTCATAGTCCAACTCTCACATCTATACATGACTACTGAAAAAACCATAGCTTTGACTAGATGGACCTTTGTTGGCAAAGTAATGTCTCTGCTTTTGAATATGCTGTCTAGGTTGGTCATAACCTTTCTTCCAAGGAGTAAGCATCTTTTAATTTCATGGCTGCAGTCACCATCTGCAGTGATTTTGGAACCCCCAAAAAATAAAATCTGTCACTATTTCCACTGTTTCCCTGTGTATTTGCCATGAAGTAACGGGAGCAGATGCCATGATCTTCATTTTCTCAATGTTGACCTTTAAGCCAACTTTTTCACTCTCCTGATTCACTTTATCAAGAGGCTCTTTAGTTCTTCACTTTCTGCCATAAGGGTGGTGTCATCTGCATATCTGAGGTTATTGATATTTCTCCAGGCAATCTTGATTTCAGCTTGTGCTTCATCCAGCCCAGCGTTTCTCATGATGTACTCTGTATATAAGTTAAATAAGCAGGGTGACAACATACAGCCTTGACGTACTCCTTTCCTTATTTGGAACCAGTTTGTTGTTCCAAGTTCAGTTCTAACTGTTGATTCTTGACTTGCATACATATTTCTCAGGAGGCAGGTCAGGTGGTCTCGTATTCCCATCTATTTAAGAATTTTTTACAGTTTGTTGTGATCCACACAGAAAGGCTGCAGAAGCAGCAAAATAAATAGGTTAATTGACTATAACAAAATTTAATGTTCATGCATCAAACTTTCGTGGTATTGACCAATACTCACAGAGTGAAAGAAAATATTTGCAAATTATACATCTGATAAAGGGTTAATATCCAGAATATAAACAGAACCCCTACAACCTGACAACAATTTTTAAATGGGCAAAGGACTTGAATAGAAATGTTTTACCATTTTTCAACAATGGAAATAAATATTGGCCAAATGTATATTTAAAATAGGAAGTATGTCTTTAAAAGTACTTATAATTCTATAAAACATCCAATGAACTGTAAAAAAAAAATGTTTTCAAAGAAAATATACAAAGAAATAAGTACATGAAGAGATACTTTACATCTCTAATATTTATGGAAATACAAATCAAACCCACAATGACATACCACTTCCCATCAGAATGGTTATTATAAAAAAAGCCAAACAAACAGAAAATAACTATTGGTGAAGACCTGGAGAAATTGAACTACTGGAGGGTATAAAANCATCTATTTAAGAATTTTTTACAGTTTGTTGTGATCCACACAGAAAGGCTGCAGAAGCAGCAAAATAAATAGGTTAATTGACTATAACAAAATTTAATGTTCATGCATCAAACTTTCGTGGTATTGACCAATACTCACAGAGTGAAAGAAAATATTTGCAAATTATACATCTGATAAAGGGTTAATATCCAGAATATAAACAGAACCCCTACAACCTGACAACAATTTTTAAATGGGCAAAGGACTTGAATAGAAATGTTTTACCATTTTTCAACAATGGAAATAAATATTGGCCAAATGTATATTTAAAATAGGAAGTATGTCTTTAAAAGTACTTATAATTCTATAAAACATCCAATGAACTGTAAAAAAAAAATGTTTTCAAAGAAAATATACAAAGAAATAAGTACATGAAGAGATACTTTACATCTCTAATATTTATGGAAATACAAATCAAACCCACAATGACATACCACTTCCCATCAGAATGGTTATTATAAAAAAAGCCAAACAAACAGAAAATAACTATTGGTGAAGACCTGGAGAAATTGAACTACTGGAGGGTATAAAACAGGCTCAGTCACTGTAGAAAATACTATGGCAGCTCCTTTAAAAATTTAAAACAGAATTACTATTTGATCCAACAACTCCACTTCTGAATATATACCGAAAAGAATTTGAAAGCAAGCACTTGAAAAGATGTTTGTCCGCCCGCTTTCAAGGCAGTACCATTAACAATGTCCAAAAGGAGGAAGCAACCCAGTTGTTCAACAACAGATGAATGGATGAAGAAAATGTGGTATACACCTACAATTAAACATTACGCAGCCTTAAAAAGGAAGGAGAATACTGACACACGCCACAACACAGATCAATCTTGAAGATACTACGTGTAGTAAAATAAGCCAGCCACAAAAGGATAAATACTGTATAATCTCATTTATATAAGATACCTAGCAGAGTCAAATTCATAGAGACAGAAGGTAGAATGGTATTTGCCAGGGGTTAGGGGAAGGGAGGAAAGAAGAGTTATTATCTGATGAATACAAGGTTTCCATTTTCTGAGATGAACAATGTCCTGGATGGAGATTAGTGATGACTTCACAACAATGTGAATGTGACTGAACTGTACACCTTTTAAGAAAATGGTTAAGATGGTAAATTATATGCTATGTATATTTTACCATAAAGAATTTAAATATTTTTAAAGCAAAGATTACAACAATCATGAAACCTAGCTCATATGCCAAGTGAGTCTCATGAGATGCCAGCCATATGGACTTCATGTATTTCTTCTTTACAATATCATCCTACTTTATTGATGGACATGAGAATCTGTGTCCACCAGGGTGAACTCTGACTGCACCTGCAATGGCAGGACTTCTCATAGGGACTGTGAATTAGAGAAGAAAATCAATGGAAACAAGAAGGAAAGCTTAGAAGGACTGGTGGAACACAATGAGGTGAGCTGGCAGACTGAAAACATTTCAGGCCAAAAGGAGTTTAGAGAACCTGTTGATTCTTGAACATTACTGGCAAAGCTATTGAAGTTGACTGGTTTTATGAAGATCTCTACACCTTCTAGAACTAGCATCAAAAAAAAAAAAAAGATGTCCTTATTGTCATAGGGGACTGGAATAAAAAAGTAGAAAGTCAACAGATATACAGAATAACAGGCAACTTTGGCCTTTAAGTACAAAATGAAACAAGTCAAAGGCTAACAGAGTTCTATCAAAAGAACACACTGATCATAGCAAACACCCTTTTCCATTAAGCCAAGAGATGGCTCTACACAAGGACATCATCAGATTGATTATGTTCTTTAGAGCCGAAGATGGAGAAGCTCTATCCAGTCAGCAGAAACAAGACCCAGAGCTGATTGTGTGAGCCACACAATCAGACCTTGAGCTCCTTACTGCAAAACTCACGTTTAAATTAAAAAAAAAAAAAAAAAAGGTAAAAGCACTAAGCCATTCAAGCATGGTCTAAATAAAACCCCTTATGATGATACACTGGAGGTGACAATTAGATTAAAGGGATTAGATCTGATAGGGTGCCTGAAGAACTATGGAAGGAGGGTTCATAACATTGTACAGGAGGCAGTGATCAAAAGCATCCCAAAGAAGGCAAAGTGGTTGTCTAAGGAGGCCTTACAAATAGCTGAGGAAAGAAGAGAAGCAAAAGGCAAAGGAGAAAGGGAAAGATATACCCAATTACATGCAGAATTCCAGAGAAGAGCAAGGAGAGATGAGAAGGGCTTCTTAAATAACCAATGCAAAGAAACAGAGGAAAACAACAGAATGGGAAAGACTAGAGATCTCTTCAGGAAAAGTGGAGATTCCAAAAGAACATTTCATGCAAGGATGGGTACAATAAAGGACAGAAAGGGAAAGGGCCTAAAAGAAGCAGAAGAGATTAAGAACAGGTGGCAAGAACAAGCAGAATAACTGTACAAAAAAGGTCTAATGACCCAGATAACCATGATGATGCGATCCATCACCTAGAGCCAGACATCCTGGAAGTCAAGTGGGCCTTAGGAAGCATAACTACAAACAAAGCTAGTAGAGGTGATGGTATTCCAGCTGATCTATTTCATATTCTAAAAGATGATGCTGTTAAATTGCTCCACTCACTATGTCAGCAAATTTAGAAAACAGTGGCCACAGGACTGGAAAAGATCAGTTTCATTCCAATCCCAAAGAAGGGCAATGCCAAAGAATGTTGAAACAACCTTACAATTGCACTCAATTCACATGCCAGTAAGATTATGCTCAAAATCCTTCAAGCCAGGCTTCAGCAGTACCTGAACCAAGAATGTCAGAAGTACAAGTTAAGTTTCAAAGAAGCAGAGGAACCAGAGATTGAATTGCTAACACCTTTGCTAAAACCTCTGTGTGGATCACAGCAAACTGGGAAATTCTTAAAGAGATGGAGTATAGACCAGCTTACCTGCTGTCTGAGAAACCTGCACACAGGATAAGAAGCAACAAGTCAGACATAACCAGACACTGAACAAATGACTGGTTCCAAATTGGGAAAAGAGTACATCAAGGCTGTATACTTTCACCCTGCTTTTTTAACTTATATGCAGAGTACATCATGTGAAATTCCAGGGTGGATAAAGCACAAGCTGGAATCAAGATTCCTGGGAAAAATATCAACAACCCCAATATGCAGATGATACCACTCTAACGGCAGAAAGTGAAAAGGAACTAAAGAGCCTCTTGATGAGGGTGAAAGAGAAGAGCAACAAAGCTGGCTTGAAATTCAACAATCAAAAAAACTAAGATCACGGGATCCAGTCCCATCACTTCATAGCAAACAAAAGGGGGGAAAATGGAAACAGTGGCAGATTTTATTTTCTTCGGCTCCACAATCACTGTGGACAGTGACTGCAGCTATGAAATTAAAAGACACTTGCTCCTTGGAAAGAAAGCTATGACAAATCTAGACAGCATGTTAAAAAGCAACATCTCTTTGCTGACAAAAGTCCATACAGTCAAAGCTATGGTTCCTCCTGTAGTCATGTATGGATGTGATAGTTAGACCATAAAGAAAGCTAAGCGCTGAAGAATTGGTGCTTTTGAACTGTGGTGTTGGAGAAGATTCTTTAGAGTCCCTGGACTCCAATGAGAGCCAACCAGTCAATCCTAAAGGAAATCAACTCTGAATGTTCACTGGAAAGGCTGGTGCTGAAGCTCTAATATTTTGGCCACCTGATTCAAAGAGCAGACTCATTCGAAAAGACCCTGATGCTGAGAAAGACTGAGGGCAGGAGGAGAAGAGGGTGACAGAGGATTAGATGGTTGGATGGCATCATCAACTAAATAAACACGAATTTAAACAAACTCTAGGAGATAGTGGAGTACAGGGGAGCCTGGCGTGCTGCAGTCCATGGGGTTGCAAAGAGATGGACAGGACTTGATGACTAAACAGCAACAACTTATAACAGACATCAAGCTTCTTATCATAACAGAGGAGATAAAGGTCAACTGCTACAGTTTGTGAGAACGAAGTTTTAAGACTATTGCTGCTGCTGCTACTAAGTCGCTTCAGTTGTGTCCGACTCTGTGCAACCCCAGAGACAGCAGCCCACCAGGCTCCCCCGTCCCTGGGATTCTCCAGGCAAAAACACTGGAGTGGGTTGCCATTTCCTTTTTCAATGCATGAAAATGAAAAGTGAAAGTGAAGTCGCTTAGTCGGGTCCGACTCTTCGCGATCCCATGAACTGTAGCCTACCAAGCTCCTCCGTCCACGAGATTTTCCAGGCAAGAGTACTGGAGTGGGGTGCCATTGTCCTAGCAAGACAAAAGTGTAGACATTAGGGGCTGTTTGTCAGATAATGAATCATACAGACAGAAACTAAGGGATCTTCTTCTAAAAACACATGGATGTTGAAAAAAATCCTACAGTTTGAGATAGCAGTGATTAAATACATTTTATAATACTAGAAAGTCTGTCCCCACTGCCTCGGAAAAAATTCAAGATTCTGACTTCTTTTCAGCCTCTCTGCTTCAGATGGTTTGGCGAAACTCAGATTTGCTTGGCAGGACAGTTGCCACCATTAAACATGCTTACAGAAGTGTAAATATCAATGAATAATGAATAATGTAAAACTAGCAATGAATAAAGGACACGCCAAATTTGATACTCATAGGAATTGAGAACTAATAGCAAATCAACAACAAGTAAGAGAAAGTGCCAACAAAGCAATCTGGAAAAAGCCCCCCACAATTTAGTTATAAATGGAAAAACAAAAGAATTTTCAAGAGCACATTGTGTCAACGAAGCTTTTGGCAAGATTTAAGTATATATTTTCAATCCTAAAACAACCAGCTTCAAGAGCAGACAGAAAGCTCTCAAGTCCATGGAGGTGCCAGAGAATCCAAGCTCCAGCTGTGCCTGGGGTGAGCAGTGAAGGAAGAAGAGAAAAGCCTGCCACCTTATGGGGCGTGAGAAGAGCTGCCCATGAGCTGCAGCTGCAAGCAGCCCCCCAGTCCACTGGTAGCAATCTGATAACCAGACACCTGATCACAATGCCTGGGGCACACGCTAAAAGGATGTTCTATGCCCAAAGACACGCCAGGCCTCAGAGGCAAAGGCCTGATCAGGTGGGCAAACTGTAACTGACCTACATGCTTTCCCTCTTTTTACTGAAACTCCACTTGGCTTCAAGCCACTGAATTTTCATATCATAAAAGCTATGTTCCATTTCACAGAAACAGCCATCTCAAGGATTGGGGTTTAGACAAACAATCTACTTCACAACAACCATTCATGAGACCCACATCACTATTGTTTCCCAGCATTCAACCTTCCTAAATCCTCCTAGACAAAGGCAACATTTTACCTGAAAGACATCTATCCATTCACAGGAGCAGGGCTTCATGGGGGAGCAATTACTCACACGGCCTCTGCCTCCCCAACACATTTCTTGTGAGTAGAGGTCACCATGGCTTAATACACTTTCTGTGTAGAATACGGAAAGGAATAAAATTGCATTTTGTAATCAGATCTATATTTTCCCTTGTGACACAGCAACAGAGGAGTGTTTTTTTTTTAATAAAATATAATCAACTCAATTTAATGAAACAGACGCAAGATTATGGAAAGAACAACTATCCCAAACTCAGAGAAGGCATGGACTTATTGTTCATTATTTCAGCAATTGTAAAGTGTTTTGAGATTCCAGTCTGTGAAATTTCTTTCTAACCAAAGGCAAAGACTTGGTCTTCCTCCAAAATTTTTTGAAGAAAACATGGATTCAAAGGTAATGCAAATCAGTCACAAAGGGTGATGTGGCTTTTATAGTGAGACACAGATCTAAACACTGTAGTGAACATAGCCTCATCACTTATTAGTTACATGACCTGACATGAGTTTCTTTATCTTTCTGAGTCTCAATTTCCTGTCTGTAAGATGGTGCCTGGAGAAATATCAATAACCTCAGATATGCAGATGACACCACCCTTATGGCAGAAAGTGAAGAGGAGCTAAAGAGCCTCTTGATGAAAGTGGAAGAGGAGAGTGAAAAAGTTGGCTTAAAGCTCAACATCCAGAAAATGAAGATCATGGCATCTGGTCCCATCACTTCATGGGAAATAGATGGGGAAACAGTGTCAGACTTTCTTTTGGGGGCTCCAAAATCACTGCAGATGGTGATTGCAGCCATGAAATTAAAAGATGCTTACTCCTTGGAAGGAAAGTTATGACCAACCTAGATAGCATATTCAAAAGCAGAGACATTACTTTGCCGACTAAGGTCCATCTAGTCAAGGCTGTGGTTTTTCCAGCAGTCATGTATAGATGTGNTGGTGACTGCAGCCATGAAATTAGAAGGCGCTTACTCCTTGGAAGAAAAGTTATGACCAACCTAGATAGCATATTCAAAAGCAGAGACATTACTTTGCCGACTAAGGTCCGTCTAGTCGAGGCTGTGGTTTTTCCTGTGGTCATGTATGGATGTGAAAGTTGGACTGTGGAGAAAGCTGAGCACTGAAGAATTGATGCTTTTGAAGTGTGGTGTTGGAGAAGACTCTTGAGAGTCCCTTGGACTGCAAGGAGATCCAACCAGTCCATTCTAAAGGAGATCAGTCCTGGGTGTTCATAGGAAGGACTGATGCTAAAGCTGAAACTCCAATCCTTTGGCCACCTCATGAGAAGAGATGACTCATTGGAAAAGACCCCGATGCTGGAAGAGAGTGGGGGCAGTAGGAGAAGGGGACAACAGAGGATGAGATGGCTGGATGGCATGACCAACTCGATGGACATGAGTTTGGGTGAACTCCGGGAGTTGGTGATGGATAGGGAGGCCAGGTGTGTTGTGATTCATGAGGTCACAAAGACTCAGACATGACTGAGCAACTGAACTGAACTGAACTAGGCATTAGTCCTAAGAAACAGCATAAACATATAATTATATCTTTGATCTGAAAGAAGACCTATCATACTAAAATAGAATAACCAAAAAATGAACAGTTCTTAGACTGTGGAGAAGAATCAAGAGACTTAATAAAGAAAAGGAAAATACCTTGAGAAGCAGATGTGAAATTTTGGTGGATGAAAGAATTTCAGTCATTTCAGAAAGACACTAGAAGAGTTGCAGGAAGTTGTCTTAAATTGTGATGAAAGACTTGGAATAATAGAATATGAGAGCCAGAAGAGAACCTAGGCTCAAAGCCCAGCTTAAATGTTAGAAGAATATGAGGGATTTTTGTTTGTTTCTTTTGAATACTCTGCTTCTTCCAAAAGAATGAGTCTTTTTCTGTTTCTAGTGAATTTTGTGTTTATGCTGCCACTCTTATCCAGTGGGGGTGTTGTGAATTATTAATGATCTGCCACATTCAGGGAATATATCTTACTCATCTCTGCAACCCTAGTCCCTAGTGTTATGCCCAGCATTAGCTTATTCCTTTTGCAAGTATATTTTGGGTTCTACTATATGCTATGGCTACAATGATGACTAATTCCTGATACAATATGAAGCTTATGGTCTATGGATCAATGCAGCAAGTAAAAAGATATTGTAGAATGCTATGTGATCAGTGTTAATAACAGAATTGTGAACAATTTATGAAGAAAAAAGTGTGTGTGTTTGTGTGTTAGGGGAGTGTTCCTTGAGGAAGTGAAAGCTTAGATGAGATCTGAAAAAATGAGATCTCCCTCCTTCCTTGAGGAAGAGAAAGGGTGGAAACTTTTTAATGTGGAAAAGCCTAGAGGTAGAAAGAGCTGAATTTATGGAGATAATTCCTTTAGTAAATGGGTTCATGAGATTCTCCTTGAAGAAACCATAGAGAGAGTGGCAAAAAGCTTGTTGGAATACAGCATAGGTGCCCTCACCTTAAAAACGTAGAGGTTTTTAAATTAAAGAATGGGAAAAGTACAAAAGTGGTTTCCAAAGAATTTGAGGTAGCTCCGTAGAGTAGATGTTAGGACTCAGGAGGCACGAAGAGATAGGAGAGAGAAAATGGAAGAAACCAGTGGCTAAATTATGAAGTTTTTATGTCATGCTCAGGAATACAGGTTTTACACAGAGCTGTAGGAAATCATTTTAGATTTTAGGCAGTTGTCACAACAGGTTTTAAGTTTTAGAAAACACTCCATTTTGCAGGATAGAGCATGAAATTCAGAAGTGAAAGAATAGAGAAAAGATTAGAATTAGTGTGACCAGTTAAAAAGACTATTGCAGTATCCAGATGAACTATGTTTATGACCTGAACTATAGTAGTGGATGTGGGTTGAAGTCGACAGAGTGANGTTTTTCCTGTGGTCATGTATAGATGTGATAGTTGGACTGTGAAGAAAGCTGAGCACTGAAGAATTGATGCTTTTGAACTGTGGTGTTGGAGAAAACTCTTGAGAGTCCCTTGGACTGCAAGGAGATCCAACCAGTCCATCCTAAAGGAGATCAGTCCTGGGTGTTCTCTGGAAGGAATGATGCTAAAGCTGAAACTCCAGTACTTTGGCCATCTCACACAGAGTTGACTCATTGGAAAAGACTCTGATGCTGAGAGGGGTTGGGGGCAGGAGGAGAAGGGGACAACAGAGGATGAGATGGCTGGATGGCATCACCGACTTGACGGACGTGAATTTGAGTGAACTCCAGGAGTTGCTGATGGACAGGGAGGCCTGGCATGCTGCAATTCATGGGGTCACAAAGAGTCGGACACGACTGAGTGACTGAACTGAACTGAACTGAAGATGGTGCTGATAATGCTCACTTTTGCTACTTGTGAGGATATCACATGAAGTAATGAAGTCTAGATTCCCTGGCAGACAGCATGTGGTAAATGTTGTAAAAATTAAAGGTAAAAGGTTAGGAAAGTTCTAGCTTCTGTATGCTTTGAGGAGGAAGAGGAGGATGGGGAGAGAAAGAAAAGAAAAGGAGTATCATAGCACAACGCACTGACATCCTTAAGATATGTTGCTATCTTAATATCCTTTCTAACAGAAAGACAAAATAGAATTAAATACCCATCGTATGCAGCCATCTCATAAAGTAGGTATAGGACTCCCACCATATCATGAGGTGCCAAATGGTTCCACTGTATTTGACTTGAACTTGTACTCAGATCATTTGGACACTAGGATAAAATTATTTCTTAAACTAAAGAGAATTTAAAGATGACCCTTTACCCCCAGTCTCCATACTAAGGGCTAAAGAAATTCCATATTTGTCTCCCTTTTCCACTCACTTTGGACATCCTCTGCTCCACTAAGATGCATTTATCCTATTTCCCTCTCCTTCATCTGCTTTTGGGGGAATTAAAAAAAAAAAGATGGAACAGTTGGGCCAGTCAGTGGTCATTTGCTGAATAGTTTCCTGTAGTCCCAGCTTGAGCTGAAAAGGAAACTGTACAGAGGTAGTTAACTCAGAGCCTCCATACAAGAAAGATCTGTCATCAAAACAACTTTAGATGATATGCCTACTTTCTCCACTGTGGCAAATGATGACAAAGACTGCCACCAGAGAGAGTGACGACAGTAGTCAACACATCCTTCTGAAGTGGCACAACGTGCCTCCGTCCCCACTGGCTCGGGTTGTTAAATAACATCTGGCCCAGAACCAGAGTCATTTACCCAACCCTTCCTTGGAATAAAATGAACACTTGATTATTAACAATGCATTTTATCTTGTTCCACTGAGGGGTACTTTAGCTACCAGCTTGTTTTATCTACTGACAGTACATATTCTCTCATTGCATCTACTCTACAAAGTCTATAAGTATTATTATCAAAAAGAAAAATGAAAAAAAGCCTTTTCTAGAACAGTGTGGCAGAAACCTTCAAACTACCCAACTAACTTCAAAGTACTTTGTAACTGCCAGAATTATCCCAGTGGGTACAAGTATATATTATGGAAATAATGTGTGTTTCAATAAAATGTGTGTTTGTATGCATTGGCAAAAACATGCCCTATCTCCATATGTAATTATTAGTTAGCTATTAAAGTTCTTTAACAACTATTAATCAAACTATTTCTTAAGATAGGTTCTTCCGAAGATTCTTATTAGCTAAACATCACTGATATGAATCCTACCCCATACCAGAGAGTCTCAATAAAAGGAAATGAGAAGATTGCACATATACAAAGTCTGTGTTCACACCTGCCCTCCAAAACTAATACATCAATAAAGCTAATAAAACCACTGAAAATAAAAATAAAAAGAGATCCTTCCATGCTCCATGCCCACCAGATCTCACATTGTCCTACTTCTATTCCCAGCTTTGTCTTCCATTTCCAGATCTTTCCCATCTTTTGGGAATCTGAACTTATCTTCTGAATGAGAAGACTAAATGCCTTCAGTGAATACTCATCCCTGTATCTTTCTTATTGCACAAACCCTGTCATACAATTTCCAGGTGACCACCTTATCAGTCCTTCCCAACTCGCCATGATGAGGGGAAGGGAATGTCCAAATTTTCCCACGAGAATGAGATTAGATTCAAAGAGCCATCTTAACTTTCATGCTAGTATAGATTGTTCTGGATTTCACTCTTAGAGGATAAGGATCTCTTCAAATGATGGTCCTTTAAAATGTTATTGTTGGCAATGCACTTTAGCATCACTTTAGTGAAAAACATATGACACTGTGTTTCCTACAGACACTTTACAGTCTACAAGCTTAGTTGGTTAATACTTGATATTCAGCACAACGTGATAGCCTAAAAGCTAATAAGAAGATAATTATGAATGATTTCATAGCTTAAGACAGTGGCTTACAATTCCATCTTATTACTGGTTCTGTCCTCCAAACCTAAGGATTATTCCTGCACATAACTTTACACTTTGATTTTTTTATCATTACCAAGCCATCAGACATGGACTAGGAGCAAAGTCAAAATAATAAGAAGTTATATCCCAATATTATTTTTTGAGCAACAATTTCCACTTGAATGAAATGAATTTAATTTTATACCAAAGTCAATGATGCAGCTCTAGTCTGAAACTTCGGTGCTGTAATCTACTTACTAGAGGCTTAGTTCATTAGATTCCTAGACTTCAGCACTATCAGAGACCCTGAGCTCTATCCTTCAGATCTGCCCCTGAGTTACCATGTAATCATGCCTACGTCACATTTTGATTTGTTACCTTTTATCCACTTGTAAAACAGCAATAATTCAAATTCTCCAAGTCACGGACCTCATTTTAGGATTTATTTTTAAGGTATGTTTCTAGAAGCCCTGAAATTCTGCATAGCTATTTCAGGTATTACCTATAAATAATTTGGTCCAATTTTTTATTTTTAGTGTGTATTTTAACACTGTGGGAATAGTCTGGGAGTCATTAACTAACACATGATATATAAAAGATTTTAATACATATTAGTGAACTCTCTTGCAAGACATTGTCTAGTTCACTCATTCTTATCTGCAAAACCTCAGTAAAAAATCTAAAACTGAATTTTTACATATGAATGACATTACTTCAGGTCAGTCACTCAGTCGTGTCCGACTCTTTGAGACCCCATGAACCACAGCACTCCAGGCCTCCCTGTCCATCATCAACTCCCAGGGTCCACCCAAACCTATGTCCACTGAGTCGGTGATGTCATCCAGCCATCTCCTCTCTGTCATCCCCTTCTCTTCCTGCCCTCAATCTTTCCCAGCATCAGGGTCTTTTCAAATGAGTCAGCTCTTCGCATCAGGTGGCCAAAGTATTGGGTTTCAGCTTCAACATCAGTCCTTCCAATGAACATCCAGGACTTATCTCATTTAGGATGGACTGGTTAGATCTACAATATGTTATTTATCAATAAGGGTCATTTTTTAAAATAAAAGAATGCCTGGTTTACTATCATTTGTAAAGAAATGTAATCAAGTTCTCTCGTATGTCAAAGACTTTGTCAAGGCCTACAGGCTAAACCAGTCCATCCTGGGCATGCACAATACCTATTCTTACCATGGAATCTTTGGGCAATGAGGCAAGATGATGCTAATGGCGTCGTGAGAAAACTATTAGAGCCAGGTTAAAAGGGCTGGTTGGCTAATGGTAGACTTTGTAATCATCTTGAGAATCACAATGGATTTTTAGGGTAACAATAGCTTTCTGGATCATAAAGGGTTAGACCCAGATATACCATTCTGGGTTTCATGCAACTGGATGGGGTTGCAGAGAATGGAGAATCCATGTGCCTTGAACATCTCACACTCTGACCTTTTGGTACAATTTGCTAAGTACACATCCTTTACACTTATCATAGTAAACTGTTCTGTCTTTAAGATTTATATGATAAGAGAACTCAGTTTTCTTATATCCATAACCAGTTCTATAGTAATATGCCCCTCCCATTTATATATCATGTAAAACTCAAACTCATCTACCTGGAAGATAGTCTTATCACATCATAGTTGACTATTCAGTAACTAATTTCCAAAGATAATATCTTATTATTATTAAATTATAAATCTTTCATAACTTATTAGAAGTTTTTGTGCTTCTCTGACTTTGATGCTAATGATATGAAATACAGGCAATAGTTATTGTTGGTGATGCAATTTTTGAAGCAGAATTTCCTACGATAGCTCCTTTGGGTTTCTGGATAAATTGCAGAGTGTCCTGAGAGCACACAGCAGTCTGTTACCATTATCAACTACCTGCCTATAGAATCAGTATTTTCATAATCTAGTTTATATTTTGGAGTTCTACAGAAAATTATATTTGTAAAAGGAATCAGTTACTGGGGGGAAAATGTTTGGCAACTGCTATTTTGAAGATACAACAACTGTTGTTATTTGCAAGTCATCCTGATAAGTAGAGCCAAAACATTCAATGTGCAATCCATACTGTATTTTGTCTAAGCTATGAGTAGGCATCATAAGGTAATATAGGGAGACTGCTTACCTTGTGCCAACCGAAGGCAAAGATGGAACAGCTCTCCAAAATCAAGTACATGGTCAATGCATGAAGCTAGAAAAATAAGTTTCATGTAGTTGTTGTTCGGTTGCTAAATCATGTCCAACTCTTTGTGACCCCATGGACTATAGCACGCCAAGCTCCTCTGTCTTTGGGAATTTCCAGGCAACAATACTGGAGTGGGTTTCCATTTTCTTCTCCAGGGGATATTCCTGACCCAGGAGTTGAACCTGCATCTCCTGCAGGTGGATTCTTAACCACTAAGCCACCGGGGAAGCCCATTAAGAAACTGCAAATTAAAACAATAGTTAGATACCACTACACACTTCTAACAATGGTCAAAATCTGAAATACTGGGTAAGACATGAAATTTGAGTTTCATCTAATGACCACTGGTTGTCATTCATTAAACAGTTCTTATGTGCCAGGTACTGCACCAATGGTCCAGTGGACATGACCTCATTTAATGCCCTCAACAATCTTACCGTCAACATCACCAGTTTAGAGATGAGGAAGTTGGCTGAGAGAGATTAAGTAATTTACTGAAGTAATAGATACCAACCCAGGTCTTTCGATTGCCAAAATATTTGCTCTTTCTACCTCCTACTCTTTTCAAAGGACAGATATATTTTCTTTAGCTTGAGTATGTCATTAGCTCTGGAAATTCTCTCTCAAAAACATCACAGTCCACCCTTTTCAGAGAAAGACCTGTGTCCTAATATCTTTGAAATTCCAGTTTGTGTACCAGAAATGGAGAGACTTCCTGTCTGGTGGCCCTGCCACTCCCCCCATGTGGACTTTGACAAGAAGCTCTCATTTAGTGCTCTGAATCTGGCCCTCGCTGGGTACTTTCAAAGAGCTGCAGGAACCATGACTTACGGAACCAGCTCTGCTCCTGTTTCCTTTCCTGTCTGATTCCCATTCACTCCACATGGTCATGGATGGGGTAGTTTCTTTTTTGTAGCATCACTGCAGCCTGACTTTTCTTTCATCTCTCCATATTCCAGATTCCACCAAATGGCAATTTAATTCTACGACCACCAGTCAGAACTTTAAAACAGATTTTCAAAGAACATCTGACTGCTAGAACTTCAAATAGCTCAAGTATAACCATTTTCTTCAATAAACCTAAATTCTACTTTAAATAGTATTTTGAGTAAAATAATAGTTTATACTCACTTGGGTTGGTCCCTTTTTACTTCTGAGTCTCCAAGTCATTCTTAACACCTTCAAACTTTAAGTTGTCTCATGTTATCACAGCCCATTTTTAATTACTGGTATCAAAAGGAAGGGATTATCACAGGGGAAAAGGCTTCTACGCTATTTTACCAGCTTAATTTCTAGACAAAAGCTTTGAAATGGTCAACAGAAAGAAGAAATGTGAGTTCAAATAAGCCACAAACCAGGAAGGCAGTCCAAGAATTAGCAATGAAGGTCAAATTCAAGCACAATAAACCCAGAGAGAATACTGATGTGTTTTGTTGTAGTGACATTTCATAGCTAATTGGTAGTTTGTTAAAGATTACATCTCTGAGATCAAAAGGGACAGTGCTGAAAAACACTCAGAAGGGGAAAGCAAGAGGGCTCTACAAACAGTAGGTGTTTGGAAACTAGAAATGGTACTAAATGACTAATAAGGAAGGAAGATAAGCAGCTTATCACTTCTCAGAGAACTTTGTGACTTTCAAACCAGAGTGTTGTGGGTAGAATCTAATCAGAGGCCTCTAGGATACATTTTCATCCTCATGAGGTTAGGAGTCAGGAAGAGGAGAGGATAAGGAGGACCAGTAGTTATAAAGCTGTGTTAGAAAGGGCTTTCACTGTTATTTACTTCCCACACCCTGCTCCAGAATCCCTCAAATTCCCACTTTTTCCATCAGCTTCTGTTTCCACCCAGATGTTACATGTTCTAGACCCCTTTCTACGGCAATGGCTCCTACAGGTCTTGAGTTAATTTAAAATAACACAAGGAAAGATCTGGTTTCCCCAGTGGCTCAGCAGGAAAGAATCCACCTGGGATGCAGGAAATGCAGAAGACAAGGGTTTGATCCCTGGGTCAGGAAGATCCCCTGGAGAAGGAAATGGCAACCTACTCCAGTACTCTTGCCTGGACAATCCAGTCCGTTGGGTTGCAAGAAGTCAGACACAACTGAGCACACACACGCACACACGTTTCATTGATTTCATGTTGCTGTTAATGGAAATAAGGCACGACATTGTCTGCCTAATCTCACACACACACACAAAAGAGAAACAAAAATCAAAATTACTCACAGCCTCAGTTAATCCAGTGACTACATGGTCTCAGGTATGACCTGGCCCCACACAGAAGAATTTGAGCTTATTGTCAAAATCCACTATACACTATCAAGTAAGCGACGTTACTAAAGCACAATCTGACAGTGTCACTCCTCTGCCTTCACAAACTTCAGCGAACCCCCATTGCCCACAGAACGAAATCTAAATGACAGAGGCCTGCCTCTCTTTCTAGCCACATCTCCTATCACCCCCCTCCACCTCAGATTTCATGCCCAAGCCATACTTTTGAACACACTACATTCTCCTTAAGCATTCTATATCGAGTGGTCCCTTTGCCTGAAACTGTCTTTCTTCCTTCCATCTTTGCCTGGAAAGGTCCTGGAAAATTTCTACTCACCCTGCAGCTCTCCAAAATCACTTCCTTCGAGAAGTCCCTCTGGGCCGGGGTGTGTGTCAGCATGGCGGCGGCCTTGGCTCGGCTCGGACTCCGCTCGGTCAAGCAGGTTCGGGTTCAGTTCTGTTCCTTCGAGAAAAACGCGGAATCGACGAGGACCTTCCACCAGGCAGTGAGCAGCGAGAAAGTTCGCTGCACGAACCTCAACTGCTCAGTGATTGTAGACGTGAGACACAACGGCTCCGAGCCTGGCGTGGACGTGCTGTTCGGAGACGGGCATCGTCTGATCATGCGCAGCGCGCCCCTCCCCGCCCTTACCGCCCAGGAAGTGCTCAGGCCTTCACCGCCCACATCCAGGCCAAGGGCGCGGCAGGGAGCAGAGACAGGCCGCGCGCCAGGACCAGGCGCTGACCGCACAGAAGAAACCAACAGGTTTTAACCTAAGACTGCTAAGGACACTTATTTAAGAAGAACTTAATTACTCAAATCACTATCTGGAGGGCCTGCTGCAAAGTCGCTTCAGTCGTGTCCGACTCTGTGTGACCCCATAGATGGCAGCCCACCAGGCTCCCCCGTCCCTGGGATTCTCCAGGCAAGAACACTGGAGTGGGTTGCCATTTCCTTCTCCAATGCCTGAAAGTGAAAAGTGAAATTGAAGTCGCTCAGTCATGTCTGATTCTTCGCGACCCCATGGACTGCAGCCCACCAGGCTCCTCCGTCCATGGGATTTTCCAGGCAAGGGCACTGGAGTGGGGTGCCATTGCCTTCTCCATCTGGAGGGCCACGGAACGCCAAAAAATGGAAAGAGGCCTGTGACTGCTAACCTAACCAGTGTTTCTGGGATGAGGAAAGATATGAGGGGTATGGACAAATTTGAATTTATTTCAGTTTCTTACCATCACTTACTGCTTAACCCTTTGGAATTTGGCTTCTCCCTCTACTACTCAAAGTACCTCTTACTCTTATTATAAATGCTATTTTCTCAGTCCTCATCTTTCAATTTCAGTAGCATTTGCCACTCAACTCACTCCTTGTGGAACTTCTCTTCCTCTGGGGTCCTTTTTCTTCTCTTAACCATAAAGGTATACTACTGTCCTTTCTCTTAATTTTGGGACATCTTGTCTTCTGTCATGACTTGAACTACCCTCTTGGATTAAACCCTACTTTTCTGTTTGGCTCTAATCTTAAATTCTGTGCTATATAGTCAGGGTATCTACTACAAAATTTCTCCAAATTATAGCAACACTCTTTGTCCAAAATAAAACTGATAATCTTGCATACTGTCTATAATGACCCTTGAACAATGACAGGTTTGAACTGCAAGGGTCCTCTTACATGCCTATTTTTAAAATAAATACTACATGCAAAAAAAGAAGTCCTCCTGGGTTTTCCATTCCCTATCCCCACCCCTGGGCTTAGGTAAATCGACCCTCCTGCGTACACCCACAAGATCCACTTCCTCTGTTAAGAGCCTTACTTCCTATGTTGTAATTGCCTATTTCTTTATCAGTCTTTTTGACTGAACTATACACTCCTTAAAGACTGATAATTCATTTTCTTCACTATTGTACCCCAAAACCTAAGAGAGTACCTGACACATGATAGTACCTCTGCAACCCACCTTTTGGGTTTTGGGTGAATGGACAAACAAATAACATGCTGGCCGTCTATATAAGGTCAATCCCTACTCCATCCCTCCCTCTCTTACCTGTGACCCAAATTAAAGCCCAATACTTTCGGTTGTCCTTCCTGGTCCTAGAGCATTTTTTAAATTACAGCAACATCCTTCCCATCCCAGACACCTTCACTTCCGGTCATTTGTTCTCCTTGGCTGTAGTAAAACTAGTGTTACTTAAATTTGACCAGTCTTCTCCCACTACATCTGAAATCTGCTGAGCCAGGTGTAGCAACTTCTTTTCACAATACTAAGACAGGCCACCAGGCCACAAAACAGATGACAATCCCTTTACATACTTCAGGAAGCACCACCAAGAAAATGGCACCTGGGAGAGCCAATGACAGCCTGAATATTAAGGCATTCCTATAGACTCAGCCCTGCTCTCCCTCTAGGAGTGAGGCCCCAAAAGCACATCAGAGAATGTTCTGAACCTTCATAGTTGTAAACAAACTCCACCTTTGCAACACAATCTAGATAGAACGAAATATAAAAGTCTGCACGATGGATGAAGCCAATGCCTCCTCCATGATTTCCCTTCTGGGAACTATGTGAAGTTCCTTGTTTTCTCCACAACCAAAAAGATGAACTTGAAACTCAGGTCCTTGCCTTGCCATCAGAAACATCCAAGTTTGGATCAGTCTTTCTAAGACCAGATCTTTGTGAACTATTAGAGTCTTGTCACATATACAGAAGTATAACAGGGTTATTTCTGTCCATACGGGTACCTGGACTCTCACATCTCCTATTAAATCTCCCAGGATGGCAAAACTTTACCCACAAAGGGTCAAAGATATGTAACTTCCATCAGTTCATTTCAATTCAGTCACTCAGTCCTCTATGACACTTTCCCACCCCATGAATCACATCACGCCAGGCCTCCCTGTCCATCACCAACTCCCAGAGTTCACTCAGACTCGCACCCATGGAGTCAGTGATGCCATCCAGCAATCTCATCCTCTGTCGTCCCCTTACTCTCCTGCCCACCTAGCATCAGAGTCTTTTCCAATGAGTCAACTCTTCGCGTGAGGTGGCCAAAGTACTGGAGTTTCAGCTTCAGCATCACTCCCTCCAAAGAAATCCCAGGGCTGATCTCCTTCAGANTTAAAAAAAATAAAATATTCATATTAAATCTCTGTATTAAAGACATTCAAAGCTCTCTAATCAAAATGTTAATTTTATAATAGATATGGTATGATATAGTTAATAGATCAAAATTCTCTATAAAGCTATAAATCACATATAAAACACCTACATATGTAAATTTATGGACCAAAAGTCTTGAAATCAGACAGCTAATGATTGATAATCTCTGCAAAACCATAATAATAATGATCACCTCTGCAGAAGGAAGTAGTCTTGGGAGTGGTGTTGGGGTGTTATGAAGAGGGACTTTTATACATTGTACCCTTTAAAAATAATTTCATTATTTATAAAGAAACTATTCCTAATATTATTCCTAAATTTTAAAAATATATTGTTGGAGAATACTATGAAAAATTAATTGGTATATTTATTATTTCCCTTTGCCCCCTGGATTCTTTTCCCCACCCAGTCAGCAAAGCATTCTGAGTTTACCACATTCAGAAGGTAAAGAAAGTTCTTAGCTCTGGAATGTTAAAAAATAAATAGGAGCCACAGTAGAACATGTGACAATTCTGTGAACAAAAACAAATCTCGTCTCAACTGAGAAAGTACTCCCTCCAATGAGGGGTAGGAGAGAGAGGGAGGGAAGGGTTGCTGGAGGGAAATCCCTGTGGCCAGGGACATGGAAACTGCACTTGGGGCCAGGCCGAGATGCCCAGGAACAGAATTAGTTTCTGAAGACATCCAGCCTGCACGTGATCATTGCCTCTAGCCACCACTACCCATCTCAGACCCCCTGGAAACTCTGAGAGTTAGTGAGTGTAAGTCAGGAGGGCCACATACACAGTCTGCGAGGCAAGGATTGTGGCCATTCCCTATCTGTGAGAAAGCCCCAAATATTTTCATTTTTTGCTCTGGTTCAATTAAATGGATTTCAGGGAGTTCAGTTACATCGACTGAACTAGAATCCTAACCAACAGTTCCAAAAAAAAAAAAAAAGATAAGCTCAAATATGACTTCAAACTATACGGACATTACATTCTTCTGAGCATGATTCAGGCTATTAACTCAAAATTTGTAAGTGGCCCTGCAGAGAAGATAGGCTTCCCAAGTGGTGCCAGTAGTAAAGAATTTGCCTGCCAATGCAGGAGGCATAAGAGATGAATAAGGGTTTGATTCCTGGGTCAGGAAGATCCCCCAGAAGAGGGCATGGCAACCCACTCTAGTACTCTTGCTTGGGAAATCCCATGAACAGAGGAGCCTGGCAGGCTACAGTCCGTAGGGACACAAAGAGTCAAACGTGACTGAAGTGACTTAACACACATTGCAGAGAAGATACATTGTGATATGTGAACTTGTATTGGTCAGAAAAGTATTCAAGCTGCAGGCCTCAATTCCACAATCAACTTGGATCTTGCGAGAATAGGTGAGCACAGCGATAACTGCTTCCTGCAACACTAAATCCTGCCTACAGGCCCTCATGTTACCCTCAGTCCATGCTTACAGGGAAGTCTCTATCCCAGTAGGAACAGCAGTGAGAACTCTCATATAATAACCAATATCCTACCAATTTATGTGGAGGTCAGCAGAAGAGAGAAGTCAAAAAATCTCTCAAGAAAGTAAGAGATGATAAAGACTTAGGAAAAGAGGCGAAAAGGATAAATCTTGGTAAGTTCAAGAGCAGGAGAAGAGGAACCAAGGTGAAGATCATAGAGTATGCAGAGAATGTCATAGTGAGTGGAATCTCCCAGGTGGCATGAGTTTAAAAGGGAGGGATAAACCTCAAATTCTGAACTCGTTGGGATGACTGTGAGAGAAGACACTCAGGAGCCTGAAGGGATGTGTCTGCATGGATGAGAGATCCATTCCCAGATGGAGAGACTGGGGAACATGAAGCCAATTTTTGATTGGAGTATAGTCGATTTACAATGTTGTGTTAGTTTCTGGTGGACAGCAAAGTGATTCAGTTTATGTGTGTGTGTGTGTGTGTGTGTGTGTGTGCGCGCGTGTGCATTTCTTCATATTCTTTTTCATTAGGTTATTTTTATTGAATATAGTTCCCTGTGCAATATAGCGGGATCCTGTTGGTATCTATTTTATATTTAGTAGTTTGTATCTGCTAATCCCAAACTCCTAATTTATCCCTCCCCAGGCCCTTTCCCCTTTGGTAACTGTAAATTTGTTTCTATGAGTCTGTTCCTGTTTTGTAAATAAGTTCATTTGTATCATATTCTAGATTTCATGTAAATCATATATTTGCCTTTCTCTGTTTGATTTCACCAAGTGTGACAATTTCTAGGTCCGACCATGTTGTTGCAAATGGCATTATTTCATTCATTTTATGGCTGAGTAGTACTCCAGTATATATATGTACCACATTTTTTCTTTTTTTACAAAAATTTTTTATTGAAGGATAATTGCTTTACAGAATTTTGTTGTTTTATGTCAAACCTCAACCTGAATTAGCCATAGGTATAGGTATACATGTATCCCCTCCCTTTCAAACTTCCCTCCCATCTCCTGTCCCACCCTACCCTCTAGGTTGATACAGAGCCCCTGTTTGAGTTTCTTAGCCATACAGCAAATTCCCATTGGCTGTCTATTTTACATTAGGCAATGTAAGTTTCCATGTTACTCTTTCCATACATCTCACCCTCTCCTCCCTTCTCCCATGTCCGTAAGTCTATTCTCTATGCCTGTTTCTCCATTGCTGCCCTGTAAGTAAATTCTTCAGTATCATTTCTCTAGATTTTTCTAGATTCTGTATATATGCATTAGAATATGATTTCTCTTTCTCTTTCTTACTTCACTCTGTATAATAGGTTCTAGGTTCATCCATCTCATTAGAACTGACTCAAAGGCATTCCTTTCATGGCTGAGTAGTATTCCATTGTGTATATGCACCACAACTTCTTTATCCACTCATCTGTTGGACATCTAGGTTGCTTCCAGGTCCTAGCTATTGTAAATAGTGCTTCAATGAACAGTGGGACACATGTGTCTTTTTCAATTTTGGTTTCCTCAGGGTAATACACATAGGAGTGGGATTGCTGTGTCATAAAGTGGTTTTATTCCTAGTTTTTTAAGGAATCTCCATATCATCTTCCATAGTGGTTGTTATCAATTTACATTACCATCAACAGTGCCTTTTCTCCACATCCTCTCCAGCATTTATTGTTTGTAGACTTTTTGATGATGGCCATTCTGACCAGTGTAAGATCTCACTGTAGTTTTGATTTGCATTTCTCTAATAATGAGCAATGTTGAGCACATTTTCATGTGTTTGTTAGCCATCTGTATGTCTTCTTTGGAGAAATGTCTGTTTAGGTCTTTTCCCCACTTTTTGATTGGGTTGTTTGTTTTTCTGGTATTGAGTTGTATGAACTGCTTATATATTTTGGAAATTAATTCTTTGTCAGTTGCTTCATTTGCTATTATTTCCTCCAATTCTGAGGGTGGTCTTTTCACCTTGCTTATAGTTTCCTTTGCTGTGCAAAAGCTTTTAAGTTTAATCAGGTCCCACTTGCTTATTTTTGTTTTTATTTCTGTTACTCTAGGAGGTGGGTCATAGAGGATCTTGCTTTGATTTGTGTCATCGAGTTCTGCCTTTGTTTTCCCCTAAGATTTTTATAGTTTCTAGTCTTGCATTTAGGCCTTTAATGCATTTTATCTTTGTATATGGTATTAGGAAATGTTCTAACTTATTTTACATGTAGCTGTCCAGTTTTCCTCCCAGCACCATTTATTGAAGAGGCTGTCTTTCCCCCATTGTATACTCTTGCCTCCTTTGTGAAATATAAGGTACCCATAGGTGCATGGGTTAATTTCTGGGCTTTCTGTCTGTTCCATTGGTCTATGTTTCTGTCTTTGTGCCAGTACCATACTGTCTTGACAACTGTAACTTTGTAGTATAATCTGAATTCAGGAAAGTTGATTCCTCCAGCTCAGTTCTTCTTTCTCAAAGCTGCTTAGTTTGGGAAGCTGGCTTACTATTTTTCTCTAAGTAATAATGACAAAACCAGATCCCTGGAACCATTGTTGATTCAATGAAGCCCAGTGGAAGTCTCCTTACATATCCTGAGGAAAAAAAACAAACCCATGGGACTTTGAAATTAGACATTATTCTGCTTAAACTGACAAAAATCTCTGAACTGCAAAATCATTTCCTTCTATCAGTCCTACCAAAACCTGATTTTGGCCCCTTACCCAGATGAGGAAGATACATTATTCCTCCCTTACCTTAAAGACCATGGATCATACATCAAAGTGAGTCTTCATTGCCTCCCAGAACCTTTGACTCCAGTGGATGGTAGCAGTGATAAGAAGACACAGTTCAGAGGTGATGCGGTCAAAACCTTGAGAGGCTAGGATAAGAATTTATTTAGAAAATGAAATGCATCCGAATTGGCTTAGATTTCTAACATGGTGATCTCTTCTCCAAATTCCTGAGGGAGGTCAGATGGCCCCTCTTTCAGCACTATAATAATGTCTTACCATCTCAGGAGGAAACTGTTCCATCAATAGCTTCAAGACTGAGAAATTCCTCCTCTGTCCCAGTGATTCATTGTGAAACCATGCCAGTCTCTCTCCCAAGCCAGCCCTGAAGACACATACACCACCCTCCATCCTCTGAAGTTACTGGTCACAGCATTTTCAATCATGACCCACTGGACACAGTTCCCACAGCACCTGCCACTTCCCGGTGACTTTACCTGAACTCAGTGTGGTAGGCCACATTTTCAAGTGAAACATGGCATCCAGTCTTCGAAAACTAGTCACACAGACCCCTCATCAACCCTGGGAGCTTGGGGACTGCTGCTTCTGGAAAAGACTGGTGGGTGTCTTCGGTGCTTGTGTGAAACCTTGTTTACAAACAAACCACTAGAGATATAGATGTAGATAAATGTAATTAAATAAAATACCCAGGAAAGGTTTGGGAAACACCCTTTATTACATATCATGTTTATACTGTCATGTGATGTTGGACTGAATGGCAGCCCCTTCATCCTTCTTCAGACTACTGGCATTCTGTCCGCTACTCTCTCCAGGGTCCTTTCTTCTCTCTGGAAGGGACAAAACAAATGAGGCAGGACAGGAAGCGACAAGAAGCACCAGGAGCTCTGCTGGTCGAGTTACCCTTCACCTCTACCTTGAAGTTCAATAGCCACACACACCACAGAGTCTGGCTCCAGATCAACTACTACACAATGATGGTTGGATGGCATCACTGACTCGATGGACATGAGGTTGAGTGAGCTCTGGGAGTTGGTGATGGACAGGGAAGCCTGGCGTGCTGCAGTCCATGGGGTCGCAAAGAGTCAGACATGATTGAGTGACTGAACTGAACTGATCACACAGTGAAGGTTCTAGAATATATTTCCAGACCTCAGGGACCTCATTTCCATATGATTCCCTCTCCCATTCTCCTCTGTCCCGGAAGACTAGGTACAGTGGTCAGGGTGAGGTCCTGGCTCAGGTCACAGGCTCTCAAGACCTCAAACTGTGAGTCCTGCAAGGCCCTTGCTCTTTCCAGACCACTCCTAGCTCTCTCTATCAAGACGAGCTGCTGGCAGTACATCCTCTTAGAGTTGAAGTCAATCATGGAGACCCTGAGAGAACTCAATCAAAAATCAAGATCAAAACTCAATCAAAACTCCACCTTCTTGTCCAGATCAACAGAGGTCAATCCCTCCCAAGTGTTGCGTGGGGCCCAAGATGATGAGACTGCAGAGCATCTCCTTGGCCCCTTCCCTTAGATTCCTCTGGGCCCTCGTGACATAGGCTCAGAAGACTGTGCAAGCCTTGTCTCACCTCTTCCGAGAGAAGGCCACACCATCTTCCAGGATCTTCTGGCCCATGAATTATCAGTTGCTGTGTGGAAATCAAGAGAGATGTTGAGTTGAGTTAAGAGATGTTGAGTTAAAGAGAACTTCCAAGGGAAGCTGAAAAGCTCAGGATAAATTCTCTCTTACAGTCATGACTTTATTAAAATGCCTGGGCCAAAAGCAAGGGGCCCAGTTACCCCCTTCAGTTGACCCCTGAGGTGAGAAAGCCCCACCTCTCCCTTCTGAGCCAGGGTGGAGAGACAGGACTGGAGAAGACATAGCTCCCACAGCAGCCCTGGCCCCTGCTCACTTCTGGTCCTTGGGAGAATGGAACACACAGCCTGGACACTGGCTCCAGGGTCTCCTCAAGCTGACATCTTCCCCTGTAGGCTGCTGCTCCTCCTTCTCCTTCTCCTCCTGCTCCTCATCCTCCCCGTCCTCATCCTCATCCTCCACCTCCTCCTCAGGGGTGTTCTCTGGTTTCACGTTGCCTGTCAGCTGGGCCATGGTGAGATGAAAGACGTGGCAGCTGAAGCCCTCACGAATGCCATTCTGCACGTGTTCCTGCAGGACCTCCAGGCTGGGGAAGACCCGGCAGCAGGCCATGCACCGGAAGCCACTCTCCACGGTCACCAGCCAGTCGGGTGTCCTGGCCCAGGGTCTCTCCTCGACGGCGGGTGACCCTGGGACAGGGCTGTCAGACTCAGCCCTTTCCTCGTGCTCTCTCTCCTCCCTACTGGGCTCGCTGTCAGACAGGAGGTTTCTGGTGGACACGTCCGAGGGGGGAGTCCCCACCCACACGTCCTCAGGAAGGGTCACTTCCTCCATCCTTGGCTGCTTTTCAAGAGACTCCAAGGGTTTCTCTGCCTCCCAGGAGACAGCAACACCCTTTTTCATTTGTACCCTCATGTAGTATATTTTCATGCCCGTCTTCTCTTTGTTCATATGCAGAGAGGTTGCACAGGTCTTGTAGGATGAAGGGGAGAAGGAGACATGTAGTGACAGGGGAGCTATCTCCCCTTGTTCTTGAAGATGGGCTAGGGGTGCTCTAGGCTGGGGACTGTCTCGATGCAACTTCCAGATTCCTGGGAAAGGAAATTAGAAACATAAGAACATGCATGGGTCCTTCCAGGAGCTGAGGGTGCTGTGGGGAGGGACATCCGCGTGACATACTTGTGTCATGAGCTTGGGGTTTGTTGGTCATAGAATGGGGTGGGGTATGTGTTGGCATCTGTGAGTTCTTCACCTGTGGGTGGGGGAGCAGATACTGGAGCCATATCTGTGTGCAGGGGTGTAAAGTGTGGTGCAGAGGCATGCTGTGGTATGTGACGGATACTGGTGGGTGTGTTCACGAGGAGCAGGTGAGTTGAGGAATATCATCGATGTGTTACTTGTGGGAGGTGGGCTGTGGTATAGGAGGAGGGCCCTGGGGAATCGCCTGCTTGGGATTGGTGTCTGGGCTAAGAATGGCTGAGTGGAGAGCAGATGCAGGTGGGAGATGTGTGGACCTGAGTGGCGTGGTCCTGCCCTTGGGCCGAGCTCAAGAACTCTGTCCTTCTCTGGAAACAAAGGCAAAGACAAGCCCTACATGTCCTAAAGATGCTAAACCTCGTCCCTCTGCCCTCCACTTCAAGCTCAGACCTCTTTGGCCCCTCTCCTTAACTTCCCCACCATGGTGGGACCAAGACTCGCACACCCCCACGCTGAGCTTGGTCCACACCCTCCTAAAGCTCAGATGTCCTCCCCAGGCTCCTCCACAGGGCCCTGACCACCTCTGAGAACCCTGGGTTTCTGTTCAGCCTTGCTGGGATCTATGTGTCCCTGCTCCAGAGCCAAGCACCCCTACACTCAAGGATTCCCATGCCCTTACCACCATAGATGAGCTTGCGTGGAGAAGAAACACAGGAGAAGTATTCAGAGGCAGAAGAGACCTCCCCTGACCCTTGGGGGCAGACTCGGGCCACTGCAGTGCATTCTAGCTGAGGGGGATCCTCTTGTGATTTTGAGATTCCTGGGAGAGAAATTAGAGACTGAGAGAGAGAGTGGTGTGGACATGTTTGCTCATCAGTCGTCTGTCCAACAAATATTTACCGAGTGTCTGACACATGTTAGTGACTACACATGGTTTGTAGTGTATGGTTTGCAGTGAATACACATAGTTTGGAGCAGGTTTCCTGGTATATACTCCAGAATTCAATTAAAATCAGTAACTATTCTGTTGGTGTATTTGGGGGATGTAGGTCTGAGAGGTGACTGTAAGTATATAGAAATATGAGTGATGTGTATTAGCTAAGTCTGTGATAAGTGTGGAGTCAGTGTGGCAAGCACAATGCAAATGTGTGTATCTGTGTCTGTGGCATTTGTGTGCGTGGTTTCTGTTTACAATTCAGGAATTATGGGACACATAACTCTTCCTCATTACATGGTGTGGATTGCATTTATGGCTTGTGTTCATTCATTCATTCAATAAGATTCAGTGAGCAGTCACTATGTATCTGGCACTATTCCATTATTCTGGTCTCTGGTAAAGCTGAGCATACTTGGAGGGAAAGACAGACACTAAACAAAAATATAAATAATATAAAAATATAATCAGTACATAATACATCAGCAGGTGCCAGAGTTAGCAAACAAAAATACAGGACACCCAATTTTCAATGTGTGGTTTAATAAGGAGCTTATGTGTGGAGGTGTGTGATATTTCTGCTATATTAGTGTATATGAGTATATGAGTGACTGTGTCATGAAACACCCCTTACACATGCTGAGGGTCACCCAGGTCCTGGCAGGATGACAAGAACTTTACCATGCAGACTTTATATCTGATAAGCACTCTACCCCCATTCTCCCCACTCTCTTTCCTCCACCACACACAGAAATATTCTGATGTGTAAGGGGCAGGGTATCATTGCTTTCCCCTTCCTGTCCCAGCTGCTGCCTGCTCCCAAGTCCCACCCTACAGTTGCCAGGGCCCTGGGCCTGGTGGGAGGTGCTGCTCTAATCTGGGGCCCAGGCCTCCAGCTGGAACACTGGGGTGGGCTCCATTCTGCCCCACTTCCTCACGTGACCACCCCCTCTCCCAGGGTGACTACTCGCCTACACTTAATGCACGCAGGCACCCCATAGCCGTGGCTCTCAGAGCTCCCCACAGGACTCTAACAACATTTCTCACCCCCACCCCTGTGGTCTCAGGTCCTGGAAGGCCCTTCCCCTCTCCCTTGATCTCCTTCCGGAAATTCTTCTTGTTGAATAAATAAAACCTCCATGTTTTCTATAGGACCATCCCTAGATGAACAACCTCCTTTTGAAGAGCATTCCACTCCTTGAGATATTTTTCAACAAGGCCTTCAGTTCATGGGGCTTCTCTTTCCTCTTTGGTAAAAGGGGCCATGCAACCCATGGGTCTGCCTCGGGATCCTTCATGTCCCCTAGCTCGTGACCCCAGGGAAAAACCAAAGAGAAGTAGAAAGAACTTGAAAATTGAGAAAAACTGCATGTCTAGGTCTGCACAGGCAGGATACAGCCTCTGTGAGTGCCACGGAGCCCTAGGCCTGCAGCCCCTGGAGAGTGCTCAAACCAGCAGGACTGACCTCCCATCTGCCTGGGGCATCTGGCCTTTCTGTGTCATCTCACACTGTGGGGACCTCCCCCGAGATGGATACAGCAACATCACCAAGACTGTGATGGTATCTTGCTCCCTGCTTCATATGTAACAGGTTCTCAGTACCCCCTTCCTAGAGAAGGCTCAGGTTGGCAGAAACCCTTGTGACCCAGACAAGTTGCCCCTACATACCTCCTCCCTTCTCAGCAGTCTCCTGGGACTCTTCATTTTCCAGGTGTTTCCTCTTTTGTCGCCTTTTCATCGTCCCAACTAGAAGACCCCCTAGAAGAAGATGCCACACGTCCAGCTCCTCCTCTTCACTACAGGTTGGCCCTTCTTGGCTCTCCAGAGACCCAATGAAATGACTTGATAATTAAATCGAGTAAAAGCAGTCGAGTCTCCAAAGTGGCTGAAGAACTTGGACCACTTAAAGCAGCAGCACTGCCCAGTGCTCTCCACAGCGCAGGGCTGTTAAGGTTCAAAGGTCGTCAGGCCCACAGCAGGATTCTCTGACCTCAGTGATGACATCAGAGCATTCTGTGGGCCTAGGGGCAAGGCTGTCTCTGCAACAGCACAGACCTCATTTTCAAGAACAATTCCTTTTTCCCAGTAGAACCTCGCCCATGAATTCAACTCTCACATCTTTCAAATGTAGCAGGATATTTTGAGATGTTAATCTGTTCCTGTTTTGTTTTTTTTTTCTTTTCTCCCTTTATTTCATTCTTTCCCTTCTGCATTCAAGTGGGTAGCAGAGCCTGTGTTTGCTGGCCAGTGGAAGAACAGGGCAGGGTGTAGCAGCAATGGCATGCTGATGATCTTGGCTTTTATTTCTGAAATCCCAAACACCACGGAAAAGAGAAGATACTTGAGCAGAAATGTAACAGAAGCAGGTTTTTGAAATTACATACTGTCTTGTTTCCCTCTTGGAGTGTTGAAAGACGCTAATTAAGTCAGAGAGGGATGCCTGTGGATCCTGGAGGAGAAAAGGCCTCTCAAGTGTGGTTGGAGGGGTAGGTGGGGCAAAAATTCTAGAAGGAGATGGCTGTAGTGTGCATACAAGCAGAATCATAGCAAACTGTCCCACACCTGGCACATGCCTGCTCAGCTGCTCGGTCATGTCTGCCTCTTTTTGACCCTGTGGACTACAGACTGCTAGGCTCCCTATCCATGAGGTTTTCCAGGCAAGAATACTGGACCACGTTACTATTTCCTTTTCCAGAGGATCTTCCTGGTCCAGAGATAGAACCTGGGTCTCCTGCATTAGCAGGTAGATTCTTTACTGCTGAGCCACAAGGGAGGCCCACATGGCACAGGATCTACCAAACCTAAAAGAGGCAAGGTGTCCGAGCCGATGGACGTCTTCACTACACTGTGTACTCCAGTCAACAATGACCATGATTCTGGCCCCTCCCTCAAAACCTTGGCCCTGTATGACTTCCAAATAGGGAGGGATGGAAATCCAAAGAGGACACCAGCAGGATCGAGGCTTAAAATACAAATTAAATGGAGTTGTAAAAAAAAATGGTCATCCTATTTCTTGCACACCTCTGCTTGTGGGCTGTAATTTATACCAGTTAAAAGTGGCAATCCATCTGGACCCTCCTGACTCCGCTCTAGAATTAGGGTACACCACATTTTGAGGTGTTGGCCAGGATCCAGTGGGAGTGCTGGCACGCATGGATGGGTGGACTCCCAGAAGTCACTGCTTTCATTAGAAACACCTGGGGACTGAGGCAGGCCCCCATTAGAAAGGGCATTGCAGAATGACCCAAAGTGTCCGGCAGTGAAGAGAGTGAAGAGAGGGCAGCAGCAGCCTCGCGAGAGTTTGCTAATGAGTGAATCTTCCTGTTTCTTGCTGGATCCCAAGAAAAGAAGGGACATGGGCGATTTTTTCTTTTAATTATTTTTTGTGGTAGGAATTTTTAAACATACACAAAGTAAAAACAATGATATAGTAGGAATGCAGTGCCGTTTACTCATCACTCAGTTTCAACAGTTATTAATATTCTGCCATTCTTGTTCTGACACACACACACACACACACACACACACACTCATTCTCACACTTAGCTTTCTGCTCATTTACTTTAGGAGTTTGGGGAGGGTGGGAAGAGTTCTATTTTAATGCAAATCTCAGACATTATGTCATTTTTCCTTAAATGTAATAGTATTTATCTCCAACAGATAAGAACTTGTTTCTAACATAACAACAACATCATTATCTCACCCCCAAAATTTAATCATCATTTCTTCTTAGCACAATAACCAAGCCATACTCAATTTCCTCCAACTGGGTTAAAATGTCTTTTTTATACATGGTCCATTGAAATCAAAATTTAAACAAGGTCCACATGTTGCAACTGGCTGATGTGTCTGTTAGTCTACAACAGCTCTCTCTCCTTTTTTTGGCATTGATTTATTGAAGAAACTAAGTAATTTATCCTGTAGAATTTTCCACAGAAGTCTATTGACCATATTTCTGTGATGTTATTTAAGATGCTCCCTCTTACCTAATTTTCCTTATAAACAGTCAGAGCTAAAGAATTAATTAGATTTAGATGCAATTTCACGTTACTACAAGCTTATTTTGTAAGTGATGCTGTGTACTATCCTATTGCTTTGCAACAGGAAGTAGAAAAATTGTCCCATTTTTAATGAAGTTAAGATTGATCAGCGAGTTCAAGTACTATCAGGTTGATCCCTTTGTATTTACAAAGTTTCACATCCACAGATTCAACCAACCTCAGATAGAAACTTGATTTATGTTTGGTTGACTCTAAAGATGTGTATTTACTGAAAAAAATCCACCCTATAGGTGGATTCAAACCCACAGATTCAAACCCACAGTGTTCCAGAGTCAGCTATAGTTCCAAGTCCAGTGTGGAGGGTCAGGGGGTTCCCCATACCACCAAGTGAGGACCGCATGCTGAGAGCTGTACAAATGCAGCTCAGTTCTGACACTACCTACTCAAAGACAGCGTCAGACTCCATAGATGAAGGGCTCAGTCCTACGAGGGTGCGTGCGCACGCACACACACACACACACACACACACACACTCACACTCATACTCAGATGCCAGTAGCAAACCAAGGCTGCCCCCTGTGCTTCAGTTGCCTTGAGCATCATTAATTCATTCACACAAAGTGGAGTCACAGAACTCAGAGAAACATGTTACTTACTACATATTATTGATTTTATATATATGTATACATAATGTTATATATATGTGTGTGTATATATATATATATATATA
>SJYV01039104.1:1058799-1114583 GCA_006410875.1 Neotragus pygmaeus | reverse complement strand
GATTTCAAAGAGGCATGATGCTGTACAGAAAGTCCAGCAGCAGGGCCAGCTCCCTTCATTTAAGTGTCCATTCATCTGCTCCTGGATGCTCATCTGACTCTGGTAATGGCCAATTTGATATTAGCTGTATTTAATGTAAAATGACACTGATATTATTATGGTAAATTCCTCTCTTTTCACAGCAGCAATAAACATTATCTTGAAGCAATGGATCAAATACTACATTTATATAATATCCCTAGAGAAATTATTCAAAATACATTTTGAGTATGCTTTAATTACATTTTCTTTCATTTTTATTGAAATTCAAAACAAATACTTCTCAGCCTTTTCTGAAAATGATCTGTGCTTAGCATGTTAAAAATCTTTTAATTACTATAGCATAACATCTTGCCAAGTTCTTCATCATTTCATCCTTGCCAGATTCTGATGTCTAGTATTAGAATTAACTTAACTTCTTTGGAATTTTACTTACATTTTATCTATAAATGTTTATTTATATTTACAATTTATTTATACTACATTTTATTTACATTTACTTATTTTTAATTGGAGGATAACAGCTTTACTCTTTGGGATTTTTTAAGAGCTGGGGATGGGCATGTTTAACTGTATAAAATTTCCTAATTTCATCAAATTCTAAAACAGCCCCTTAAATCTGTGAAATTGGTTGAAATAAAGAATTGGTTTAATGGTATATCTCCCAAACTAATGTTTTATAGGATATTAATAGGTGTTTCATTAAAAAATGAAAAATATTAATGGAACAAAATTAAGTAAAAGTTTCCACATTTATGTATGGAATTTAAAACATTCAACAAACCAGTGAATAAAAACAAAAAGGAGACAAACTAGCAGAAACAGAGAATACACTGGTGGTTGCCAGTGGGGAGAAAGGAGGGAGAGGGGCATTATTTATAGGCATAGGGGATTAAAAATGGGATTATTATATTATGGGATTATATGAAATTGTGTGTGTGAACCTTCTGAAAATTGTAAAGCATTGTAGAACTTAAAGAATTTTCATTCAATAAAAAAATTTTAATCAAAAAATTCTTAGATTTGAATAGAGAAGATTAGCTGAATATGTTTTTAAACTGTTCTTAGAGTAAGTGATTCAATATCTGACAAAATAAAGGGTATATACACCTTTTCCAACTAGACACCGCAGGAGTCAATGACTTTACTCCAATAATACTGCCTTTACTCAAAATATTTTTGAATGTCTCTTAACAATCCAATCAAAAACTGGGCAGAGGAGCTGAACAGACATTTTCACAAAGAAAGCACACAGATGGCCAGCAGACACATGAAAAGATGTTCAACATTGCTTTTCATCAGGAAAATGCAAATCAAAATGACAATGCAATACCAGCTCACACCTGTCAGAATGACTACCATCAAAAAAGACAACCAATAAACATGTAACAAGAAGTATATGAAAGGGAATCCTCACGCATCATTGGTGGGACTATGGACAACAGTATGGAGGTTCCTAAAGAAATTATAAACAGAACTACCATACATTCCAGTAATGTATGAAACAAGGAAAACAAAAACACTAATTTGAAAAGATGTATATATTCCAATGCTTATTACAGCACTATTTAAATAGCCAAGATACAAAAGAAACCTAAGTGTCCGTACACAGACAAATGGATAAAGATGTGGGATATGACAAAAGTACAATGGAACATTCCTCGGAATATTTGATTAAAAATATCAAATCTTATCATTTGCAACAGCATGAATGGACCTGAATGGTATTATCCTAAGTGAAATAAGTTAGAGAAAGACAAATACCACATGATCTCACTTACATGTGGAATTTATAAAACAAAAGCAAATAAACACAAAATGAAAACAGAATCATACATACAGAGAACAGGTGGCTGCCAAAAGGCAGGGGTGGGGAGGGAATGTGAAGCAGATGTAGAAGATAAGAAATACAAACCTCCAGTTATATGACAAATAAACCATGGGAACATAACAGCATAAGGAATATGATTAGTAATATTTTAACAAGTTTATACACGGACAGATGGTTACTAGAGTTATCATGGTGATCATTTTATAATATATGCAGTGTCAAATTACTATGTAGTAACCTAAACTAATATAATTGCATATATCAACTGTTTCTTTTTTTTAAGGTTTTCCAGAAATGAAAATAAGTGAGTAAGTGATAGTTGCTCAGTCATGTCCAACTCTTTGCAACCCCAAGGACTGTAGCCTGCCAGGCTCCTCTGTCCATGGAATTCTCCAGGTACGGTGTGGCAAAAACTACTTGCTGCTTACAGCAGGTGTTCCCAACCTCCAGGATATAATGCCTGATGATTGAGACGAAGCTGACTTAATAATAATAGAAATAAAGTGCACAATAAATGTAATGCACTTGAATAATCCCAAAGCTATTCCCAAACCCCAGTCTGTAGAAAAACTGTCTTCCACAAAACCAGTGCCTGGTGCCACTTGTCTACAGAATACCTATTCTTTTCTTCTTTCTCAGTAGCAGAATTCAGTTTTGTTGGGACCATAATACATTTAGCTAAAACAAAAAACATTTCCCCACCTCCTTTGTGGTTGCTATAGTTACAGGACATAGTTCTGGCCTAAGAAATGAAGGCAGTAAAATTTCCTAAAAGAAGAACAGAATCAATTGGTAGTGCTGCATTCTACTAAAGCACGGGCACAATGCTGAGATGCTGGAGGTGGGATTACCATTCTACAAACTTATGGTTACTAAAGAAGGTAGAGGAGAGAGAAATTAGGAGATTGGGGTTGACGTCAGTCAATTTAGTCACTCAGTCACGTCCTATTCTTTGCGACCCCACGGACTACAGCACACCAGGCCTCCCTGTCCTTCACCAACTCCCAGAGTCCACTTAAACTCATGTCCATCAAGTTGGTGATGCCATCCAACCATCTCATCCTCTGTTGTCCCCTTCTCCTCCTGCCTTCAATCTTTCCCAGCATAAGAGTCTTTTCCAGTGAGTCAGTTCTTTGCATCAGGTGGCCAAAGTATTGGAGGTCCAGCTTCAGCATCAGTCCTTCCAATGAATATTCAGGACTGATTTCTCTTAGGATTGACTGGTTTCATCTCCTTGCTGTTCAAGAAACTCTGAAGAGTCTTCTCCAACACCACAGTTTAAAAGCATTAATTCTTTGGCACTCAGCTTTCTTTATGTTTCACATTCATACATGACCACTGGAAAAAAAACCATAGCTTTGACTAGATAGACCTTTGTCGGCAAAGTAATTTCTCTGCTTTTTAATATGTTGTCTAGGTTTGTCAAAGTTTTTCTTCCAAGGAGCAAGAATCTTTTAATTTCATGGCTGCAGTCATCATTTGCAGTGATTTTGGAGTCCAAGAAAATAAAGTCTGTCACTGTTTCCATTTTTTCCCCATCTATTTGCCATGAAGTTATGGGACCAGATGCCATGATCTTAGTTTTTTGAATGTTGAGTTTTAAACCAATTTTTCACTCTCCTCTTTCACTTTCATTAAGAGGCTCTTTAGTTCCTCCTCACTTTCTGCCATAAGGGTGGTGTCATCTGCATATCTGAGGTCATTGATCTTTCTCCCTGCAATCTTGATTCCAGTTTGTGCTTTATTCAGCCTGGCATTTCACATGATGTACTCTGCATGTAAGTTAAATAAACAAATGGGGCTTGACATACACACTACTATATATAAAACAGGTAGTTAACAAGGACATAGGGTATAACACAAGGAACTCAACTCAATATTCTGTAATAACTTAAATGGGAAAAGAATCTGAAAAAAAAATAGGGACATGTATATGAATAACGGAATTGCTTTACTGTATAGCTGCTGCTGCTGCTGCTGCTGCTAAGTCACTTCAGTCGTGTCCGACTCTGTGCGACCCCATAGATGGCAGCTCACCAGGCTCCCCCATCCTTGGGATTCTCCAGGCAAGAACACTGGAGCTAACATAAAAATCAACCACACTCCACTATAAATTTTTTTTAATGTAATGAAAAATATGAAATAAGTGACAAGGAGACAACATAGGGAATATAGTCAATATTTCATAATAACTGTAAACAGAGTATAACTCAACTTCCCTGGTAGCTCAGATGGTAAGGAGTGTGCCTGCAACGCAGGAGACTCAGGTTCAATCCCTGGGTCAGAAAGATTCCCTGGAGGAGGAAATGGCAACCCACTCCAGTATTCTTGCCTGGGAAACCCCATGGACAGATGGCAAATCACTATATTGTACACCTGTAACATATGATATTATATATCAGTTGCTGCTGCTGCTGCTGCTGCTGCTAAGTCACTTCAGTCGTGTCTGACTCTGTGTGACCCCATAGATGGCAGCCAACCAGGCTCCCCCATCCCTGGGATTCTCCAGGCAAGAACACTGGAGTGGGTCGCCATTTCCTTCTCCAATGCAAGAAACTGAAAAGTGAAAGGGAAGTCACTCAGTCGTGTCCGACTCTTCGTGACCCCATGGACCGCAGCCTACCAGGCTCCCCTGTCCATGGGATTTTCCAGGCAAGAGTACTGGAGTAGGGTGCCATCGTCTTCTCCATACATCAGTTATATTCAATTTAAAAAATAGTAGGGAGAGACCAAGAGGAGTGCAGTCAGTTAGGACCTCCAGGAGACAGACACTGAATCACAGTTAGGAGTGCAACTCTGGGGTTATTGGGAGGGTGAAGATCAAAAGTGGTGTTGAGGGGTGGTGAGGGTTGAGGCACAAAATCCTTCAGAGTTTCTCATTTGAAAATTTTACCACTCTTTTGAAAAGAAAGAGGGAAGAAGGCAGTATTAAACAGGAGAAGCCTTGAATTGAAATGCCTATCTGACAAAATTCTCAGCAAACTCAATGGGACCCTCCAGAGTGGAGACTGTCCATCTGATGAATCCTATATTGCACAGAAATGGCCATGCACAAGTGCCTCCTGCTACGTTCAGGCATTCCTTGGGGGGTGCCTGGGAAAACTGTGGCCCTGGATGGAAAGTTGAGACGGATCCTGAAAGCATTACATTTGGTATCTCTCAAGAATGGGAAATACTTTCTCGAAAGAAGATTGAAGCTGTGGGCCTGCACAGCCACCACCACAGTGACAGGCTCAGTCCTAACATCCTTAATCCGGAACTGCTGCTGGCAACGTCCCATCTCACTGGGTGAGGAAAATGAAACCACTCATTTATTCAGTTCTCTGGGGATTTCAGTTCTCTTGGCTTCTATAAATGATCAACCCAGATCACACTGGGTGAGACTCCAGTTAACAGTGAATTAGGTGCCTGGGGAACTGTGCCATTCACCACAATTGTACCATTCACCTCAATTCCAGGCCATAAGAGCTCCAGTCAAAGAAACAACAGCCTAAGAGCAATGCTGTCACCAGGCAAATACGAGCACCAGTTTCCCAGGAGAATTTTAGTGACAACAAGTTGAATAATTACTTGCAAAAACAGAAGTAATAGGCTTAATGAATGTCTGTTTAGAGGGACTGATGTTTGGACCTTACTGCAAGGATTTTCAGATAGCTACTCACATTAAATAAATTATACTCTTTTCTTACTTCTGGATTCTTAACCACATCGTTGGTGACTGAAGTGCTACAAGTCTGACTTCTAGAGAGCCTTAGAAAGCACACTTTAACCTCTCTGGACTTCAAATTCCTTTTCACAAAATGAGGAGGTGGATGATGTACCACTGTAAGTATTGAATAAACAGAAGGGATTGAGGGCGCAGAATGGGTTACACAGGTGATGGAAAAGCTGAGAGTCGAACAGGAAGTGATGACACAACCCAGATGTTAGCAACAACGGGAAGCCAATCCCACCTTTAGGCTGCAGAACAAAGAGAAGAGGTAGTACTGCTGGAACTCAGCAGAGTCCATGAGCCAACAGAGCTGGAACCATGGACAGCCTGTACAGTGGGAGCTGGAGCCACAGGAAAAATTCACCTGCTGCCAGAGCATCACCCAAGGGTAGAATGAGGGAAATTACCCTGGCTTCTCCCAATCTCCCCTCTCCAGGCTCTCACCAGGGCCTCCAGTGGCTCAACTCAGTGAGAAGCCATCAAACACAGGACTCTGGTAAACCGCAGCCTCTGTAGGTAGCCCTGCAGCAGCCTCTACAGTTCTTCACGATAGAGAACACAACAGCGGAAGGTCAAACAGGGAACCCAGGCAGAGTAGGTCCAAGACCACCACACTCTAGATCAAACACATCCACACTTTTTCAGAAGTAGGTCACGAGAAGACAAAAACATAATTGGGAAGACTGCCCGAACTGTTGATACTACATGCATGTGTGCTAACTCACTTCATTTGTATCTGACTCTTTGTGACTGTAGCCCACTAGGCTCCTCTGTCCATGGGATTCCGTATGTAAGAATACTAGAGTGGGTTGCCATTTCTTCCTCCAATGGATCTTCCAGACCCAGGGACTGAACCTGCATGGTAGCTAGAGAAGGTCAATGATTATCATATAAACATGGAACTTAACTCAGAAATAAGGCAAATGCATGCCAAGGCATTATTCATACTCATAATCTCTTGACTCATCACACAGTTCTGGTGTAACTAGCTGAACTCAGATAGTTCAAAATTACATATTTAATAAAACTCATTTCCACTATATCTGCTAGCATGATTCTGGGTCTGCCATTCATTCAGCATGAGCACATGTGTGTGTGTGTGATTTTGTTTGGTCATTTTTCAAAGTTATCAAAAGCTCCAGGCAGCCAGGACCCAGAGGCTGAGTGGCTGTGCTGCTCGTAGCACCTCTTACTGGATGCTGGGCCAGGATACCACAATTCCTTCTGATTTAATGGTCCCCATTTCTCTAGGCTAAGAGCACCCTCCATGATGAAAGGCTCTTAGAAGCTTTGAGGAGGTCATGAATCTGTCACTCGTTCACTTGGTCATGCCAACACTATCAACCTCCACCAGCAAGGGGTTACTGCTCTTGGCTAGAAGTTCCTGAAGCCTCGTTCTTACAGTCATGTAAACAATTCATAAGGGAGCTCAAAACCATTGAGAACATCCTAGAGCCAGAAGCACCTATCCATCTCCAGCCCTTTGGGGGACCAGATATCTAAAGTGAAATCTTTGGCAATTAGAGCTAAGCCAAACATGAAACTCCTCACCTCTTGGGCAACCATCATCCTGGTTTGTTCTGTGGAAGGCTGCTGGGCACTGCATGTTAGCCAGCTATACTAAAGGCACACAGTTGAAGCCTAGCAATTCTGTGTTCTGTGAGCATCAATTTAACATCCCTCCAAAAAATATGAGTTAAAAAATGATCCATGTAAATATGAACGCATGTTTTTCTCTATTTGCTCAAGGAAAGAGCATAATTCCATAATTAAGAAGCCCCTCTTTTCATCTTTCATATTCTCCTCCTCTGAATCCAGAGTTCCAACCAAGTGTAATGTAGTAATTGAGGCTCCAGGAGGGCAATACAATGGCTGAGTGGAGAGTATCACAGTTCAGCCTTAGCTCAATAAAGCCAACCCAGCAAAAACAGGAGCACTTATCACTGAGATAACAGACGAACAGAATTTTCCTCATGACTTAAAAAATATACTCCCTATTAAACGCTCTTGCACAGCAAAGGAAACCAAAAACAAGAAGAAAAGACAACCCTCAGAATAGGAGAAAATATTTCCAAATGAAGCAAATGACAAAGGATTAGTCTCCAAAATATACAAACAGCTCATGCAGCTCAATTAAAAAAGAAGAAGAAAAAAAGCCCAATCAAAAAGTGGGTAGAAGACCTAAACATTTTTCCAAAGAAGACAAAAAGAGGCCAACAAACACATGAAAAGATGTTTATCACCACTCATTATTAGAGAAATGCAAATCGAAACTACAGTGAGGTATCACTTCACACAGGCCATCTACAAACAAATCTACTGATAAATGTGGAGAAAAGGGAACCCTACTGTACTGTTGGTGAGGATGTAAACTGATACAGCCACTATGGAGAATAGCATGGAGGCTCCTTAAAAAACTAAAAACAGAACTACTATATGACCCAGCAATCCCACTACTGGGCATAGTAGTATCAAGAGAAAACCATAATGCAAGAAGACACATGCACCCCAGTGTTCATCACAGCCCTGCTTACAATAGCCAGGACACGGAAGCAACCTAGACGTCCATCAGCAAAAGAATGGATAAGAAAGCTGTGGTACATACAGACAATGGAATATTACTCAGCTATTAAAAAGAACACATTTGAATCAGTTCTAATGAGGTGGAAGGCTTCCCCAGTGGCTCGGAGAGTAAAGAATCTGCCTGCAATCCAGGAGACCTGGGTTCAATTCCTGGGTTGGGAAGATCCCCTGGAGAAGGAAATGGCAACCCACTCCAGTATTCTTGCCTGAAAAATCCCATAGACAGAGGAGCCTGGAAGGCTACAGTACATGGGGTCACAAAGAGTTGGACACGACTGAGCGACTAACACACTAATGAGGTGGATGAAACTGGAGCCTATTATACAGAGTGAAGTAAGTCAGAAAGAAAAACACCAATACAGTATATAAACGCATATACATGGAATTTAGAAAGATGGTAACGATGACTCCATATGCAAGACAGCAAAAGAGACACAGATATAAAGAAAGACTTTTGGACTCTGTGAGAGAAAGTAAGGATGGGATGATTTGAGAGAACAGCACTGAAACATGTATATTACCATATGTGAAACAGATTACCAGTCCAAGTTCAATGTGTGAAACAGGGCACTCAAAGCTGGTGCACTGGGACAACCCAGAGGGATGGGATGGAGGGGAGGTGGGAGGGGGATTCAGGATGGCGGACACATGTACACCCATGGCTGATTCATGTCAATGTATGGCAAAAACCACCACAATATTGTAAAGTAATTAGCCTTAGCCTTCAATTAAAATAAATTAATTAATTTTAAAAAAAAGACACACACACCCCAATGTTCATTGCAGCACTATTTACAATAGCCAGGACATGGAGGCAACCTAAATACCCATTTACAGATAATGAAAATGTGGTACATATAGATAATGGAATATTACTCAGTCAAAAAAAGGAAAAATTTGTGTCATTTGTAAAGACATGGATGGATTTAGAGACTGTCATACGCAGTGAAGTCAGAAAGAGGAAAACAAGTATCATATATTAATGCATATATGTGGAATCTAGAAACATGGTATAGATGATATTTGCAAAACAGAAATAGAGAGAAAGATGTAGAGAACAAACATATGGACACCAAAGAGGGAAAGTGGGTGAGGTGGGATGAATTGAGAGATTGGGGTTGACATGTATTACTGATACTATATATAAAACAGATAACTAATAATAACCTACTGTATAGCTCAAGGAACTCTACTCAGCACTCTTTGGTGACCTAAATGGAAAGAAAATCAAAAAGGAGGGATATATGTATACATACAGCTGATTCACTTTGCTGTATAGTAGAAACTAACATGACATTGTAAAGCAACTTACACTTTATACAATTTTTCAATAAAATTAATTAAAAATATACATATATTCTTCATGCACTCCATCTTAAGAATTTAGGAAAGAGGGAAGCAAGCTACATGTCCATTGACAGATGAATGATGGTACTCACATATACCATACAATAGAATATTATCATTAAAAAATAATGAAATAATGCCATTTGCAGCCACATGGATGGACCTATAGATATGATACTAAGTAAGCCAAAGACAAATATCATACGATATTGCTTATATGTGNGATGAATGATGGTACTCACATATACCATACAATAGAATATTATCATTAAAAAATAATGAAATAATGCCATTTGCAGCCACATGGATGGACCTATAGATATGATACTAAGTAAGCCAAAGACAAATATCATACGATATTGCTTATATGTGCAACCAAAACAAAGATGCAAATGAACTTATTTACAACACAGAAAGAGACCCACAGACATAAAAAGCAAATTTATAGTTATCAATTGGGAAAGGGCAGTGGATAAATTAAGAGTTTGGGATTATACATAAAATAGATAATCAACAAGAAGGTAGTGTATAGCATAGGGAACTATACTCAATATTTTGTAGTAACCTATAATGGAAAAGCATCTGAAAATAATACATATGTTCTTTTATATGTATTTATAACAGAATCACTACGCTGTACACCTGAAACTAACACATATTGTAAATCAACTATACTCCAATTAAAAAAACAATAGGAAGGAGTAAATATAGCAAACTCTGGTTAAGGATAGAAATCCATGGAAGAATTTATCTGAGAAGGAAATTTTTTAAAGGAAGGTATATGCAATATAAAGGTTTGTCTTGTTTACATTTAACATTTAATAGTTGGAAGGTTAAAGTTTGGGAACAGGAACTATTGCTATTTGCCTGGAAGCAAGTGATTATATTTTAAAGCACCTTACCCTCTCACAGATCTTTAAGGAGGCCTGCCATAATGTCAAGCCCTGATCTTTATCTTGAAAGGAGGCAAGAGACATAAGAATTAACTCTGTAAAATGGCACTGAGTCACAGAAAGCCAGCCTATCCATCTGCCCTCGAGGGAGTTAAAAGACCAAAAGAGCAGACAGTGAGTCTGAAAAGGACAGAGGGGAAGGGGCATCTCAAATTTCATGATAAGTTCATTTTGCAGAAAAACAGGACGTGCACTCTCTGATGAGGTGACGTAAGATCGATGCTTCTATTACAGGCGGGGGTCCTGCAGCAGATTTCTCTCTCTCTCCCCATATTCTCTTCATCCTCCCCACCTCATCGTTTTCTCTGTAGGATGCAGATAATTAACAAGCACCCCTAAATAGAGGCCCCTGTAGTCATTCCTTAATTTCTTTTCCAGTTGTTTAAATTAGCAAGAATCTGGGGTTTTCTAAACCAGTTCAACAAGTAGGCCCCAAAAAGAAAAATTACACTTAGGGATACTGCTGATACCCTTTCCACAGTTAAATGTGTTTTCTTCACTCTTGTGCTACTATTTAAAATAGCCAATCCTGCAGAAAATTGTCCCTCTAGAGAAAGTGCTGTGATTTCCAGTGTGAGAGGCCAAGAAGGCACTTTAAGGCGATCAATCTTAAATGGAGCAAAACATGCCGGCACCCGAGAGGGACAGTGGCTGCATCAGGGGCAGCCACCTGCCATCCAGAGATGTTCCAGGTGGACACAGGAGGGCTGAGTTGAAAGAAAACATGGGGAGGAAAAGGAGGTCAACATCAAAAAGCACCTAAGCACCTGAAGGAGGAAACAGACAGAACAGGCTCCACTTTGAAAGCAGGACTCCATCTTGGGCTGGACTGTGGACTCTGAGCTATATGCCAGTATCTATGGAAACGACATCCCAAATGGAAAACCAGACTGCCTCCCCCACCTCCATGGAAGAGCCCCAGGACTACCTAGACTCTCCGTCGCCTAAAAGAATACCCTAATTATCTGTGTAACCTAATAAAATCATAAATTCTATTATGCTTATTGGGGTATGACCACAGGCCTATTGATCATTGTCCACTGTTAACTACCTAGGCTTAAAGCATATGAATCACAGGTTTAAGGTATACAAATCACGGATTAACTTTGATTATATCTTTCTTTTCCTTTGTTTCAGAGAATTTGGGGAGGTGGGTTTGAGCATGTACACTTTAGATATACAAGGTTTTCACAAAAACTGGTTGGAGTCCTTGGCTAAGAAGAGATTCTGCCTTGGGCCCGCTGGTGTAATAAAATGCACTCCACTATCTGCATTATCCTTCTGAGTGAGTTTGTTTCCCAGAACATGTGTCTACAACATTTGGTGTATTGGCCGGGAAACTCCTCACTTTGAGGAGACAAGTCCCATTTGGGACTACTTCGAGGCCTTGTAGCTCGAATCTTCTAGAGAGGGGAAAGCACCTCGCCCTTCTGCAAGCATTCTGCTTCTTAANGGATGACAGAGGATGAGATGGTTGGATGGCATCACCGACTTAATGGACATGAGTTTGAGTAAGCTCTGGGAGTTGGTGATGGACAAGGAGACCTAGTGTACTGCAGTCCATGGGGTCACAAATAGTCAGACATGACTGAGTGACTGAACTGAACTAATCAATCTCTTTTATCTAGTCAAAGAAGCAGCCTTTGGTTTCATTAATTTTTCTATCTGGGGGCTATAGATATTTTAATTATTTAATTTTTAATATGCCATCAAATTCATACTTTTAAAGTATAAAATTCATTTAGTTCAGCTTGCTCAAACTCATGGCCATTAAGTTGGTGATGCCATCCAACCATCTCATCCTCTATCACCCCCTTCTCCTCCTGCCTTCAATCTTTCCCAGAATTAGGGTCTTTTCCAATGAGTCAGTTCTTCACATCAGGTGGCCAGAGTACTGGAGTTTCAGCTTCAGCATCAGTCCTTCCAATGAATTTTCAGGACTGATTTCCTTTAGGACAATTAGTTCTTTAGTATATTCAGGAGAATGTGCAAACTATTACCACTATCTATTTTAAGAACATTTTCATTACCCCCCAAAGAGTGCCCATACCCATAAGCCATCATTTTCCACTTCCTTCTTTTGCCTACTGCTCTGTTTTCTGTCTCTATGAATTTCCTATCCTGGATAGATCATATAAAAGGAATCAGAGAATAAATAGCCTTTTATAACTGGTTTCTTTCACTTAGCATAATGTTTTCAAGTTTCATCCACATTGTGGCAGATATCAATCCCTCTTCCTTTTTATGGTGGAATATATTCTATTGCATAGGCATACCACATTTTATTCATCCATTCATTAGTTGATATATATATTTGTGTTTCTACCTTTGGGGCTATTAAAAATAATACTGCTATAAACATTCATGTAGGGGCTTCCCGGGTGGTCCAGTGGTTAAGAAACTGCCTTGCTATGCAAGGGAGGAAGATTTGATCACTGGTCAGGGAAGATTCCACATGCCTTGGAGGAACTTAGCCCATGTGCCACAACTAGAGTAAGTGGACACAATAAAGATCCCATGTGCCACAACTATAACCTGACACATCCAAATAAATAAATAAATTTTTTTTAATTCACATACAAGGTTTTGTGTGAACATACGTTTTCAGTGGGGCTTCCCTGGTAGCTCAGCTGGTAAACAATACTCCTGCAACGCAAGAGACCCTGATTCAATTCCTGGGTCAGGAAGATCCCCTGGAGAAGGAATAGGCTACCCACTCCAGTATTCTTGGGCTTCCCTGATGCCTCAAACTGTAAAGAATCTGCCTGTAATACAGGAGACCTGGGTTCAATCCCTGGCTTGGGAAGATCCCCTGGAGAAGGGAAAGGCTACCCACTCCAGTATTCTGGCCTGGAGAATTCCATGGACAAAGGATCCTGGCAGACTACAGTCCATAGGGTCACAAAGAGTCAGACATAACTGAGCGACTTTCATTCACTCACTCATGTTCTCAGTTCTGAGTATATAACTTGGAATCAAATGATTGGGTCAGGTGATAAAGCTGTTTAGCTTTTTAAGGAACTGACAAACTTTTCCACAGTGGCTATATCAGTCTACATTTCCATCAGCAAAATGAATAAAAGTTTCAATTTCTCCACATTCCTAATGGGTACAAAGAAGTATCTCATTATGGTTTTGACTTGAATTTCCCTGGTGACTAATGATGGTGAGCATCTTTTCATTTGCTTATTGGCATGTGTCAATCTTCTTTGGAAAACTATCTATTCAAAATTATTTGCCCATTTTGAATTGGGTTATCTGTCTCTTTATTGTTGATAAATTCATAAGTTGTTGATAAGTAAGAGTTACTTATCTGAATACTGAATACTTATTCAGTTACTTATTCTGAATATTGGACTTTTTCTCCACCAACTTTGAACAATTTCTTTGGCCAAAGATTTTATCTGTAAACTCAGAAAGTAAATAGCAGCATTGAGAGAAAGCAGTAAATGAGCAAGAGTGAAGGTCAGAGTACACATATTTTCATCAACTGTTTATCCCATCAGGGCTCTGGGTTGCCTGGACTTTACCATCCCAGCACCAAAGATTTGGATCTTTGCTAAGATTTCTGCAATAAATCCCTATTTTTAGTCCATGACCTTGAGGTTATTATTGATCCCTCCAAACTTCATCTAGTAAAATGGAGATATTATCCTTGAACTTCCTCTTGAGTATTATATGATATAATGTATAGAAACACTTGGGGATTCCCAGATGGCTCCCCAGATGGCTTAGGGGTAAAGAATCCACCTGTCTATGCAGGAGACACGAGTTTGATCCCTGGGTTGGGAAGATCTCTTGGAGGAGGAAATGGCAACCCACTCCAGTATTCTTGCCTGGAAAATTCCATGGACAGAGGAGCCTGGTGGGCTATAGTCCAAGGGGTCACAAACACTCAGACACAATTGGGTGACTTAAGTTTGAAACAGTAGCTCCTCCTCCTCTCATTTTAGTGTTTATTCCCACATATTGCCTTCCAAAATCTTAATTTCACATATTCCAACTGTTTAAATATAATGAATGTGTAACATAGATAGCTAGTGAGAAGCTGCCGTATAACACAGGGACCTCAGCTTGGTGCTCTGTGATGACCTAGAAGGGTGTGACAGGTGGCGGGGGCGGGGAGGATATATATTTACTTATAGCTGATTCAAGTTGTTGTACAGCAGAAACTAATACAACCTTGCAGAGCTATTACACTCTAATTTATAAAAATTAAAAAATAAGTGATCTAATACTTGCATATAAGTTTCATAGGAAAGTACAAATCAATATATTCAAGAATGTATATGTTGTTTAGGAGAAAAAGTTCTCATTGAGAATTCACACAGAAATAATTACAGAACTCTTTTTTTTAATATAAGAAATTGTATCACAGATATTACATTCAATTTACATAAATTCATGTAGTTCTATTATGTAATTAAAATATTATAAAATTAAAAATAAATAAATATAATGAAGGTTTTCTTCCCATAATGATTTTTTTCCTGCTATGGAAGAGATAATATTGCCTAGTTAGATGTAAATGTTAGATAAACATAATGTATATATGTATTTCCCTATAACCTGAATTCTAGAACAACTTAATGTTGCACAAGCTTAAACAACCCCTAAGTTAAACACTAGCCTTCTTTTCTGATCTCATATCTAAATATGGTCTCTGGCTTATTTATTTCCCACAGATGTTGCTAAATGGACTTTTATCCTAAAGCTTCATTTGTAAAAAAGAATATTAACATAAAAGAATCCTCACTAGAACTCTGAGGAAGCTATATTACTCCATTTTTTTTCTAGACACCCAGTAGCAAAAAGCATACATTTTATTAAAAAGATTCAAAAGACTATTGTTTACAAAAAGTGACTCACATATAATCGGAAGAATAAGTCAAAAAGTGGATACATGAGGAATTGAGAATTCTTTTTTCAGCAGTGTCTGATATACCTATACTTCTCAAAATCAATTTCAGTCTTCACCATTCCAGGATAGCTTGACAGGGGAGCTATTCATTCAAAAAGGATGCTCAATGAGAAATCATTAGCTCAGCAGATAATACCCACACAACGGAAGAGGTAATTTTAGAAAATTAAGAGCCTCATATCTCAAAGGTAAGGCACTTCTAAGGTGATATTCTTAGTTTTGCATATGGTCTCTCCTTTATGCATATAAAGATTCTTATTTCCAAAAGCCATGAGTTTGGCTTGAGGTAAAATTTGTTTGCATTTAATTTTGTGTCCTTTTCATTTCAGTGTAATGCTGTAGTGAAAAATCTTATTCACCCTTCAAGAATGAAGGGAAGAGATATTTAGGGAGTTTGGGATGGACATGTGCACACTCTTCATACTGTTCATAGGGTTCTCGTAGCAAGACTACTGGAATGGTTTGCCATTCCCTCATCCGCTAGACCACATTTTGTCAGAACTCTGCACTGTGATCCATCCGTCTTGGGTGGTCCTACACGTCATGGCTGGTAGCTTCAAGTCATAGAAGCCCCTTTGCCATGACAAGGCTGTGATCCATGAGAGGGTAACTACATGAAGGACAGTCCACCATGAAGGGCAGTGACTGCAGCCATGAAATTAAAAGACATTTTCTCCTTTGAAGAAAAGTTATGACAAACCTAGACAGCATGTTAAAAAGCAGAGACATCACTTTGCTGACAAAGATTTATCTAGTAAAAGCTATGGTTTTTCTGGTAGTCATATACAGATGTAAAAGTTGGACCATAAACAAGAGTGCTGAAAATTTGATGCTTTCAAACTGTGGTGCTGGAGTAGACTCTTGAGAGTCCCTTAGACATCAGGAGATCAAATCACTCAATCCTAAAGGAAATCAACTCTGAGTATTCATTGCAAGGACTGACGCTGAAGCTGAAGCTCCAATACTTTGGCCACCTGATGCGAAGAGCCCACTCATTGGAATAGACCCTGATTCTGGGAAAGACTGAAGGCAAGAGGAGAAGAGGGCAGCAGAGGATGAGACGGTTAGATAGCATCACTGATACAATGGAGATGAATCTGAGCAAACTCTGGGAGATAGTGAGGGACAGCAAAGCCTGGCGTCCTGCGGTCCACGGGGTTGCAAAGAGTCAGACACAAGTTAGGGGCTGAACAACAACAACAATGTACCACTGCTATATTTAAAACAAATAATCAACAAGGATCTAATATACAGCTGCTGCTGCTGCTAAGTTGCTTCAGTCGTGTCCGACTCTGTGCGACCCCATAGACGGCAGCCCACCAGGTTCCTCTGTTTCTGGGATTCTCCAGGCAAGAACACTGGAGCAGGTTGCCATTTCCTTCTCCTAGTATACAGCACATGGGACTATGTTCAATGTTACGTGGCAGCTGGATAGGATTTGGGGGAGAGTGGACACGTGTATATGTATGGCTGAGTCCCTTTGCTGTCCACCTGAAACTATCACAACACTGTTAAACAGCTATACTCCAATATAAAACAAAAGTTATCAAAATAAAGAAAATTTTAAAACTAAAATAATAAATCTTATTCACCCTCCATATGAATGTGGCTGATACTTTCTACTGTTGGTTGGAGAAAGAATGAGAACATTAATACTCTTCTGTCCACATGGCAGCCACCTAAATTCTGGTTACAGTGATGAAGGAAAATATTCATAAGATTCCATAATCCAACTGAAATTCCTTATATTCACCAAAGGAATTGACTTTAATGGGAAGAACATGTTACACGTATAATGATTTGCAAGAGAGCCCTCATATTTAATCTTCATACCGTTTGATTCTCATTAGACTTTTTATATAACTGATCCAAGGCTAAAAATGACTAAAAATCCCATGACTACTCTTCCTGCTGATGGTGCCTCTGAACTGGTACAGAGTTAAAAATGTCATTTCCACAAATGAAAATTGCCTTTACTGAAATTCAACAATTTCATGGTAATTATCCATCCATATTTACTTTTTAAAATGCTTTCATTTGGATACCATTTCATTGAATATCATCGAGTAAGTTTTCTTTGGGGCACAGTGATTTTCATACTGTCAACTAATAACCAGTCAGGTGTGTGTCTTGATGCTTCCCAGAATCACCCTTTCTTCATTTTCCTTTTAAGTCAGTACTTTCCTTCTTAGCTTCAGGAGTATTTTATACTGAAGTGACAAGCCATCTCCCAGATTTTTAGAGAAAGAAATTTGCTGTTAAATATGTGGACAAATTTAGCCACCAAAACGCAACCTCCTATTAATTCATTCACTACCGGAGAGCTCATAAACCAAGCTGTCATCTCACCACTTCACCAAGAGTTCCCCTGACAGTCCCACACACCTATGGGTGGGATCCCCTGAAGGTGTGTACACAGGTGGCTCTCTGCTTGAACCAGTATCAGAATCACCTGGAAACTCATGCTGCTGGTTCCATGACTGTGATTTGAAAACCACTGCATAAAGCCCCATACATTAACCTCCACTCTAGAGAGATACCACTTTTTCTTTAAGGTTAAAAACAGACACCAACTTTAAGGTTAAAAAGATTAAAACGGGTAAAATCTTTAAGAACTCCTTTGCAGCCTGCACCTACTCCAGTTATCCTGGATTCCATAATCACTTGCTGAAATCACTGCTACTGATTCTGTGGCTTTCTGGATTCTAGGATTCTGAATCCTGTTCTTTTACCAAAATTTCCAGAATTTTCTAGACTCCCTCTATTTCACTACTAGACTACTGTTGCTCTTGTCTCAGTATCACAGCATTACAGCATTACTGCTATTTATCTACTGACTCGAAAAAAAAACCCCAGTGAAGAAAAGGCTTAGCCCCTTTTCTAAAAACAGATGGAAACTGCTCACCAGGTCATGATTTCTCTAAAGCACTTTTAAGAATTCAACATTTATTACAAATTCAGTAAGTACATTTTTTAATTTTATTGAATTTGTTACAATACTGCTTCTGTTTTATGTTTCAGTTTTTAGCACGTGGAATCTTAGCTCCCCGAGTAGGTATCCAACCCACAGACCCTACATTGGAAGGTGAAGTCTTAAACTCTGGACTGCCAAGGAAGTTCCTCTGTACTTTTTAACACATTTCCATACTCAGAGGGAGGGGAAGTATCCTGTATTGTTCTTCATTACTGCAAATACCATAATAGCTTATGAACAGTTCTGAGAGGTAAAAATACATCCTCAGTGGACTAACAACTTGCAATAGACACAGCATAAGGGCAGGAGAGGTGGGAATGTGACTGGACTCACATCCCCCTTACAGTCATCTTAATTTATTTCTCTGCAGTCCAGGCCACTTACAATACAGTTAAAACATAGCTTAGGCTTTGTTAGAGCCCCTAGCACAAAGCAGGTTTGCACACGGCACTGTTTTTTCAGTCATGGAGCAAAATCATGTACTGATTTGTTGTTTAGTCGCTAAGTTGTATCCGACTCTGCCACCCCATGGACTCTAGCCTACTAGAGTCTGTCCATGGGATTTTCCCATGGCAAGAATCTGTCCATGGGATTTCCCAGGCAAGAATACTAGAGTGGGTTCCTTCCCAGGGTATTTTATAGACCCAGGGATCGAACTCCCATCTCCTGCACTGGCAGGAGGATTCTTTATCGCTTAGCCACCAGGAAAGCCCAAGTCCAATAACCTGTGTCTAATACTGTATGTGAGATAGTTCAGAGAGCAGTCATGGGTAACCTTTATGAAAAACAAAACCCCTTTCTGAATGATCTTCTCACAGCTAACACAATAATTCAAGCCAATGCCAAAGCATTAATAATTACAATTAACTTATGGTAAAGAGCAAGGATTTAAAAGCACCTTGTTAAAGGACTTCCCTGGTGGCCCATTGGTTAAGACTCTGCCTTCCACTGCAGCAGGGCATGGGTTTGATCCCTGGTTAGAGAACTAAGGTCCCACATGCTGTCAAGTGTGGCTAAATTTTTTTTTAAAATAAAAGCACCTTGTTAATACAAGGTAAAACACAGTGTATCAGGTATCAGAGATCACCTGTTTCACTTGTACAGCCCTAGTCTCTATTTAAGAGTCAGAGAGGAAAACTCAATTGTGATAACACCCAAAATTAGGTGGCCATCCTAGCAGCTAAGGAGATGGAGAACATTTATCAGTCATGTCATCACTGTCTGGTTTTAGCTCCCTAATTTATACTTGCCTTCTCTGAACTTCTGAGGCCTCTTCCCTGTCACATTCAGAAAGAAAAATCTTATACTATAGAGCAATGAAATTGGCTTCCAATGGCCAAAATACATGTAACAAATATAACAGGAAAGCTTCTTGCTTCAAAAGCACACCTCGGGGTTCCCCTTAGGGTATTCCCTGCCGTAGGCAAGAGAAGCCACAGAGGCAAGAAATGCCTTCATTAGTCCACACAGACCAGTCAGGAGCTGCCTCCACTGCTTTCCAGGCTCCATCCCCACCACCTTCTTCCCCTTTCATCAGGAAAAGCTCTCATTTCAACACCTAACATTGGTTGACCAGACCTCAGGGTAAATGAACACCAACACTTCATCTACACCAGGTATCTACTTTTATATACCTTATCACTGATTACAGACTGAAATGTTTTCTCCCCTTACATGTATTCTAGCCATAAGCAAGTCTGTGCAGGGGCTTGGTGGCTCAGCAGTAAAGAATCCGCCTGCAAGGCAGNAGCAGGAGGAGAAGGGGACGACTGAGGATGAGATAGCTGGATGGCATCAATGACTCGATAGACGTGAGTCTGAGTTAATTCTAGGAGTTGGTGATGGACAGGGAGGCCTGGGGTGCTGTGATTCATGGGGTCGCAAAGAAGTCGGACACGACTGAGTGACTGAACTGAACTGAACTATCATTATTCTGAGTTCTTTTTCAGATAGTTTGCCTGTTTCCTCTTCATTTATTTGGACTTCTGTGTTTCTAATTTGTTCCTTCATTTGTGTAGTATTTCTCTGCCTTTTCAATATATATATATATACACGTATATATTTTAACTTATTGTGTTTGTGGTCTCTTTTTCCCACACTTCAAGTTTGAATTCTTTCTTCCTTTTGGTTTCTGCCCTCCTAAGTTTGGTCCAGTGGTTTGTGTAACTAAGGCTGCGATTTGTGCTTAGTTTTTTTTTGTTTGTTTGTTTTTCCTCTGATGAGCAAGGCTGAGTCAGGTGGTTATCCTGTCTGCTGATGATTTGGTTTGTATTTTTGCTTTGTTTGTTGTTTAGATGAATCATCCTGCACAGGGTGCTACTGGTCATTGGGTGATGTCAGGTCTTGTATTCAAGTAGTTTCCTTAGTGTGAGTTCTCACTATTTGATACTCCCTAGGGTTAGTTCTCTGGTAGTCTAAGTTCTTGGAGTCAGTGCTCCCACTCCAATGGCTTAGGGCTTGATCTCTAAAAGGACAAATCCATCTTCTTTTGTTTCTGGTTCTGATGGCTTTCTAGATTCCAGAGGCTTTCTGAGGAAGTGAAACATTGCTGCTTCTGCTGTTACCTGATGCTCGTGCTGCAGTCCCCCATCATACTGGACCAGAGCCCACCACCTTGCTTCCAGGGTTCAGCCACAGCAAAGACTGAGATTGATCATAAGACCAATCTATATTAATTAAAGATTTATAGTATCTCATTTGGCTTCCACCACCCTGTGAAGTAGAGTTTATTAGAGGTTTTATTTGCACACCATGGAATTTATCTTGGATAGTGTACCAAAACCACAGAGACAGTGTTAAAGAGCTTCTTTGACAGGTCTGAGAATCAGACACAAGGATATGTGTCTAGGAACAACATCCAGAAATTATCTGCAGAACTGGCACAAAGAAAGAGTACCTTTGTGCCAGCACCACAAAGTGAATAAAGTACCTGGGTCTCAAATTTCCTGCAACTATTACCACCATCAGCACCCATTCAACTTTTGTGGCAGGAACTCAATTTGCAACCAAATGCACTGGTATGTTTGAGAATCAATGGTAGCATGCAACTGTAGAAATAAGACAAATGTAAACCCTACTGGCATTCTTTCTTTTGACTCATTCAATTGCTCCACCTTCTACATTCTTGACAGCTCTGAGTTCTACAGTCAATACTCATCATTCCCGTATCATGAGGTTTCCCAGGAGAAGAGGCGTTATAATGGGATATTGAAAAGTAAGCTGGCTGTTTTTGAGCTCTTAACTATCAAGGGGAGGGTGGTCTTCGGTAAAGAGCTGGGGAGGGCCAGAGCAGTGTGAAGAACCCAAGACTTTTGTGAAGTGGGGTCTGCAAGTGGATGGCTAGGATGTGACGAAAAGGAGATGGGAGCACAACAAAAGAGAAAATTGTCTTAAGACTCTTGTTGTGGGGAACATCTACCCAGCACTAACAGCCGTCTCATGCCACGTTTAAAATCATTAAATAAAAATGGGTGTTCTTGAGTGAAAGTTAGTGTTGCCATGGATTTGGATAAGAGACTGCCTTTTTTAAAACAAAAATGACAAAAATAACTAAGAACTGTAAGAAACTTTCGACCAAAAGTCAGATTTAAAATAGTCAATTCCTGATAATTTTTTATGACTTCATTGAGTCTATATTTATTAATTTATTTAAAATTAATTTGTATTGGAGTATAGTTGATTTACAATGTTGTATTAGTTTCTGCTGTACAACAAAGTGAATCAGTTATACACATACAAATATTTATTCTTTTTCAGATGCTTTTCCTATATAGGTTATTACAGAATATTGAGTAGGCTTCCCTGTGCTATACAGTAGGTTTTTGTTATCAATAGTTATCTGTTTTATTCTATTTTTGCCAAAGATTTTTATTTATGCCTCAAGCATATTTGTCCATTTACTTGAAGGTTTCTTCCAAGGTCAAGATGCTATCCAGTGATTCAGACAGTTTTAAAAATAGAAAGACATCTTCTACAGTAGAAGTCACAAAGCTTCCTTGCCACTTTTGCCCCTCCCTCTACTCTCAGCCAAAGCAGGTAATCAGGAGCCTGGCCCCAGCCCCTTCACCTCCTCTGTGGAGAGGACGTTTGTGGGACTCCATTTTCCTTCTAAAGCTCTCATTGTATTATTTAGGGGATAAAGACAAAGGAAAAAAAGAACAAAGGATCAATTTAATGAGTTTTCTAAAAACTCGTAAACAACTTATTGAAAAGACTTTAAATATGTATATGCTTCAGTGGTTATTATTTTTTGCAAACAGCTGATATTTATATGAAAGTTGTGAAGCACATAATAATAGTTTATATTGTTTATCAGTATATTCCCATGTAGTAAAAATTCCCCAAACATGCTTATCCTCACATCATCTTAAGGATAATAGATATCTTTAGGAAGAAAAGGAGGGGAAGGGGAAGAACTATGAAATGGGGCTTCTCTGTGGCTCAGATGGTAAAGAATCTGCCAACAATGAGAGAGATCTGGGTTTGACCTGGGGAGGGAAGATTCTCTGGAGGAGAGCATGGCAATGCACTCCATTATTCTTGCCTGGATAACCCCATGGACAGAGAAATCTGGTGGGCTATGGTCCATGGTGTCTCAGAGTCAGACATGACTGAGCAACTGAACTGAACTGAACTGAAGCACTGAGCTAGAGATATCTTATTTTTAAAAGAGTCAGCTGAGACAAATGTGGCAAGAGGTCAATGATTATTCTTGAAAGGAATGGTATCAGTGAAATGATTTTGAATCCTTCTATGCATTACAAGATATTTACCAAGGGGAAAAAGCATGTGACTATGTGAAAAGGAGGATTTGGGCATCAAAATCATGCCCCCCAAATATATCACCCTTAAAAATTCTAAGAAGAAGACAAGAAAAGTATCATCAAACATATTTTTCATGAGCACATTTTTAGATAGTGAAATTTATGGTAAAAGCATATATATTGCTGTTTACATGCACCGAGGTTTATATAATCATTTGGAAATTTGTATTTCAGTTTAGTTCAGTCGCTCAGTCATGTCTGACTCTTTGCGACCCCATGAATTGCAGCACGCCAGGCCTCCCTGTTCATCACCATCTCTCGGAGTTCACGCAGACTCATGTCCATCGAGTCCGTGATGCCATCCAGCCATCTCATCCTCGGTCGTCCCCTTCTCCTCCTGCCCCAGTTCCTCCCAGCATCAGAGTCTTTTCCAGTGAGTCAGCTCTTCGCATGAGGTGGCCAAAGTACTGGAGTTGCAGCTTTAGCATCATTCCTTCCAAAGAAATCCCAGGGCTGATCTCCTTCAGAATGGACTGGTTGGATCTCCTTGCAGTCCAAGGGACTCTCAAGAGTCTTCTCCAACACCACAGTTCAAAAGCATCAATTCTTGGGCGCTCAGCCTTCTTCACAGTCCAACTCTCACATCCATACATGACCACAGGAAAAACCATAGCCTTGACTAGACGGACCTTAGTCGTCAAAGTAATGTCTCTGCTTTTGAATATACTGTCTAGGTTGGTCATAACTTTTCTTCCAAGGAGTAAGCGTCTTCTAATTTCATGGCTGCAGTCGCCATCTTCAGTGATTTTGGAGCCCAAAAATATAAAGTCTGACACTGTTTCCACTGTTTCCCCATCTGATATCAACTATTTAATACTAATTTAAAAGTTTCTTTTCTATCTTTGACCTAATATATTTTGGCCATAAATATAATTTATTTGATGTTGGTCATTAGTCGGAGATGCAATCCTCCAGTTACAGTGCTGTTAATATGGAGAAATGTGGTCCAATCAATGACTTAGTTTATGACAATTTCTAGAAGAATGCTTTGATGAAAACTAGAAGTAGAATATTTGTGTAGTTCACTTAGTGCTTCCTGTGAGGGTGTCCAGCACATACCAGGTGACAAATTTAATAAATATTCCAAGGTATATTAAACAAACAAACAAAAAAAGCAAATTTGTGACTGGCATGTATAGAATACTTACATGTGTGCAAAATGGAAGGGGATAGGTAAATTCATATTAGTATTTGGTTTTGGTGTATATAAACATTTTTTGGAAGGACACACACACACAGTTACTTATAATAGCCAATCATCCTGTTTGAAGTTGTGGAAGGGGCTGCATAGACAGAGGGCCAGACTGGGGGAGTGGCTGTCACTGTGGGCATTTTCATACTTTTTTGAGTTTTGGACTTTGTGACTATATTATTTGTTCAAAAATGAATTAAAATAAAAAACAAATAGAAAATTTTATGTTTTAAAAATGAGTTATTACTCTTGTGAAACTTTTCTTATAAGCAACAGAGCTATAATTTTCTTTTTTGTTACTTTACTCTTGTTCATTTTACCTAAGCCATTCTAAATAACCAAACTGCAACATCTGGGAAATAAATTACAAATAAATTTTGCTGTAATTATTTTTATGTTGGCAAGTCATTTGAAAACTATAAACTTAGGGGGACTATCAATATGACCAATTTTACAGTCTGTAAATTTGATGGCTTTTTCAGAAACTATGGCATTAATGGTCCATAGAAGAAAAAAATAATGAAAAGATTAAGAACTACATAAAAGGGAATAACAAAATACATGGTCCTGAAATGTAGACCTCAAGTTTTTATAAATGTTAACCTTTTGGGAAGCTTTCTGGGTTCATGGTTGGGAGGCAGAGAAGATATGTCTGTGAAAATTATGAAGACTTTGCAGGGTTCATATTGAAAAACCACTGAGCTATATAATTTAAGCATTGTTTCTGGCTCAGCCAGTCATCCCACTACAAGAAAGACAAAGAGAAGCAATAAAACCATATGTAAGATGAGTCCTTATAGAGGAAATTAAAATAACTTGGTTTATTGGTAAGACTTGACTATACTATATAGTCTCTTGGGCTCCAAAATCATTGCAGATGTTGACTACATGAGATTAAAAGACACTTGCTCCTTGGAAGAAAATCTATGACAAGCCTAGACAGCATATTAAAAAGCAGAGATATTACTTTGATAACAAAGATCCATATAGTCAAGCCTGTAGTCATGTATAGATGTGAGAGTTGGACCATAAAGAAGGCTGAGCACCAAAGAACTGATGCTTTTGCACTGTGGTGGTGAAGACTCTTGAGAGTCCCTTGGACGGCAAGGGGATCAAGCCAGTCAGTCCTAACGGAAATTCAGTCCTGAATATTCATTGGAAGGACTGATGCTGAAGCTGAAGCTCCAGTACTTTGGCCACCTGATGTGAAGAGCAAACTCATTAGAAAAGACCCTGATGCTGGGAAAGATTGAAGGCAGAAGAAGAGGACGACAGAAGACGAGATGGTTGGATGGCATCACTGACTTGATGGACGAGTTTGAGCAAGCTCCAGGAGTTGGTGACGGATAGGGAAGCCTGGCGTGCTGCAGTCCATGGGGTCGCAGATAGTTGGATATGGCTGAGTGACTGAACAATGTATTATATCAGTACATATTTTGACCTACTCAGTTTAAACAAGGAAAATGGTATTAAATATAACTAAGGATAATGTGTATAAACAGAAGAAAGAAGCTCTTGATTATAAAAGTGTTAGTTAACAAGGAAGATCNTCGGATATGACTGAGTGACTGAACAATGTATTATATCAGTACATATTTTGACCTACTCAGTTTAAACAAGGAAAATGGTATTAAATATAACTAAGGATAATGTGTATAAACAGAAGAAAGAAGCTCTTGATTATAAAAGTGTTAGTTAACAAGGAAGATCTTCAACCTTATAAATATTTGACAAAATCAGAAGTTCCTTAGGTGATGTAGGCATTTGATGGATAAAGTGTTCCTTTTGAACCTTGAGTAATGGTCTCCAAGGACCATTTAAAATGTGTCACAAACAAATTATCACTTGGTGAAATAATTGTTTTTTTCTTTATTATGTAAATAATTCAATATTTAGGCAAGATTACTTGTTTAAGGCTTCATATTTTCAAGTTGTATACTCCCTGAATGGTACATAGCAGATCTTTCTGACCCAGGAATTGAACTGGGGTCTCCTGCATTACAGGTGGATTCTTTACCAGCTGAGCTACCAGGGAAGCCCGCATATTTTGTAGATTGTTTAAAGCATCAGGTGTTTTAATCATGACAGCCTTTTTTTTAGTGGTTATAAGAGTGATTTGTGTTTATTTTTAATGCAGATGAGAAAGAATTTACAAAACTATAAGTCAATATTCATTTAAATTTGTATTATGTGTCATAATTTCCCTTATAACCACCTCATTGTGTCACAATATTATATGTTTGTACAATATTTATTTCCCCTAATAGCTTTCATGATCCCTAACATGCTACCAATATGCAGAGTAAAAATTAATCTTACAGTCAACCTTAAAGTTTTCAAGTTTGTATAAAATAGCATAGTTTACTAAAACACACTTTTTAAGCTAACAATGCATTTAGCATGATATGATTCAACAATACAGATTGGCCAGAAACTGATTTTTGGTTTGGGGAAAATATTATTTCCCTAATCTATTGGTAGCACAATTGACTACTGTCTTGAACTACTCAGAGATATTAAATATTAAAANGGTCGCCCTGAGCCGATGTCCAGTCTGTGTCCCGCAGTCGCCCTGCACCGAGGTCCGGTCTGTGTGCTATGGTGGCCATGTGCCGAGGTCTGGCCTGTGTGCCGTGGTCGCCCTGTGCCAGTTTCCGGCCTCTGTGCCATGGTCATCCTGTGCCGAGGTCCGGCCTAAGTGCTGCTGTCAACCTGCATTGAGGTCCTGCCTGAGTGCCACGGTCACCCTGCTCCATGGTCCGGGCTGTGTTCTGCGGTCGGCTAGTGATGAGTTCTGGGCTGTAAGACACGGTGGCCCTTCACTGAGTTTCGGGCTGTGTGCCTCAGTTGCCCTGAGCCAATGACCGGCCTGTGTGCCACGGTGGCCCTGTGCTGAGGTCCGGCCTGTGTGCCCCGGTCACCCTGCGCCAAGGTCTGGCCTAAGTAACACGGTCTCCCTGCTCCATGGTCCGGGATGTGTTCTGCGGTAGGCTAGCGACGAGTTCCGGGCTGTGTGATGCAGTCGCCCTTCACTGAGTTTCGGGCTGTGTGCCTCGGTCGCCCTTCACTGAGGTCCGGGCTGTGTGCTGTGGTCACCATGCGATGAGGTCCGGCCTGTTTTCTGTGGTCGCCCAGCGCTGAGGGCCTGACTGTTTCACAGTCGACTAGTGATGAGTTCCAGGCTCTGTACCAATGTCATCCTGCACAGATTTCTGGGCTGTGTGCCGCGGTCGCCATACGCCGAGGTCCATGCTGTGTGCCGCGGTCACCCTGCGCTGAGGTCCAGTCTGTGTACCGTGGTCGCCCTGTGCCGAAGTCCGGGATGTGTTTTGCCATCGGCTGGAGATGAATTCCGTCCTCTTTGCCATGGTTGCCCTACGCTGAAGTCCGGGCTTTGTTTCGCATTCGCCTAGCGATGAGTTCGGAGATCTGTACACGAGTCGCCCTGCAGAGATTTCCAGAATGTGTGCTGTGGTCTCCCTTCACTGAGGTTTGGGCTGTGTGCCACGGTCACCCTGTGCCGAGGTATGGTCTGTTTGACACGGTAGTCTTGAACCGAGTTCCAGGCTGTGTGCCACGGTAGTCTTGTCATGAGGACTGGGCTGTGTGTTGCGGTTGCCCTTCACTGAGGACCAGGTTATGTGCCGCACTCACACTGCACCGAGTTTCGGGCTGTGTGCCATGTTACCCTTGGGCCGAGGTTCGGGCTGTGTGCTGTCAAGGCCTTGCACCGAGGTCCNGTATTGCTGAAGCCTGGCTTGGAGAATTTTGAGCATTACTTTACTAGCGTGTGAGATGAATGCAATTATGCGGTAGTTTGAGCATTCTTTGGCATTGCCTTTCTTTGGGATTGGAGTGAAAACTGACCTTTTCCAGTCCTGTGGCCACTGCTGAGTTTTCCACATTTGCTGGCATATTGAGTGCAGCACTTTCACAGCATCATCTTTCAGGATTTGAAAGAGCTCAACTGGAATTCCATCACCTCCACTAGCTTTGTTCGTAGTGATGCTTTCTAAGGCCCACTTGACTTCACATTCCAAGATGTCTGGCTCTAGTGATTAGATATTCCTATACATTCAAAATGACCACCACGATAAATCTAGTTACCACCTGTCACCATGTAAAGATACTAAATTATTATTGACCATATTCCCCACACTGCACATTTCATACCTGTGACATTTATTTGGTAACTAGAAGTTTGTCCCTCTTAATCTCCTTCACCTATTTCTCTCATCCCCCTTGCTCCCAACCCTCTGGTAACCACCCATTTGTTCTCTGTGACTCTGTTTCTGTTTTGCTCTGTTTGTTCAGTTTTTGTTTTTGTTTTTGTTTTAGATTCTACATAAAGGGAAATCACACAGTATTTTTCTTTCTCTGTCTGACTTTTTTCACTTAGCATAAATACCCTCTAGGTCCCCATGGACTGTAGCCTGTCAGGCTCCTCTGTCCATGAGATTTCCCAGGCAAGAATACTGGACAGGGTTGCCATTTCCTGCTTTAGAAGATCTTCCCAACCTAGGGATCAAACCTGTGTCTCTGGCATTATCAGGCAGGTTATTTAACACTGAGTCACCTCAGAAGCCCCTAGGTCTATCCATGTTGTCACAAATAGCAATAATTCATTTTTTTAAATTAATATTCCATGGTACATACATACCACATATTCTTTTCCATTCCTATGGGCACATAAGTTTCTTCCATATCTTGGTTACTATATACAATGCTACAGTGAACAATAAAGTATATATATATATATATATATACACACATATATATTTGAATTAATTTTTTACTTTCTTTGGATAACTACTCCAAAGTGGAATTGCTGGATCATAAGGAAGTTTTATTTTTAATGTTTTGAGGAAACTCCATACTCTTTTCCTTAGAAAGTTAGGCACTTAGTCATGTCTAACTCTTTATTACCCCATGGACTGTAGCTCACCAGGCTCATCCATGGAATTCTCCAGGCAAGAATACTGAAGTGGGCTGCCATTTCCTTCTCCAGGGGATCTTCCCAACTCAGGGTTAGAACCCAAGTCTCCTGCAGTGTGGGTGGACTCTTTATCAACTGAGGCATCAGGGAAGACACTAAGAGCCACATTTCCATAGTGAGTGATCCAATTTCCATTCCCACCAACAGTGCACAAGGGTTTCCTTTTCTCCACATCCTCATCAACAGCTTTTATTAATATTTGTTTGTTTTTGATGATAGCTATTCAGACAGATATGTTGAGCATCTTTTCATGTGTCTGTTGGCCATCTGTTTATTTAGAAATGTAGCTATTCAAGAGTTCTGCCTATGTTTTCATTGGGTGGTTTGTTTTTTTGATATTGAAGTATATGAGTTCTTTGAATATTTTGTATATTAAACCCTTATTGGATATATCATTTGCAAAAATTCCTCTCCCATTCAATAGACCTTGCAAATATTGTCTCATATTTTGTTTTGTTGATAGTTTTCTTCACTGTACAAAAGTTTTTTTGTTTGATGTAGTCCCATTTGCCTATTTTTCCTTTTGTTTCCCTTGCCTGAGGAGACATATCCAAAAAAAACCCAAAAAATACTGCTAAAACTAATTGCAAAGAATATACTACCTATGTTTCTTTCTAGGAGTTTTATAGTTTTAGGTCTTACATTTAAGTTTTTACTGCATTTTGAGTTTATTTTTGTATATGCTGTGAGAAAGTAGCCATTTTCCCAGCACCATTTATTGACAAGGCTGTCTTTTCCCCAGCGTATCCCCTTGCCTCCTTTGTCATAGATTAATTGCCCATAGAAGTGTGAGGTCATTTCTGAGCTTGCTATCCTTCTCCACTGATCCATGTGTCTGTTTTTGTGTCACTCTTTTGAAGACTAAAACTTTAGTATAGTTCGAAATCAGAGAGCATGATACCTCTTGTTCTTTTTTTCTTAAGACTGTTTTGGCTATTCAGAGTCTTTTGTGTTTCCATACAAAATTTAGAATTATTTATTTTAGTTCCGTGAAAAACACCACTGGCAGTAATGTTTTTCTCTGGATCATGTCAAATCTGTAGATTGCCTCGGATAGTATGGTGATATCAACAATGTTAATTCTTCCAATCCATGAGCTTTTTATCAAGAAAATGTTCAAATATGGACAAAGAATAGCATAATCAGCTATCATATCACTTAACCCTACATAATTCAGTGTGCATTGCTATAAGAACATTTTCTTATATAAGCAGGACACCGTTACCACTCTTAATAAAATTTCTTGATATCATCTAACATCCAGTCCATATTCAATCCTGAATTGGAGAAATATTTTTATTTTGTATGGATATCAAGAAAACTGATTAATATTGAAAAACTGATGATAGTAATAAGACTATAGACACTGAACAACTACAAAGAGAAATAAAACTTAACATTTGGTTTGTCCAGCTGTATTAAAATAACTTATTAAGACAATTTGTTCAACTGCTTGATATTTATCCCCAATGACAACAGATCATAATAATTATGCAAGTCATTAAATGTGCTCTGGACTACAGCTGGAATCAAATAGAATAGACACAAGTATTACAGGAATCTGTTTGCAACTTAAAAATTGTTTACTTCCAAAGAAATTGAATTGACCTAGATACACTGCATTCAGACCCAAGAGTACAAAAAGAAATTTTGGACTTCTTTAAACTCCTGACAATCTTCTCTCATTACCTTTGATACATTATAGTCTTAGCTAGGAGAGAAAAATGCTGATGTTTAACTACAGCACAATTACAGAAAATGCAACTGTTCCGGGACCTCTGAGGAAGTACTCTTTTCATGTGGAAATCTTAGAGCCTGAAGGACCACTTTTGCACCTTGTAGCTGTTTAACAACTCCTCTTCCTCTTCTCTATGACCGCTTCAGTTTGCAGGACTGCATAGGTGAGTGTTCAGAAAACTGGACCTGGAGCAAAGAGGGAGATTCAGGCATCGAAGTCTCCTCCTTCTCCAGCAGTGAGTGTCTGCCATTAAGGCAGTCCCAGACCCTTGTCCTCATCCTCTCCAGGCCTTGTGTCCACTTCATTCTTTGGACACAGAAGCTAGTGAACTCAGGGACCTCAACTAACCCCAGTGATCAACCAGAACTGTTTTAGAATCCTCTTGCAAAAGTAATCTTACAAATGTTGACCTCAACTCATTAGTGAGGTTGTAAGAATAACAGGGCAGCTTTTGTTAAGTTCACATTATCTTCAGCCTTCTGCAAAGGGGGACAAAGGAAAGAAAGAGTGAGAGAAGAAGGGAAGGAGAGAGGGAAGGAAAGGTTGAGCTTGGAAATGCACTCTGAAACCAAAGCTCTGGTGAGCGTGTTAAAGATTTTTAAGTCTGACAGGCCAGCTTTTNCCTCCTTTTGTCTTCAGTCTTTCCTATCATCAGGGTCTTTTCCAGTGGGTTGGCTCTTTATATTAGGTGGCTAAAGTATTTCAGTTTCAGCTTCAGCATCAGTCCTTCCAATGAATATTCAGGATTGACTTCCTTTAGGATTGACTGGTTTGATCTCCTTGCAGTCCAAAGGATTTTCAAAAGTCTTCTTCAAAACCTCAGTTTGAAAGCATCAGTTCTTTGACACTCAACCTTCTTATGGTCCAGCACTCACATCCATACATGACTACTGAAAATACCATAACTTTGTCTATACAGACCTTTGTTAGAAAGTGTAGTTATTTTAAAGTCTATAACTGAATTATACATTACCAATGCCCATGTAGTTTCTTTATATGTTCTGGTTTGTTTTGCAATTTATAGTCACAGTTTAGTTTCCTTGTATGTTGGAATTTTAAGTTAAAAATTTTAAGGTTATTTGAGATTCTTGATTATCCTCCTCTGAACATGGCTGAGATTGGCGACAGAAATCCCTGGTCACCTTAATCCAATAAAAGACTGAGGTGAATTGAAGCTGGATTTTTATTTTGGAGATGACTGGTTTATTTCTTGTTGAACCTTTTTCTTAGGATTTACCACTTCAGCTTGCCAGCCAAAGCCCAAGGAATGAATAAGCTCTTGTTCAGTTCTCACCATCTACTTAATGCCATATGGTCTGTTCAAAATTATTTTCAGCTTATTAACCTGCCAGCTACCTGCTATGCATAGGTAAATATCTCTTGGGAAAAAANGCTAAAGAATAAGAATTCCTCTTTATAAGTATTTGTGCTGTGCTGTGCTGTGGGAGAAGCCAATGGCAACCCACTCCAGTACTCTTGCCTGGAAAATTCCATGGATGGAGGAGCCTGGTGGGCTGCAGTCCATGGCGTCTCAAAGAGTCGGACACGACTGAAGTTGACTTAGCAGCAGCAGCAGCTGTGCTGTGCAAAGTTGCTTCTGTCATTGGAATCCTATGGACCATAGCCCACCAGGCTCCTCTGTCCATGGATTCTCCAGGCAAGAATACTGGAGTGGTTGCCATGCCCTCCTCCTGGGGATCTTCCCAACCCAGGGATCAAACCCAGGTCTCCTGAGGCTCCTGTATTACAGGTGGGTTCTTTATCACTGGGTCAGGTCTTAGTTGTGGCACACTGATCTTTGCTCTTCATTGTGGCATGCTGCATCTTTAGTTGTGACAATTGGGATCTAGTTCCCAGATCGAACCCAGGCCCCTGCATTGGGAGCTCGGAGTCTTAACCACTGGGCCTCCAGGGAAGTCCCAAGAATTCCTTTTAATGATAATAATCCTTAAGAAGTAATGATAAAATTGGATACACTCATTCACACACTAGGAGTTCAATAAATACTCATTAACTGACTATCCATTGGTGGTCTTGAAAATTGTTATTTGGAAATCAACATGGTTACATGTAGCAAAAACCATATTCTGGAATAGCTCACACATTATGCTGAAAGATGAAGGATGGGGTGAACGATTTTTTCCTATCTGTCCTAACTCAATCCACAGGCTTATAAAACGGAGTACTCTTAACTTTGCCAACAAAGATCCATATAGTCAAAACTATGGTTTTTCCAGTAGTCATGTACAGATATGAGAGTTGAACCATAAAGAAGGCTGAGTGCCCAATAATTGGTGCTTTTGAGTTGTGGTGCTGGAGAAGACCCCTGAGAGTCCCTTGGACAGCAAGGAGATAAAACCAATCCTTAAGGAAATCAATCCTAAAGGAAATCAACCCTGAATATTCATTGGAAGGACTGATGCGGAAGCTGAAGCTCCAATTCTTTGGCCACCTGATGGGAAGAGCAAATTCACTGGAAAAAGACCCTGACGCTGGGAAAGAATGAAGGCAAGAGGAGAAGGGGGTGACAGAGGATGGGATGGTTGAATGGTATCACCAACTCAATGAATATGAGTTTTAGCAAACCCCAGGAGATAGCGAAGGACAGGGAAGCCTGGCATCCTGCAGTCTATGGGGTCGCCAAGAGTCCGACACACTTAGCAAATGAACATCAACAACTCTTAACCAGGGAGAGAGAAAAGAGGACAGGTCAGTGTGTATAGGGGACAGTGGGTCAGAAGGTAAATACAACCTCAGGTCACATCTCAGATCGACACAAGGTACCCTGACGACAAGTCCACAGCCCAGTCCATCACACTCACACGCCTGGACCGCTGTCACAGCCTGCGCCCACTCGAACCGGACCAGCAGACGCCCCTCCCCCAGGTCTCCCAGCATCCCTGAGCTTCCATCACCGCCTGGGGTGGGGGTGGAGGGGGTGCTTTCCTTTTTTTTTTAACTTCTTATTTTGCCTTTTTGTTCGTGTCCCCATCCTCATTACTCCCGCTTCCAGTTTTATTTTGCTTTTTTTTTCTTTCAGTCCTCTGCCAAACTCACCTCAGCAGGGGCCCTGCCTCCAGAATCTTGTCTTGTGGCCAGACCAGGATTTGGGGGGCTCTCCACTGCCTGCCCCAGGACCAGGCCTTCGGGCAGTTGGGGAGATTCTGGTCTTTAATCAACAGAACCCCCGGCAGGGCCAAAGCGTGCAGCCGTGGGGCCTACCTGAATTTCTGACTGGGGCGTCCACGGCAGCCTGCCTCTGCGTTGCTGCTCCTGCCAGAGGCTGCCTTCTGGTGGCCGCCCCGTGGACAGCGCCCCGGGCCGCCCTCCTTGCCCTGTCGTGAGGTTCGGAGCGGCCTGGGGCCGTCCAGCTGCCTTCTCGGTCAGAAAAGACGCCAAGTCCGTGGCCTGGGCGGGGAGGAGGCGCGGCCCCGTGGAAGCCGCGCTCGGGATTGGGTTTCGGGCTCCCCCTAGTGGACGGGGCTCGCGTTGCCCCGTGAGAAGCCAGGAGCTGGCGCAGAGCCTCTGGCGCCGCCTCTGGGCCCTGTCTACTCCGCCCCTCGCCGGCTCTCCTGACCCTGTGGATGAGGCAGGAGGAACTTTCTGGAGCTAGCTTTCCCACCCACTAGCCCCAAGCCTTCCCAGGGCTTCCTTCCAGCCGGTCTTTACTCCTGCTGGACCCTATCTGAGAATGGGGGCCGTGATCTCCCCCTTTGCTCAGCCGGGGGTGCAGGGGCGCCATCCTCGGCTATTACACATCTTGCACCAGAGAGAATTGGGCCCGGTGGACTTGGGTTGAAGAGAGGGTCAGGGTGGGCGTCTGGTACGTACCGAGGTAGGGGCCTCTGAGAAGGGACGCCCCAGCCCATCTCACTCCTTCGTCCTCTCTGGGCCCCACATTCTGCAGCCTTAAGGTGAACGTGTCGGTGCTAGGGCACTCACGTGCGTGCCTCAGACTCTGTGTGTGTCTTGTGGGCGGGCATCCCTATGCATCTGGGATGCAGATGTACGTGGCGTGTGTGCAAGTGCATGCGTGTCGGGTATGTGTGTGTGTGTGAAGGCAAGCGAGTCCCGGCCTCCGGTGTGCATGGTTCGTGTAGTCTTGGGCTGCGTGCTGGGGACCAGGGACCGGGAGAAGTGGGGCCTGGCAGGGGAGCCACACTTGAGGTCCACTTGTTGCCCTGTCCCCGCTTTCCCCTCATCGTCTCTGGAATTTGGTTTTTGTGGTTTTGATCTCCCCACCTCACTTCCTGTAGATAGTTCACAGAGAGACATTATGGGGTGGGAGGTGGTTTGGGTGGGTGGGGTTCTTCCCTTTGTGTGTGTCTGTCGTTAATCTGACAATTCCCCTTCTTCCCCCACTGGCCTAGCCCTTTTCCTTATATTTGCACACTCCTTTCTCTAATCTCCCAATCTAAGGTGAAATAACCTTACTGCCCAGGTGTCTTCCCTTGGGACACGGGCCAAAGTGTTGGCTTGCTTGCCAGTGAATCCCAACTTCAGCTGATTATTCAAAAAGGTAAAAGATTCAAATCATTGAAACGCATAGTCCTACCTACCTTCTTACCTTACATTCTGTAAACAGGACTGTGTATTCTGATGATGGACCTGTTCTGAATCAGATGCAGGGGCCTACTCCTCCTGAGCCAGCATCTGCACACAGCAGTATTCACTTCTTGAGTAATTTACTCCCACAAGACACCTTTTTGAATCTAAGTCACATTGCTTCAATTGCTTTCTCTTGGTTGGTGATACAAGATTTAATCACATTAGGAACCAAGGGACTGATGCTGTCAGCAGGTACTGACTTGCATAAGGCTGTCACTTTTGGTTTTTATGATAGAACTTGCTATTCATAAACATGCTATGTTTGCTCTCCTTTCCTTGCCTCTCAAAGTGGGATAAGCACAAATGAAACTTTGTTGCCATAAAGGACTATCACAAAGCTTCTCTTACCTCTTGAACAAAATCCTACTCCTAAAAGTTTTGTCTAAGAAAACAGTTCAGAAGTAAAATATCTAAAGCAGCAATGTTTAAATAGAGGGTATTTTAACGAAGAAGGTATGTCATGAATGTTGATGAAGATGAAAAGGAAGATCAAGGTGAAAATGGAGTTTCGTTGTTACTCAGCTGCTCAGTCATGTCCAACTCTGTGACCCCATGGACTGCAGCACACCAGGCTTTCCTGTCCATCACCAACTCCCAGAGCTTGCTCAAACTCATGTCCATCAAGGTGATGCCATCCAGCCATCATCTCATCGTCTATTGCCCCCTTCTCCTCCCGCCTTCAATCCTTCCCAGTATCAGGGTCTTTTCCAATGAGTCAGTTCTTCACATTAGGTGACCAAAGTATTGGAGCTTCAGTTTCAATATCAGTTCTTCANGGTGATGCCATCCAGCCATCATCTCATCGTCTATTGCCCCCTTCTCCTCCCGCCTTCAATCCTTCCCAGTATCAGGGTCTTTTCCAATGAGTCAGTTCTTCACATTAGGTGACCAAAGTATTGGAGCTTCAGTTTCAATATCAGTTCTTCATTCCAATGAATATTCAGGGTTGATTTTCTTGATGGGTTTGATCTCCTTGCTGTCCAGGGGACTCTCAAGAGTCTTCTGCAACACTACTGTTCAAAAGCATCAGTTCTTTGGTGCTCAGAAAATAGAGTTGCTGGTTAAGAAAACTGAGATGTCAGTGCCACTCACTGACCTAAGGAATGCATCGTGTGGCTGGTAGGGGCACAGCCAGTGCATGTGCTGTGTGGTTTCACCTGCCTGGTCATGAGAGTGGAGAAGGCCTTTCATACTTTCATAATTCATATGAATTCATACTTTCATAAGTGTTTAAAGCAAATAAGTGACAGTTCAAAATTTTTTTTTCCAAACTGGCACTCTCAGCACCCAAGCTGTCAGGCCATATCCACTCCCTCTCCTCTTCCCCAGTTTTTCCACAGGGTTTTACATTTTTTAGAAAGTTGATTTCAAAAGAGAATATGCTACAGAGACCATATGTGGCCTACAAAGCCTAGAATACTACGATCTAGGTCTTTATAGAAAATGCTTGCTGACAGCTGATTTAACCCATCATCGTTTTTACTGACATGATTATAACTTAAAAATAGATTAGGGAATAGGAGCTGTTCANTGGCCTACAAAGCCTAGAATACTACGATCTAGGTCTTTATAGAAAATGCTTGCTGACAGCTGATTTAACCCATCATCGTTTTTACTGACATGATTATAACTTAAAAGTAGATTAGGGAATAGGAGCTGTTCAATCTCCCGTCACATAAAATTCACTTGAAGTGATCCTGTTGAGACATAATTTTATGTCTTCTTCCATGCTGCCCTCAAAAAATTGCCCGGGCCAATGCTCCCCCAACTCACAAGGCTTTCTACTTCTCTATTTTTCTGATTTTTATCAGCTGTGGACTCAAAATTATGCAACCAAACTCTCTCAAACATGGCTTCTGGATGAAGCTATCAATAGCTCTTCCATAAGTAAATTGTGAATTTTAGTGCAACATTTTATCTCCTCATGTATCTTTTTATCTTTTAAGCTGTAATAATTCTGATAGCTAGATGTCACATCTCCGATGGTAAAGAATCCACCCACAATGTGGGAGACCTGGGTTTGATCCCTGGGTTGGGAAGATCCCTAGAGGAGGGCATGGAAACCTACTCCAGTATTCTTGCCTGGAGAATTCCCATGGACAGCGAAGCCTGGCAGGTTATAGTCCATGGGGTCACAAAGAGTTGGACCTCAGCATAGCACAGGAAACTTTACCCAATATACTGCAGGCATATGCAATATAAATCTAGATTTTTGCCAATGCTCACAGTTTTTCTACTTTGCCTATTTATGGGTTTTTTAATGGCTTATTGTCTTTCCTCTCCATCCCCCACCCCTTAAATAGCTTAGTCAACATTGTCCTAAAAGCTGCTCTTCAAAAAATCACTTTCTGTAACTTTCAGCTTTTGGGGTCTCTCAACTTCAGAATTTCTTCATGGGATTATCATTTAGTTTTGCTGCAATATTTTTGACTTAAAAAGGATAACTTTAATGTTGGGGTAGTAGTATTATTAAATTGGTTATTATTCAAATCTGTTTCTCTCTGATATAAAATTCAGCTTTCTCAGATTATTTGCTTTAAAACAAACACAGAGAGTTCTGGGAGGAGTCAAGAGACCATTCTACTACTGTGCATTAAGAACAGCTTGGCACAGGGAATACACTTGGGAGGCTTAAGGATACAGAGGTGATGTGAGAAAGTGATTTAGGAGAACTAAAGCACCTTTGAGGTAGACTTCTGAGATTTGGTTCCCTACACTCTAAATTTCCTCTGATTCACTCTCAGGCCTTGTAGTTGATCCTATCAGTTAGAAGAGTCATCATGTCAGGCGTAAGACTGTTATCCTTAGAAAGATTTGCCTACAAGTTTGGCCCTTGGCTGAGATCTGGAAATGTAGATTTTGAGGAGGTTCCCAACATTCCCTCACTGAGAAGAGTGGCTCCCTGTGCCCAAACTGTACAAACAATGCAGTTGCTAAGTCATTTCAGTTGTGTCCTACTCTGTGCAACCCCAGAGACGGCAGCCCACCAGGCTCCCCCGTCCTTGGGCTTCTCCAGGCAAAAACACTGGAGTGGGTTGCCATTTCCTTCTCCAATGCATCAAAGTGAAGTTGCTCAGTCATGTCCGACTCTTTGCAACTCCATGGACTGCATCCCACCAGGCTCCTCCATCCATGGGATTTTCCAAGCAGGAGTACTGGAGTGGGTTGCCATTGCCTTCTCCGTACAAACAATGCTGTTGATGCTAAATACCTGCTTTCCTTTTAGGAGTCTGAAATTCTAGTATGAAATCTGGCAGAAGATGCCTGTGTGACCAGCATCCCAATGAAAACCTTAGACATTGAGTCTTGGTAGACATTTCACATGTCACCACGATCTGATGCTGGGAAAATGAAGCATGTCCTGGATGACTGTATAGGGAAAGAACCCTTGAACAGCGTGGAAGAAGACATAAAATTATGTCTAACAGGATCACTTGAATGCTTGTACCTGATTTCCTCTGGACTTCATTCACATGGCCTTTCTGATTTTGCTTTGTTTATCTTGATGTAATAAATGATGGTCATAAGTATAAAATTACATGCTGAGTTCTGCAGGTCCTGTTGACAAATCACCAAATCTGAAGGAAATCTTGGGGTTCACCTACACACCATCCTTAGCTTACATGCAAGGGCCCTGATAGATGCAGGCCAATCAGCATATCCACCATTTCTAGCTACTGTGATGAGTTAATGGATTGGTTTATAACACAATCACAGCTGGTGTGACCAGATGAGACCTTCTCTGGGACTTCTGGGAGAACCCAGTGGTCTCTCTTCTGCTGGTTGATCAGAAATGAGACTATGAGGCTGCAACTCTTGGCTAACATCTTGTGACGACAAGGAAAATAACCTAGAACTGGGGTGATACCACATGGAGCTTGTGGATAAAGCAGGCAGAGAGATGGCAAGGAATTGGGCCTGGCTTCCCTGGTGGCTCAATGGTAAAGAACCCACCTGCAATGCAGGAGCCTCAGGAGACATGTGTTCAATGCCTGGGTCAGGAATTCCCCTGGGGAAGGGTATGGCAACCCACTCTGGTGGTCTTGCCTTGAGAATCCCATGGCCAGAGGAGCCCGGCAGGCTACAGTCCATAAGGTTGCAGAGTCAGGCACCACTGAAGTGACTTGGCAGGCATGTGCAATACTGACTCAGCAATTTCACTTCAAAGTCAGTTCTACCCATCTAGATTTTTTTCAATTTGATGAAAAAGTTTCATGCCAATTCAAATTGGCTTTATTACTTACCACTGAAAGAATTCCAACTGATGCAAACTTGAACTATACTAAAGGGTCTGACAGTTAAGATAACCGAGTAGGAATCATCACAGGTTTCTAAGCTGGGGAATGTTAACCTGGGAAGTTCAGATGTGTTAACCTCCGGAGGCTACAGGGAAGTGAGGGGTAGGAGGGTGGTGGTGAGACTAGAGACCAGTTGGAAAGCCACTAAAACGAACTATCAAGTATGAGGTACTATAATGCCAGTACGTGGGTAGCAGTGATATGGAGAAAAATCCTTAAATATTCAGGAGGTAGAAGTGACAAGAATTGGTAAGATTGAATGTGGGGTGTGAGGAAGAGAAAAGTCAAGTTCACTCTGATTTTTAACTCAGCAAAAGGTGATGTTCTTAACTAAAACAAAATAAGAAAAGACAGACTTAGGAGTGGAGAGGAAGATCACATGTTTATTTTGGGCATGTGTTTGCAGAAACTATACTTGACCCTTGAACAATGGGTCAAACCTTTACCTAGACTCACCCCCTCAAAAAAAGAGACAGAGAAAACACAAATAAATAAATTCAGAAATGAAATAGGAAATGTTACAATTGATATCACAGAAATAAAAAAGGATCACAAGAGACTACTATGAACAACACCAACAACTGGATAATCTAGAAGAAATAAATAAATTCCTAGAAATGTACAATGCCCCAAGACTGAATAATGAAGAAATAGGAAATCTGGACAGACCAATTATTAGTAAGGAGGTTGAATTAGTATTCAAAAACCTCCCAACAAAAAAATGTCCAGAACCAGACACCTTCACAGTGAATTCTACCAAACACTCCAAGGAGAATTTATATCAATCCTTCTAAAACTTCTCCATAATTAGAAGAGGAAGAAACTCTTCCAAACTCATTTTACAAAGCCAGCATAACCCTGATACTAAAACCAGACAAGAATGACACTATAAAATTACAGATCTATATCACTGATAAACATAGATGCAAAAATCCTCAACAAAATATTAGCAAACCAAATTCAACAATACATTAAAAGGATTACATACCTTGACTGAGTGGGATTTATCCCAGGCATTCAAGGATGGTTCAATATCTACAAATTAGTTTATGTGATACACCATACATCAACAAAATGTATGGATAAAAATTGAATGATCGTCTCAATAGATACAGAAAAGTATTTGAAAAAATTCAACATCCACTTATAATAATAACTCTCAACAAAGTGGATACAGAGGGATCATACCTCAATGTAATAAAGGCCATATATGACAAGTACAGAGCTAACATCATACACAATGGTAGAAAGCTGAAAGCTTTTCCTATAAAGGGACACTAGGGACAAGGATGCCCACTCTCCACTTTTAATCAGCACAGTGTTAAAATTACTAACCACAGTAATTAGGCAAGAAAATAATTAAAAGTCATCCAAATTAGAAAGGAAGAAGTAAAACTGTCACTATTTGCAAAGGCTGTTGTTGTTGTCCAGTTGCTAAGTCATGTCTGACTCTTTGCAGCCCCATGGACTGTAGCATGCCCAGCTCCTCTGTACTCCACTGTCTCCTGGCTGCTACTGCTAAGTCACGTCAGTCANAAAGTCATCCAAATTAGAAAGGAAGAAGTAAAACTGTCACTATTTGCAAAGGCTGTTGTTGTTGTCCAGTTGCTAAGTCATGTCTGACTCTTTGCAGCCCCATGGACTGTAGCATGCCCAGCTCCTCTGTACTCCACTGTCTCCTGGCTGCTACTGCTAAGTCACGTCAGTCATGTCCGACTCTGTGCGACCCCATAGACGGCAGCCCACCAGGCTCCTGTCCCTGGGATTCTCCAGGCAAGAATACTGAAGTGGGTTGCCATTTCCTTCTCCAACTATCTCCTAGAGTTAGGCTCAAATTTATGCCCATTGAGTCAGGGATGCTAGCTAACTACCTCATCCTCTGCTGCCCCTTTCTCCTTTTGCTTTCAGTGCCGAGGATATGATATTATATTTAGAAAAACTCTGAAGACTATACAAGAACATTAGAACTAATAAATGAATTCAGCAAGATAACAGAATACAAGATTAATATACAGAAATCTGTGGATTTCTTCACAGTAACAATGAAATATCAGAAAAAAATCACTTTAAAAAATCATATTAAAAAAAAAATCTATGAATAAACCTAACCAAGGTGGTGGAAAAACCTGTATACTGAGAACTTAAAAACCACTGATAAAGGAAACTGAAGATGATACAAAGAAATGGCAAGATAATCCATGCTCTTGGAGTTGAAGAATTAATATTGTTAAAATGAATATATAACACAAAGCAATCTGCAGATTCACTGCAATCCCTTGCAAATTGTCCATGACATTTTTTTACAGAGTTATAACATATAATACAAAAATATACATGGAATCACAAAAGACCAAGAATTGCCAAAGCAACCCTGAGGAAAAAGAACAATGCTTGAGGAATAACTCTCCCAGACTTCAGATAATACTACAAAGCCACAGTAGTGAAAATGGCTGGTATTAGCACAAAAACAGATACAAAGATCAATGGAACAGAACAGAGAGCCCAGAAATAAACCCACACACTATGGTCAATTAATCTTCAATGAAAGAGGCAATGGAGAAAAGACAGTCTCTTCAGCAAGTGGTGTTACAAAAGCTAGACAGATGCATGTAAATCAATGAAGTTAGAAACTCCCTCACACCATACACAAAAATCAACTCAAAATAGCTTAAACGTTTAAAAATAAGACACAAAAGGGACCACAGAACTCCTAGAAGAGAACACAGGCAAACATTCTCAGACATAAATCACAATGATATTTTCTTAGCTCAAACTCCCAGGGCAATAGAAATAAAAGCAAAAATAAACAAGTGGAACCTAATCAAATTTATAAGCCTATGCACAGCAAAGGAAACCATAAAACAACAAGACAACCTATGAACTGGGAGAAAATATTTGCAAACAATGCAAACAAGGTTTAATTTCCAAAATATATAAATAGCTCATATAACTCAATATAAAAAAAAAAAACAAACAATCCAATCCAAAAGTGGAGAGAAGACCNACTGGGAGAAAATATTTGCAAACAATGCAAACAAGGTTTAATTTCCAAAATATATAAATAGCTCATATAACTCAATATTAAAAAAAAAAAAAAACAATCCAATCCAAAAGTGGAGAGAAGACCTAAATAGACATCTCTCCAGAGAAGAAATATAAACAGTCAATAAGCACAAGAAACAATGCTCAACAAACCTAATTACTAGCAAAATGAAAATCAAAATGGCAATGAGGTATCATTTTACACCAGTCAGCACAGCCAACATCAAAAAATCTACAAATAATAAGTGCTGGAGAGGATGTGGAGAAAAGAGAACTCTCAAAAACTATTGGAAGGTAAACTGGTGCAGCCACTATGGAAAACAGTATGGAGGTTCCTTTAAAAACTAAAAATAGAGTTGCCATATGATTGATAGGAAAGATGAAAACTCTAATTGGAAAAGACACATATAACCCAACATTCACAGCAGCACTATTTACAACAGCCAAGAGAAGGCAGCAACCTAAATGTCAACCAATAGATAAATGGATAAAGCAGCTGTGGAGCACACACACACACAATGGAATACTACACAATCATAGAAAAGAATGAAGTATTATCATTTGCAACATCATGGATGGACTCAGAGATTATCATACTAAGTAAAGTAAAACAAAGAAAGACAAACATTACATAATATCAATTACATGTATAATCTAAAAAATACTACAAATCAGCTTATTTATAAAGTAGAAATAGACTCACAGACACTGAAAATAAACTTATGGTTACCAAAGCGGGAAGGGGAGGGAGAGAGAAATTAAGAGTATGGGAATAACAGACATATACTACTATATATAGAATAGACAACAAGGATTTACCATATAGCATAGGGATGGGGTTCCCAAGTGGTTCCGTGGTAAAGAACCCACCTGCCAATGCAGGAGATGCAGGTTTGACCCCTGGATCAAGAAGATCTCCTGGAGGAGGAAATGGCAATCCAGGCCAGTATTCTTACCTGCAAAATCCCATGGAAAGAAGAGCCTGGTGGGCTCTGTCCATGGGGTCAGAGTCAGACGCAACTGAGCAACTGAATAAGCACACAGGGAATTATAATCAATATCTTGTAAAAACCTATAAAGAAAAAGAATCTGAAGTTGTACACCTAACTAACTCAATATTGTAAATCAGTTCAGTTCAGTTCAGACACTCAGTCATGTCCGACTCATTGTGACCCCATGGACTGCAGCACGCCAGGCCTCCCTGTCCATCACCAACTCCTGGAATTTACTCAAACTCATGTCCACTGAGTCGGTGATGCCATCCAACCATCTCATCCTCTGTTGTCCCCTTCTCTTCCTACCCCCAATCTTTCCCAGCATCAGGGTCTTTTCAAATGACTCCGCTTTTTCGATCAGGTGGCCAAGTATTGGAGTTTCAGCTTCAACATCAGTCCTTCCAATGAAGACTCAGGACTGGTCTTTAGGATGGACTGGTTGGATCTACTTGCTGTCCAAGGGACTCTCAAGTCTTCTCCAACACCACAGTTCAAAAGCATCAATTCTTCTGTGCTCAGCTTTGTTTACAGTCCAACTCTCACATCCATACATGATACTGGAAAAGCCACAGCCTTAACTAGACAGACCTTTGTTGGCAAAGTAATATTTCTGCTTTTTAATATGCTGTCTAGATTGGTCATAATTTTCCTTCCAAGGAGTAAGCATCTTTTTTCATTGCTGCAGTCACCATCAGCAGTGATTTTGGAGCCCAGAAAAATAGTCTGACACTGTTTCCACTGTTTTCACATCTATTTGCCATGAAGTGCTGGGACCAGATGCCGTGATCTTAGTTTTCTGAACGTTGAGCTTTAAGCCAACTTTTTCACTCTCCACTTTCACTTTCATCAAGANAAAGCCTTTAAAAATTGTTCTTCATTGGGACAACTGCTCTGGCCTAACCATTCCTTCACCGGCAGAGAACAAAAGCGACAACATTGATGAATCTCTGGCATTCATAACATCCCTTCCTGCTGAGCTAGCAAAACCTTGAATCAGCAAGGCAGTTGTCTGTTTAAACTGGGTTTGCTTCTATGTTGTAATGGTGAATATAGAGACACTAGGTGAGAAGCTGAGATGGCTAGAAAAGAATTATTCTTATCCTCATGAAATATGCCTCAAACACCTATTACCAGGTGGTTCTAGAGGGGCTTTTGTACAATGTTTTGGTGGAACCATTGCTGTCAAATTAAATTGGATAAGATTGACAGCAGAATAGGTTGGTGTGTCCCACTGACTCATCTATGCACATAATAGGATATATGCTTCTCTCCTTAAATAAATGGGTGAAAACAGTTTCATGAGCAAAGTGGCCTTCAAATATCTGCTAAGGCATGACTTCCTCTTTCCCTAAGGTTGTCACTGGAATTAGTCAAGCACAATTGTAATTATTCATTTATGTGTCTTTCTAGAATACTGAAAATAAATTCCTTGGGAGTAGGAAGAGTCTTATTCCTCTTTTGTATATGAAGCACCTAGCATGTGGCAGAATATTATACAAATCTTTTGGAATTGAATCTGTTACACTGTTATTTTTGGTTTTATAGAGTCTCAGCATCTACATCTGGATGAGGATATTTGAAGATAATTTTAAAACAATAATAATAACAAACAAATAACAAGTGCCTTTAATGTCAATGCTTTGAAAGATACAAAGTTGAATATGACATGGATTCTCCTTCAGAGGGTCTCTTAAGATAGGGAAGTATATTTGTGTGCTAGAGCTGCCATAACAAAATCCCACAGACTAGGTGGCTTAAACGACAGAAAATTTATTTCCTCACAGTTCTGTAGGCTAGAAATATAAGATCAAGGTGTTAGCAGGCCTGGTTTCTTCTGAGACCTCTCTCCTTGCTTGCAGATGGTGACCTTCTTCCTATGTCTTTACATGGTCTTTCTTCTGTGTTCATCTCTTCATGTGTCCAAATATTCTCTTCATATAAGGACGCCAGTCAGATTGGATTAGAACCCACCCTAAGGTCTTCATTCTAACTTAATCACCCTTTCAAAGTCCTATCTTTAAANAACCTAGATAGCATATTCAAAAGCAAAGACATTACTTTGCCAACTAAGGTCTGTCTAGTCAAGGCTATGGTTTTTCCAGTGGTCATGTATGGATGCGAGAGTTGGACTGTCAAGAAGGCTGAGAGCTGAAGAATTGATGCTTTTGAACTGTGGTGTTGGAGAAGACTCGAGAGTCCCTTGGACTGCAAGGAGATCCAACCAGTCCATTCTGAAGGAGATCAGCCCTGGGATTTCTTTGGAAGGAATGATGCTAAAGGTGAAACTCCAGTACTTTGGCTACCTCACGTGAAGAGTTGACTCATTGGAAAAGACTCTGATGCTGGGAGGGATTGAGGGCAGGAGGAGAAGGGGACGACAGAGGATGAGATGGCTGGATGGCATCACGGACTCGATGGACGTGAGTCTGTGGGAACTCCGGGAGATGGTGAAGGACAGGGAGGCCTGGCATGCTGTAATTCATGGGGTCGCAAGAGTCAGACACAACTGAGCAATGAACTGACTGAACTGATGGTGTCAGGTCTTATGTTTAAGTCTTCAAGTCCTTTTGAGTCTATTTTTAACCTTTTTTTAAAACGTAGCCACTATGTAATTTTTGATTACATATGTGGCTCACATTATTATATGGGGCTTCACCTCTTGGCTCAGATGGTAAGGAATCTGCCTGCAATGCAGGAGACCCAGGTTCAATCCCTGAGTCGGGAAGATCTCCTGAAGAAGGGAATGGCTACCTACTCCAGTATTCTTGCCTGGAGAATCCCATGGTTTCAATTACATATGTAGCTCACATTTTATGTCTAACATGTGTCTAATATTAAAACCAGGACAGCACTGGTTTAGACAATTCATTTGTGAAAAGGAAAAAGATCTGATATGGCATGCTGGATGGGGATTGCTTTAAGACCCACGTTAGCTTGCTTCTGTGCTGTAGGACATTTACATCATGAAATGAGAGAGAATGATGTAGAAAAAAGTGGAAGGAGAGCAACAATGGCTTTAAGTAGATACCTGGATGAGAAATAAAGATGTCTTTGACAGAAAAAGAGAGACTTCCTTTAACATAATATACAGGAAAAAAAGAAGATCGATGCAGATGCTGATGGGATTCTCTATCATTGATAGCTCACATGGTAACGAATCTACCTGCAACGTGGGAGACCCAGGTTTGATCCCTGGGTCGGGAGGATCCCCTGGAGACAGGATGGCTACCCACTCCAGTATTCTTGCCTGGAGAATTCCATGGACAGAAGAGCCTGGCAGGCTATAGTTTATGGGGTCACAAAGAGTCAGATATGACTGAGCAACTAATACACACACATGTAGATGCCAACAGAATAGATCTGGTGATAGGAAGGTAAATATTTTCATCTGAGGTCTTTCCTTTTTCCCCGAAGAAGCATGAAGAAAGGTCAGCAGCTGAAGACAAATATGAAAAACACATCTCAGACAATAGGAATGGAAACTTAGTGGAAAATCATAGTAAGATTGCTAGACAGTGCTTAAAGACTTTGTAATCAAAATTTGGGGATTCCCTGGTGGCTTAGTGATAAAGAACCCGCTGGCCAATGCACGAGACGCAGGTCCAATTCCTGGGTCATGAAGATTCCCTTGGAGAAGGAAATGGCAACCCACTCCAGTACTCTTACCTGGACAATCCCATGGACAAAGGAACCTGGTGGGTTACAGTCCATGGAATCGCAAAGGAGTTGGACATGGCTTAGCAAATAAACAACAAAAATCAAAATTTTAATGGGAATCCAATTTTTCTAGTTGTATGGTTTTCCTCTTAACTCCTCCATCTATTCTGGTACAGATAGAAAGATGGCAGAGAGTAGAGTTAAAATAGGGTAGAATTTTCCACGCTAGTAAAGATAAGAGATATACAGTAAGATGAGAGATATACAGGAAGATGAGGATATTTTCAAGGGAGATATTATGATAGACCACAAAATCTAAGCTGAACAAGAAGAGATGAAAAGACAGAAGGGCACTGATGGACAGAAAGTGGAGGTGTCAACAAACTGGAGGCCTCTGAAGTTCAACAGCAGTAGTAAGACTCACAAAACAAAAAGCAAGCAAGGGATGGTATTGGAAAATGGTGATGTTTTGAAACAGATATTGGAATTTGTACGTTTTATGCTTCCAATAAAGACAAAAGCTGATACAGAATGGACTGAAAGATAATTTGAAACAGTATCAATAAACTAAGAGTCATCTGGTTAGAGAAGTCATTTTTATGAATGCTGAAGGAAGCCACCAAGGTTGACAAGAGTTGGTGCAGAGAGAGAATGTACACTAGGATATAAGCTGCTTGACAGCTGAAGAACAGGGGTGACGGCACCAAGCAGGGGCAGAACATAACTGAGCCAAATGAGTTTAGAAAACCTCTAGTATTAATTAGAACTTCTATAAAGACTAGATCTTTGAGAATAATTAACAGCTAGGTTTTTGTCCAGTTTTGCCTCTGCTTTAATTTTTTCACATTTAATTCCATTCTGTCTGGTATTGACAGAATGGTACACAGAATGACACAAAGCACTATCATTTCCTATGCAACTTCCTAGTATCATTCACCCCTAAAGACCTAATATTCCTAATGATTATATAAATGTTACATAAAGGTTTCCCTAAATCCTACATTTAATCCTTTAAAGGCATCTCAAGTATATCTTACAAAAGAACTCTTAATTACTCACTCAGCAGCCATAATGACCTTTAAAAATCAGATGTCAATCCAGGGCACAACAGCTGTCTATCACATATAAGATCTAAACTCCTCACCAACATCTACAAGGTCCAGTATGATTAACTCATGCCTACTTCTCCCTTCTCCCCTCCTGTTTCTCTCTCCACTGCTCATTTTGTTGGCCTCCTCACAGTTATAATATCCAATAAGCAGAGCCACTGGTGCCTCCAGCCTTTGCACTGGTTGTTTCTTTAGCCTTATGGTTCATTCCCTCATCTTCACTTTGTTCGGGTCTCTATCAAGTCTTTTTGGAAAACCCTATCTAAAATAGTGCCTCCATCCTGTCACACTCTAATCCAGGGGTTGGCAAACTACAGCCCAAAGGCCAAAACCAGTCTGTTGCCTGTTTTCATTCATAAACAAATCCATTGGTATATATATATTATCCATGGCTACTTTAATTCTATAAAGGCAGAACCAAGTAGGTGCAACAGAGACCATCTGACCTGCAAAGCTTAGAATTGCCAACTACTACTGTAACCCATAACTCTGACTTATTTTTCTCCATATTTGAAATTATATTTCTTTTCCATTTCCCTTCTAGAACTTCCCTGGTGGCTCAGATGGTAAAGCATCTGTCTACAATGTGGGAGACCTGGGTTCGATCCCTGGGTTGGGAAGTTCTCTGGAAAAGGATATGGCAACCCACTCCAATACTCTTGCCTAGAAAATTCCATGGATGGAAGAGCCTGGTGTCCATAGGGTCGCAAAGAGTCGGACACAACTGAGCGACTTCACTCTAAAACTAAGCTCTGTCCAGAAGGGGCACTGTCTTGTTTAGCCACATCAAGCACTCAAATAAAAGGAGTTACTAAATAAATTCCTGGGAAAGAATTAACTGAGAGCTCACTCAGTACCTGACATTATAGTAAGCTCTTCATGCATATTAGTGGATTTAGTTATCATCCATTTAGTTATTTGGGATTCTCACTATTCATTTTACAATGAGAAAATTAAGGTTTAGAGAGTAGATGTAAGAGCTAAGATTGAAACTCAGGTTTATCTGATGCCAAAAGAGTGTATTTTTAACCATGATACAACTTTATAATTCTTTTTAAATTAGTCTTTCTATCCAGGGAAATTGAACATTTTATCCTTTATTCAAATTGTTCTGTAACTGGTAAAGTTGTATTGTTTTCTGCAAATAAGCACTGTGCCTTTATCGGTAGTCATTGGTACTTGGAAGTTTGGGCAGTTATTATAAACAAATTGGTACTTGGAAGTCATTGGTACTTGGAAATTTGGGCAGTTATTATAAACAAATTTTTTCAATTATATCTGCTAGTTGGTGTTACTTGGAAGTTTGGTACTTGGAAGTCATTGGTACTTGGAAGTTTGCGCAGTTATTATAAACAAATTTTTTCAATTATATCTTCTAGTTGGTGTTACTGCTATGTGAAAGCTATTTTTAAATAATTACTGTGCATTCAACCATTTGTCTGAACTCCTCTGATCTAAGAATAATCTGATCTTCTTGGGATTTCTAGCTACATAATCATGATTCAAAAATTACAAAATTTCCTCCTCTCTTCTAGTTGCTACATCAGTTACTTTAATTTTGTGTGTCTGTGGATTACCCAGAGGTTTCAGAACAATATTAACTTTTAATGGTCAGTGAAGGTACTCCTGTTTTTCATGATTTTCTACTGAAATGCTTCTAAATGTTTTACCCTCAGGAAGATACTGGCTATTATGTTCCATCTTTCTGTCTCTAGTTTACTGTGATGATTAAGACAAGCTCTTAATCTTATATATCAGGGAAGAATGTCTAATTTTATGAAATATCATATGGTTTTTCACCTCTGAACTAATGACAATAAATTTAAAAGGTCTAGATACGAGTTTTATATTGTTTATCTGCTGAAGAAGAATTTCACTCAAAACTTTATTTTTAACAAGTTATTGGCTGAAAAACTCCATTAGAAAAATATATGATCTGTCAACTTGAATACTGCTATCAACTCTTTCTTCAAGAAATCTGCCTTATAAATTAAAACTTTGGAGTCAGCCAAAAACTGCAACTGTCAAATACGAAGCAATAATGACAAATAAATAAACATTTTAAGAACTTTACCTTCTGAGGATCAAGCTTGCCCAAGACTACTTCCATGAAATCTTCATCTGAAAGTGTGATGGTTACATCAGCAGAGCCTTTTGCAGGGCCTTGATACACTTTTCCAGAACCAGTTTTCAGGTCAATAGCTGGAAAAAATAGGAAGAAATCAATATAAGTCATTTTTATCTTTACAACATGAGAATAAAATGAACCGGATAAATGCTGACATTTTTTAATAGTTTCAGAGTTACTGTGGTGTTTATTCTACATTTTATATCACTTAGAAAAAATTTTTTTAATCCTTTATTTTTTGAGATGTTCCTTTTATAAAGATATGATTTTCAAAAGAATCAAATCAGTAATAGTTTTTCTTCATTGAAGAAGTTTATACAATAGAGAGATATGAAAAGTGAATCAATGTAGAATAATATAATGAAATTAAGAGGTTAGAAGTTATATGGTTAAGGTCTTTACATGCAAATAAAGACTCTACAGTCAACAAAGGAAGAAGATGGAATTTTAAAACAATTGTATATTGGTTGGGGGAAGGGAATACACACTCATCACTTTTCAATAACTTGAATTCATCAAAGGTTCTGTCATATGAATTAAATGATAATAAAATTAAAAATTTTAAAGTATTTCAATTAGTCATTTATTTATAAAATGCTATTGCCCTAACTGTTTTGAATAAAGGTTAAAATTAAAATCTTTTCCCTTAACTGTTTTGGACAGCAGGATTAAGTGTCCCAGAAACAGGCTGGGTAACTGGAAAAGCTATTAAAATTCTATCTCCTTCATTACTCTCTGTATAGCACAGAGCTTTATGTTAAACTTACATTTTAGAAAGTTTTCATTGTCATACATGTGACCAAGACCACTCATCCAGAAAGGCCAATTCCACTCATCCAGCTTTAGCCTCTTGAATGTGCTTTCTCTACTATTGCAAAGAAGCTATGATCACATCACTCTCCCTAACACTGTGTAGGGAACTCCCAACTTAGGATCAAGAAAAGACATACACATGCAAGAAAAATTATATAGACTGGTTAGCCAAGTTCTGCTGCAAAGACAGAATTCACTCCCACTGTCCACAGAAGATAATTTTGCCAACTAAACTAAACTTAAAAAAAAAAAAAAATGACTATTAACGGTTACCTTGGGGAGGAGAAAGGGTAAGAAGGGGAACTTTTTGCTTTGTTTCATTCACTCACTTCATTGTTTAGTTTCTTCTATGGTTCTCAGACAACATGCAAGATACTAGGAATAAGGCATAAAGAACAAAGGCTCTGTTCTTACTGGCACATACATATTACAAACATGTTTTTCCTTATTATCTGTATAGTTAAAAACAAAAGTAGAATAAGAGAAGGAGGAAGGCAGGCAAGGAAGGAGCAGGGAGAGAATAATAGGAGGGGGTCAGAGGGTAGAAAGGAAAGACTAAAGAAAAGCAAACCTCTGACATTTAACAGATACTGTTTTAATTCTTCACAAGTGAGTCTAAGGCCCACTGTATGCACTAGTCTTGCTCAGGAATAAAACTGGACTCACACAATCTTAATACTTCAGTGTGGCCTAAGTCTCTTAGCTAATGAAGGCCCTGCTAATGAAGTGCTATCTACCTGCCCTCTCACTCACTCGGTTTTACTCGCTGCTTCACAGCCAGATTCTTATAAAGCAATAAAACTTTTATTCTGTGGAAAGCTAATAACTAATGCTGATAAACGAAAAGAGGGCTAAAAGGGGGTAAGTTCTTAGCAAGAAGACTAGCCTCTGTCAGACCGCCTCAGCCCAGCAAGGCAGAGACCTCACTGGTCCTCGCTCAGGCAGCCCTCCAGCTCCTACATGACCAAGCACGACAGGCCTCAGAGGGGCCTAACCTTGAAAGACACAGTGAAGATGCCCCCTACTCCACAGCCAAAACCAAGCCTGATGCCAGAACTCTCCTCATTCTCTTTAGATGCACACTAACTTGGTTGTTAAAAATCCTGACACAGACACACCTCTGCCCAGCGATTCGCTGTTGGTGTTGTCTGGATGGCGAGATACCGGAAGGAGCTGGGAAGATGGGCACAGTCCAGGATCTCTAGGTTGGAATGCATCTTTCAGGCCACTGAGCCTGAACCCCTTGGCTTCTAGACTTGCTTAAGGGTAGTCACTGTGTAACCCCAGTTCCACAGGTGAACAAAGTAGCTGAGCCTGTTCTCTCTAAACACATTTGCGTCTGCCATAATATGAACAAGGCTGGGACAACTAAAATGTTTAGAAAAACAGTTTAAAAACAGCTCACCAAAAAAAAAAAAAAAAAAAGAGGAAGGTATTCCCTAAGTCAACGTATTTAGTCACCTATTTTATGTCATTAAGCACCAAGATGCAAAAAAGAGATGCCAAAGTGGAATCATATTCTAAAAAACATCATAAGCCAAAAATCTTAGGTACTTTCTACTGCTGCCAGCTCTGATTTAGCTCAATGACACAGACTGCAAGAAAACAATTAGAACTGAAAAAAGATACATACAGCTTAGAATCAAATCAAAGACAGATAACTAAAGAGAATAATGAACACTTTCAGAGAAAGCTTCAAGATCCAATTTGATTGTTAGCTTTGATAAATTAGGACCTGAAGAAGATACAGTAAAACAAACAAAAGCGACAGGCATCAATTATAAGTATTAATAGGATTCAAATATTCTCATTTTGGGGTGGAATATAAGAAAAAACCCTTTCCCTAGGTTAATAAAATGCAATTACTAAATGTAAGCACATTTTCTAAAACTATCTACAAGGCATGTGACACTAAGATAAAGTGAAAATATTAGTTGGTTATTGAACTATATTTAAGAAAATTATCCTATTTGTCAGAATGAATCACTTGTAAATTTTATTAATCTCTAGAGTTCTATTCTGCCACCAGTGAGACACACAATTCCACCAACTTTTCTCACTCTTGTCTCATTCCTTTCCATGACCTGTATCTTCAAAAATTCTCTGATTTATATTTATAACTTGTAATATAGTTTCAACTATAGGGAAAAAGTAGAAATGCATCATAGATAGATAGAAGGAAGGACAGAACAAAGAAAGAAAGGCAAGTGCTGATACCTACATATCGCTGTTAATTGATAAAGATTTTTAGAAAAAAAATAGAAACTGAAATTTGGTGTCTGAAGACCACTACAGTATTCTTGCTTTGAGAACCCCATGAACAGTACGAAAAGGCTAAATGATAGGATACTGAATGAGGAACTCCCCAGTTCAGTAGGTGCCCAATATGCTACTGGAGATAAGTGGAGAAATAACTCCAGAATGAATAAAGGGATAGAACCAAAGCAAAAACAATACCAAGCTGTGGAAGTGACTGGTGATAGAAGCAAGATCCGATGCTGTAAAGAGCAATATTGCATAGGAACCTGGAATGTCAGGTCCACGAATCAAGGCAAATTGGAAGTGGTCAAACAGGAGACAGCAAGAGTGAATGTCGACATTCTAGGAATCAGTAAACTAAAATGGACTGGAATCGGTGAATTTAACTCAGATGACCATTATATCTACTACTGCAGGCAGGAATCCCTTAGAAGAAATGGAGTAGCCATCATGGTCAACAAGAGTGTGAAATGCAGTACTTGGATGCAATCTCAAAAATGACAGATTCATCTCTGTTCATTTTCAAAGCAAACCATTCAATATCACAGTAAACTAAGTCTATGCCCCAACCAGTAATGCTGAAGAAGCTGAAGTTGAACGGTTCTATAAAGACCTACAAGACCATTTAGAACTAACACCAAAAAAAGATGTCCTTTTCATTATAGGGGACTGGAATGCTAAAGTAGGAAGTCAAGAAACACCTGGAGTAACAGGCAAATTTGGCCTTGGAATACGGAATAAAGCCGGGCAAAGACTATTTAATAGAGTTTTGCCAAGAAAATGCACTGGTCATAGCAAACACCCATAGCAAACACAAGAGAAGACTCTACACATGGACATCACCAGATGGTCAACACCAAAATCAGATTCATTATATTCTTTGCAGCCAAAGATGGAGAAGCTCTATACAGCCAACAAAAACAAGACCAGGAGCTGACTGTGGCTCAGATCATGAACTTCTTATTGCCAAATTCAGACTGAAATTGAAGAAAGCAGGGAAAACCACTAGACCATTCAGGTATGGCCTAAATCAAATCCCTTATGATTATGCAGTGGAAGTGAGTAATAGATTTAAGGGCCTGGATCTGATAGATAGAGTGCCTGATGAACTATGGATGGAGGTTCATGACATTGTACAAGAGACGGGGATCAAGACCATCCCCATGGAAAAGAAATGCAAAACAGCAAAATGGCTGTCTGGGGAGGCCTTACAAATAGCTGTGAAAAGAAAAGAAGCGAAAAGCAAAGGAAATAAGGAAAGATATAAGCATCTGAATGCAGAGTTCCAAAGAATAGCAAAAAGAGATAAGAAAGCCTTCCTCAGCGATCAATGCAAAGAAATAGAGGAAAGCAACAGAATGGGAAGGACTAGAGATCTCTTCAGGAAAGTTAGAGATACCAAGGGAATATTTCATGCAAAGATGGGCTCGATAAAGGACAGAAATGGTATGGACCTAACAGAAGCAGAAGATATTAAGAAGAGGTGGCAAGAATACACAGAAGAACTGTACAAAAAAGATCTTCACGGCAAAGATAATCACGATGGTGTGATCACTCACTTAGAGCCAGACATCCTGGAATGTGAAGTCAAGTGAGCCTTAGAAAGCATCACTATGAACAAAGCTAGTGGAGGTGATGGAATTCCAGTGGAGCTCTTTCAAATCCTGAAAGATGATGCTGTGAAAGTGCTGTACTCAATATGCCAGCAAATGTGGAAAACTCAGCAGTGGCCACAGGACTGGAAAAGGTCAGTTTTCATTCCAATC
>SJYV01039104.1:1015814-1058007 GCA_006410875.1 Neotragus pygmaeus | reverse complement strand
GATTTCTGCTTTATTGACTACACCAAAGCCTGTGACTGTGTGAATCACAATAAACTGTGGAAAATTCTGAGAGATGAGAATACCAGACCACCTGACCTGCTTCTTGAGAAACCTATATGCAGGTCAGGAAGCAACAGTTAGAAGTGGACATGTAAAAACAGACTGGTTCCAAATAGGAAAAGGAGTACGTCAAGGCTGTATATTGTCACCCTGCCTATTTAACTTCTGTGCAGAGTACATCATGAGAAACGCTGGGCTGGAAGAAGCACAAGCTGGAATCAAGATTGCTGGGAGAAACATCAATAACCTCAGATATGCAGATGACACCACCCTTATGGCAGAAAGTGAAGAGGAACTAAAAAGCCTCTTGATGAAAGTGAAAGTGGAGAGTGAAAAAGTTGGCTTAAAGCTCAACATTCAGAAAACAAAGATCATGGCATCCGGTCCCATGGGAAATAGATGGGGAAAGAGTAGAAACAGTATGAGACTTCATTTTGAGGGGCTCCAAAATCACTGCAGATGGTGGCTGCAGCCATGAAATTAAAGGACACTTACTCCTTGGAAGAAAAGTTATGACCAACCTAGATAGTATATTGAAAAGCAGAGACATTACTTTGCTAACAAAGGTCCGTCTAGTCAAGGTTATGGGTTTTCCTGTGGTCATGTATGAATTGAGGGTTGGACTGTGAAGAAAGCTGAGGACCAAAAAATTGATGCTTTTGAACTGTGGTGTTGGAGAAGACGCTTGAGAGTCTCTTGGACTGCAAGGAGATCCAACCAGTCCATTCTGAAGATCAGCCCTGGGATTTCTTTGGAAGGAATTATGCTAAAGCTGAAACTCCAGTACTTTGGCCACGTTGTGCGAAGAGTTGTCTCATTGGAAAAGACTTTGATGCTGGGAGGGATTGGAGGCAGGAGGAGAGGTGGACAACAGAGGATGAGATGGCTGGATGGCATCACTGACTCGATGGACGTTGAGTCTGAGTGAACTCCGGGAGTTGGGTGATGGACAGGGAGGCCTGGTGTGCTGCGATTCATGGGGTCACAAAGAGTCAGGCACGACTGAGCGACTGAACTGAACTGAAATACATATTACATGTTTGGCTTCCTTTATCCCCTTCTGAATTAACTTCCTATAAGCACAAATGTCTTCCAGAAGGACAAATGCCAAAAATGTTATCTGTGAGTAGTGGGATTACACATCAGTATTTCCCACTGTATATATATATATATATATATAAATTTATATAATGAAAATACAGTCCCTAAAAGGAATAGGAATTGTCATATTAAAAAGAAACCTGTATGAAACCAAAATCAATTGAACAAAACTTCAAAATGTTTTCTAGGAATATCTAATAGAAGATGGTCTCAAAAAGCTTCTATTGATTTAGAGATACATCATTAATTTTTGGGTATTAACAAACATTTACAGTGATCTTTGGTTGTAATAAGGAATAAAACAGTCTTATTTACATGGTACTTAAACAGGTACTCTAAAACAGTAATCTTAGAATCAAAACAATAAAAATCTACAAAATAGTAGTTTCTACTGTGCAAGTAAAATCCTAAAGATTTTTTTCTTAAAAAAAAAAAGTCTGTATAGACACATTATCTGCCTGATATGTAGCGTACAAATAATGAATGAAGATAGTTCATACCATCAGCTGTGGAACTTGCAGAAGCACAGTCTACAATCCTTGCTTTCAGGTACCACCATAGTATACTATTATGAGTATAGTATTATACTCATACCAGACTTGAGATGGGCCTGAAAGTTTATATGGTCCTGGAGTATAAATAAGCCAGTCACAGGCCACTTCGTGGAGCCCCTCAGCATTCCAAGGGCTCCTTCAGTTCAGTTCAGTTCAGTAGCTCAGTTGTGTCTCACTCTTTGTGACCCCATGAATCGCAGCACACCAGGCCTCCCTGTCCATCACCAACTCCCGGAGTTCACTCAGACTCACGTCCATTGAGTCAGTGATGCCATCCAGCCATCTCATCCTCTGTCATCCCCTTCTCCTCCCGCCCCCAATCCCTCCCAGCATCAAAGTCTTTTCCATTGAGTCAACTCTTCACATGACGTGGCCAAAGTACTGGAGTTTCAGTTTTAGCATCATTCCTTCCAAAGAAATCCCAGGGCTAATCTCCTTCAGAATGGACTGGTTTGGATCTCCTTGCAGTCCAAGAGACTCTCAAGCATCTTCTCCAACACCGCAGTTCAAAAGCATCAATTCTTCGGTGCTTAGCTTTCTTCACAGTCCAACTCTCACATCCATACATGACCACAGGAAAAACCATAGCCTTGACTAGACAGACCTTAGTCGGCAAAGTAATATCTGCTTTTGAATATGCTATCTAGGTTGGTCATAACTTTTCTTCCAAGGAGTAAGCGTCTTTTAATTTCATGGCTGCAATCACCTAAGGGGCTCCTTAGCCCATCTTAACTACATGAGATCTCACTGTAATAGTTCACGATTATGAAGGAAGGGGAAAATCTTTGAGCTAAAAACTATTCTGAATGCTCCCTATACCACATTGGTAGATAGAGGCTTGACTACAAATAAAAGGATCTATCACTTGGGACCTCAAGACAAAAAACATGAAAATCCCAAAATTTTCAGTGAACATTCACTGGGATATCATATTTCCCCAGCATCTCTAGAGATTAGAATATTCTATAAAATAAACATATAGTTAGAATATAAAGAAAGAATGCTCTACAGATCAAAGTAAGGCTAGAATACTCTATAATATAAAGGTAAAGAAATGATGGTGAAAGTTCATTAATAGCATGTTTCATGATTCAAAATATGAATGGCTGTCAGCTATGGAATGAATGTTAGTATCCCTCCAACATTCATACGTTGAAACCCTAATCTCCAAACAATGATGGTATTTAGAAACAGAGCTTTTTGGAGGCAATTAGGTTTAAATGAGGTCATAAGAGTAGAGCCTCCATAATGGGATTAGTGTCTCTCTCTAAGAAGAGACATGAGATAGATGATCTTTCTCTCTGCCTTGTGGGGAAACAGTAGGAAGGAAGCCATCTGCAACCCAGGAAGAGGGGTCTCTCCAGAACCCAACCCTGCTGGAACCCTTACTCTGGACCTTCCAGCCTCCTCACTACAAGAAAGTAAGTTTCTGCTCTTTAACCTACCCAGTCGATAGTATATTTGTTACAGCATCCTGAACTAAGATACTCTCATTGTTAGAAGCAATGGCTTCTTAGTCTGTATGATTGACGATGAGAAAGAGAATGGATGTATACTCACTTCACTGTCCTTTCACCTATAGAGAAACACAGCGAAATCTGAAAAAGTTACGCATTTTTCTGTCACCACATAGACACTGGATACTTAAAAACGTGCTAACAGATCTGGCTGACTAGCAAAGTGAGTCCACAAAAGTGTTAGTGCTTTTATTATGTGGACATAAAAAAAGAGAAAATTTTCTAATCTAGAAAAAATTTTTACTCATCTTTCATAATTTCACCTTGCCTTTCCCAACTTTACTTTAAGAATTAAATTAAAATTGGACCCTGCAGTCTCTTAATAGGCCACAGAACAGAAAAGTTTGTGCCGTGATTAAGAATGTAGTTACACAACAGATACAAAAGATATGGTAAAAAATATTTTTTCTCCCTTTCTCTCTCTATCACCTAACTCTTCTTTCTTCATGAAACAGTAGTAAGGTTCTTTTGGAACTCCATGTAAGTGAGTGGAAGCATGGCTGCTTTCTCTCTGCAGCAACTTGGCTTATATTGGATACCTTGCCAGATTGCTAATGCCACTCTGACAGTACCTTTGATTGCCAGTTTTATACACTGAGAAAATAATTATGATTTTATACTAGTAATTAAGGTGGTAATCCAAAATGTTAATTTGGGGGGGAGGAAGAAAAATGATTTTAAAGCTGTTAAAATATAATGATAATTACTCAAAACTTTAAAATATTTCATTTAACTTGATGTAGTTTCTTTATGTTTAAGAGGAATTTGAAGATTAAGGAAGCATACAGCTAAGGGAACTGTTTAAAGTACTAATTTTGGGTGTTATAATGAAATCTTCAAAACAGATTATTTTCATTTTAATTAATTCTTTTCATCTCTAAAAAACATACATGCCTGAGGGCCATGAAACCCACTGAACATGAAAGTCTCTCATTCGTGTCTGACTCTTTGCGACCCCATGGACTATACAGTCCATGGAATTCTCCAGGCCAGAATACTGGAGTGGGTAGCCTTTCACTTTTCCAGGGGATCTTCCTCACCCAGGGATCAAACCCAGGTTTCCCGCATTGCAGGCAGATTCTTTACCAGCTGAGCCACAAGGGAAGCCCATGAAACCCGTTATTTCCCATTAAAAAAAAACAGAATACCTTACTGAAGAAGGTAAGATTTACCTACCTTCAAAGAGACAGGCTTTAGTTATAACACGGATACTTTATTCCTATTGACTAAGAGTTATCTTAGAATATTACAGGGACAGGACTTACTCCACTTGGCTGCAGTATTTTCACCTTTAGTAATATGCCACTCAAACACAGCACCAACTTTCTTTACCACCTCTTGCCCAATACCCTGAAGGCGGCGACCTATTTCTTCAAACACAAGGGTACTCTGAAGCCCCGCATCCTAGCAAAAACAGAAAAGATAATCATTTTATTTTAAAAGATATGTAAAAAATGACTCAAGGGGAAAAACTATCACAAAATCAATGGGCAATAAGGTAATTTTTTTAAAAACCTACACATAAATAAGTCAAACTGGTTTTTGTTACCCTAGTCTTCTTTCACACCTTTCTATTTATTTATGTCATCCAGAACCTCGATCCCCTTAATAAAAGAATTTTACTTTTATCAGAATTCAGAAATAATATTTTACAAGTAGACTAGGAATTAACTTAACAACTTATATCCTAATAGACTTCAGCTGGAAGATGCTGGACAAATTAATCAACTTCTGTGATCTCATTTCTTCATTTGTAAAATGAGACTAAATTACATGAAACTTGAATTTCTTTCGAGCTCTAAAATTTCTTACGTTTTTGATCTTAGATTCTTTTTAAAGAGATTTTAATTTTCATTCAGTTGTGTGATAATATGGCGAATGAAACACAAATATGGATTTGAAAACTTCAACATTACAAAGTTAATATTCTGGAGACAGAATATAAATATTTTTATTAATTTCAGCATGTTAATAGACAGTAATACAAATGTTTTAATAAATAATATATGCTACTGCTTTTATATATACACTGAACGCTTTATACACATTTTTAAATCAAGAAAAAGTTACAAGATATTTAACTTTTTACTTTAATACTTTTTTAACTTTTTATTTAATACTATTTACTTAAGATTTCTTATTAAACAAGTGATTTATTTACTCTAAAACTAGAAAATCAATTATATCCTCTTAAAAGATACCCTAGTATCACCACAAAAAAAGTTTTTTAGAAATTCATAATTTTCAAAATATTCCTTTTCTTCCAAGCAGTTTTGAATTAATGGTCTCTAGTTCAAGAATTAAGAATCTTTCATAGCTCTGAATTTTCTAAAGTAGACTGAACACTCCTAAAGTGATCTCAACTGAAATTCATAAATCAGGCTATAACTTGGATGCTGCACTGTGCTTAGTCTCTCAGTCCTGTCAGACTCTTTGTGACCCCATGGACTGTAGCCTGTCAGGCTCCTCTGTCCATGGGGATTCTCCAGGCAAGAATACTGGAGTGGGTTGCCATGCCCTCCTCCAATGGATCTTTCTAACCCAAGGGATCAAATCCAGGTGTCCTGCACTGGAGGCGAATTCCTTCTGTCTGAGCCACCAGGGAAGCCCAAGAATACTGGAGTGGGTAGCCTATCTCTTCTCCAGGGGATCTTCCTGACCCTGGAATCAAACCAGGGCCCTCCTGCATTGCAGGTGGATTCTTTAGCAGCTGAGCTACCAGAGATGGCCATGACTTGGATATCAGTGGTTATAACCTACCTCAGATGGTGTCTTAGCTGAAATAGCAGACGCTGGCACAAGATCCACATATGCATTTGAAATGACGATGTCTCCAGTTCCTTGGACCTTATAAAGGGTATGGGGGGTGGAGGGAAAACAGCTCACTCTGATGAGGCCAATGAAAATGAAATTTTATTGTAAAATGCTATAAAGTCTTTTAAAAGAAATTTACATTTTTCTTCATATGAAAGAGAAAATCATCCAAATTAAATAGTTCATAAATTAAATGTCAACAGGAATAAACATGAAAGCTTACTGACTTACTAAAATTGTAATTAACCCTAACCATAGAATCTATTGAAGCCTTTCTCAAAAATACTTATGACCAGGTCCCATCTCCAAAGATTCCAATTTAAATGGTGTGAGGTAGAGTCTGGGCATTGGTATTTGGAGGATTTATTTTGCAATATAAGTATGTCTAGTGGGGAGCCAGGATGAGAATAGCTTAATTCTTATAAATAGTAAAAGGCATGGCACAAAATCCACATGAGGCAGGGTACTCAAAGTGTATTTGTTTGGTTAATATACAACAAAACTGGGTAGAAACAGACCTTCTATTTCAAATAGAAACTATACACACTATAAACACTTGAATAGCCTTTTTTCAGAATATTCATTAAAAGAACTCAAATTCTAATTCCTAATATGGTACCTAAAATTATTCCAATCATATTCTTTTATAAAATTATGGTATTGCTACAAATGTAAAGGATAATGTCTAAAACTTAAGGTAGCACTTATTAAAACTGATTTTTAAGAATCAGGAAGATCATCCTCCCCTATTTTCCATTATGAAAAAGAGATCTTTCAAAAAATTTCTTCATTTTATTTCAAATTATATACAATGGAAAGCATGAAAGGAAACAATTTATGAACAAAATGCACTTTAGAAAATTACTCTCTTGTAACTAAGGAAGGGAAAGGATTCCCATAAAAAGTTAATAGAAAAAGAATACCTCTAATCACTGGGGGAAAAAATAGCAAATATACTGAATAGATAAGAAGATGTGCTTAGAATTTATTAAAATGACAAGAATGTATTATATTTAGACATTAAACTATTACTCAACTCTTTAAGTTTTTATCTATATGAATTATTTCTATATTGTTCATTATGAGAAAATAGAGCCCATAATTGTTTTCATGGTCCTTAATTCTTTTAGAGTTCATAATTTTATTCAAAAAATAAACTTAAATGAAATAGTTAGAAAATAAGAGGGTTCCGGAACACGTGGTACAAACATTTATTCCAAGAGGATATCAGAGGAAAGCCAGGATGTGTGTTTGTATGAATGGGGGAAAGGGGAGTAGTAAGGGAATGCCTATGAGGACAAGGCAGAGCCTCAACTGATGCTGAAAAGACAAAGGAAGTTTGAAAAGTGAAATAAACAGTGTGCATAAATGAATAAGGAAAATGATACTGAGAGCAGCAGGAAGTAATAAGGAGTAAGGCAGCCATACAAACAGTTCTGGAAAGGTATTTATGTATGAAAGAAATCACGGTACAATTTTAAAAATAAAAAAGTGAGGACCTAGGAACTGAGTGCTGAGCCAGGCAGACCGGGGTGTATATCCCAGCTCTACCACTTTCTATGTGATCATGAGCAAATTATTTAAAAGAAATGAACCTATATTTTCCCAAATTAAAGGTAGAGTTGTTACGCATAGTAGAGATAATGGGATAGGCTGCTCATAGGTACTTAGTAACTATAAGCTGCTATTACTGTTGGTGGTGTTATTTAAACTGCTCAACACATGACATTTATGTAGTACAAATGATCAGGCCAAAAGGTATCAGCCTGGTCAACTGTGTTAACAAAAATTATCTGTAAAAATCTTATAAAAGGAGGATTGTATGTCCTTTTAGTATTTATTGGAGCACTGCCAACAGCCTCAGTCCCAAAAGCACTTAACTCTACAGGGAGATATACTTTAATTTGTCTTGTTACTTACTATTGATTAAGCTCAGATTCTTTGACATAAGATGTTAATTTGTGGGTTTTTGTGTGATCAAGATGCATATGATTTCTGTCTAGTATAAAATATAACCATAAAGGATATGGTTTTATTGTTCTATAGAACTTGTTTTATCTCTTAACTCAGTAAAATTATTTTATAATGCCTTCCCCATTGGACTACATAAACCCTGTTGTTACTACTTCTCCTTTGAACCAGATTTATCATCTTGCTAACACACTCATTAAGGAATTAAAGTTTCATCACGTTTTCATTTTATGTCTGTCTATGAATCATGCCTTCAATTTCCTGAAGATAATATTCTGATAACTTGAATAAGTTGAGCCAAAAAGATATGGTTGGTTGGATTTTCAGAACTGTTATGTTAACAGGCATCAATTTAGTTGAGAATAAAAGAGAAAATAAAAATCAAGATACAGAGTCATCTTATTTTCAATTGAAAATTACCACTGATTTTTTTTAATTCCTAAGTTTTACTTCATATCCATAGTTATTAACCAAAAGAATGCTAGGATAGAACATAATTACAGGATACGATGAAGCAGGTAATGAAACAATGTACCTCTAACCACCTCACTCATACCTTGGTTTGGAAATGGATTCTGTTTCCTTCCTTCCACATCTCAGTCTGCAGAGTCTGTCCCGGGTATACTGGTTTTGCAAAGCGAACCTTTAAAAGAAAATGTGTTTAAGGGTTAAAAATGTTTTAATATAAAGATTTTCCATTTGGGGAGGCAGGTAGTTTCAGATGGAGGTTGGAGAGCATAAAAGGAAGAAATAGGTTTGACTATACTTAAATTCAAAAAAACAGTAATATGATAAAATTAGTAAAAAAAGGTTATAGTTAGTATAATTGTCTTTCTAAGTATAGAATCAATAAATAGTTCACTCTTGACAAATCAAGACATAGAAGAATAACCATATTAAGCAAAGTTATACAGACAACCATTAGTATGACTAAAAAGAAGCAATTAAAAGTGGTACTAATTAAGTCTGGGGAATAAGATCTGGGGTTGGCATATAGGAAAGAATAACTCTAATTTTTATTTCATAATTTTCTATACGATTTTATTTGTTCTGTGTACATATTATTGGACAATAATAAAAACTTTATAATAATCACTATAAAAGTTTTAATAATGAGAATAATCAGTGTTACCAAAGACAAAAGATCAGAAAATAAATTTCCTCTGCTGCATGGAGCACAAACTGATAAAGCTTTTTGGAGTTATTTGATACTGTCTTAATGATTTTTTTTAACTGTATGTCTTGATTTATGCAAAGATACTATGCAGAGACAGTTTTCTTTGTAATTTATAATGGATGAAAACTTGAAGCTAACATACTGATATAGGTTTATATTTATTAAAGTTGAAATGCAGCCAGTTAACATTTTTAATTGAATTAAGGTAAATTATAAAATATTAAAACAAAATAATAACAATAATTTTTTAAAGGTAAACCACAAGTTTTTGTTAAGGCATATACATTGACATATGTATCCTCCTAACTATTTGATAATTTATAAAATAATCTGCTAAAAATATAATTCAATAATAATTCAATCTGCTAAATTAATTCTATATAATTCAATCTGCTAAAAATATTCTTCATGATACATGTGTATTAGAGGTATTTATAGCTATGAAAAGAAAACTTGCTGAATACCAAGTCGATGAAATAATAAAAATAATAATTTCAGTACAGTACCTACTTTAAATGAAGTCACTAAGACTCCTTCTTAGTTACATATAATATATATCTATTTAATATATATATATAAATTTAATATAGACTAAGCATGTTAAAAAACTTTGTCATTACTTTGTCAACAAAGGTCCACCTAGTCAAGGCTATGGTTTTTCCAGTGGTCATGAATGGATGTGAGAGTTGGACTAGAAAGAAAGCTGAGTGCTGAAGAATTGATGCTTTTGAACTATCGTGTTGGAGAAGACTCTTGAAAGTCCCTTGGACTGCAAGGAGATCCAACCAGTCCATCCTAAAGAAGATCAGTCCTGAGTGTTCATTGGAAGGGCTGATGCTGAAGCTGACACTCCAATACTTTGGCCACCTGATGCGAAGAGCCTACTCATTTGAAAAGACCCTGATGCTGGGAAAGATTGAGGGCAGGAGGAGAAGGGGACGACAGAGGATGAGATGGTTGGATGGTATCACCAACTCAATGGACATGGGTTTGGGAAGACTCCGGGAGTTGGTGATGGACAGGGAGGCCTGGCGTGCTGCGGTTCATGGGGTTACAAAGAGTCAGACATGACTGAGCGACTGAACTGAACTGAACTAAGATTCCTTATCTTCTCTAACACTAAAAAGGAACAAATATTTAAATTAATAATTTACGTATACCTTAATTGCCTTGAATCTCGACACGTCATTATCTGCAAACTGCTGTAAAACATGCCTGGCAGAAAATCCAAATGTACATAATCCATGTAATATAGGCTTATCAAAACCTAAAAATAAGAGAGATAATTTAGTTAGATAAAGACACATTTCATGTTTGAAAACCAACAACAGTTAATTCAGAACTTCAAAAATAATTTTTAAACTGCATTAACCTGAATCATACCATGTATTTTAAGAAACATGAAAAATATGTTATAAATAATATTGCCTGGGGGGAAAATTATGAAATAAACAAACAAAGAAAAAAAAACAAGAAAGGAGTGTCAGAGATCTGGGGACACAGAATTATTTTGTTAGGTTTGGCTGTAACCATGAAATCATCCATGGTGATTTCAATATCTTCTGCTCTCCCCTCCAATGACCTTGTCCTTCATGATAACTCAGATATTCATCCCCATGGTCCTAACACAGACCTTGCACTAGCAGGAGCTACCTTCCACCATAATCTGAATTTCAAGGACACCATTTTCTGAATACTACTTCTTACCTTTCCCTATCTTTTGCATAAATATATTAGGAAAGGGCTATTTTTTAAATGTCACCAGTTAAACTGTCAGTCAGAAGTAGCAATGTCTTTATTATTTAGATAACTGAGCTAATATTTTCATTGGCACATATTATTAGCAACTCACCCGCTAAGCTAGCAAAGTTAGGATCAATGTGTAAGGGATTCCAATCTCCACTGAGGCGGTACAAAGCAGCCTGTGGAGAGAGAATTATAAAAATAACTAGCATATCAGTGCTTTCATAGAATACATTAAAATAAAAACAGAAAATATGACTGGTTATGAGAAATGCATCATAATATACCTAGCTCTAGCTTTGATTAAAAAATAACTATTTCTAACAAAGAAAGGTTAAGCGTAAATCAAATGCTTTTTGTTAACACCTGCCACTGAAATCAGTTGGGAAGTGATGAGGACTGTGCAAAAATAGCAACAGGAACCAAGAACTACACCTGGGAATAACACTGGTTACCACTGCCTAAGGAGAAATTCACAAAAAGGAATCCATCAATCTACTCTCATTAAAACACAATGAAGACAGGGTGTAAATGTTTATACCCTCTTCTAAACAAGGAAAATTTATGTCAACTTTCTTGTTCAATTTTGTTAGGTTTTCTTTATTCCCAAATACAAAGTCTGACATCTGTTACATTCCTATTCTTTGGTCTTTCTAGGTTACTGGGGATGAATTTTCTCTTTATTAATTATGACAAACCATGAACCATACTTGTAATATCATATGAATTTGAAGACCAAGAAATTCTCCTAAAGAAATGAAAAACAAAATATTCCAGAAGTGACACTGGTAGAGCTAAAACTATGATTGCCAGTTTTCTTACTGACTAAAAAATGACTCATTTAATATAAATACCTGGCAGTTTATGCTATAGTGGCATAATCCATTCCATTCCCACTTCTCCTTAAAGGTCTGTTCATCCATAATCACCTCCCACCACTCTCCAATGTGAATTCTCTAATTCTTACTCCAAATAATTTCTTATCCCCATTCAGGCAAGTTTTACATCTCTGATAAGAGATTATCTCTACAGCAATTTAGTTCAGAAGTCTCATTTACCTACCAAACTCTTTTGAGTATCATTCTCTCGTAAGTAACACTTCTCTCAATGTCTACAGCATTGACTCTACAATTCAAAGCCTTGTCTTTAATCATTCATTGCTTAGAATAGATGCCCTAGTTATTAAGACATATACACATTATTTCTAAGTGTACTTTCAGTTCCTTGTCAATAGATCACACTTCTTGATTTGTGCCTCCTACAGTACAGATCTAATTTTAAAAAGCTCATAAATCCCCTGAGCTTTATGTAAAATTTTATACAAAATGTTTTTAAATAAATTGTATAGTTTTTAATCACATTCTCAAATGACCATGTGATACAAATGGCCAGGAACCTCTGTGAAATGATGGGTGCCTATTATTCATACATAAAATTGTGTTAACCTATAAACTGTTCTTTGTCACACAGCAAAGTACTAAAGTTGGCTAAAAGCTAATGAAAAGTTCTAGTCATCTGAAAAAACAGAAAAAAAGATCTTTCTGCTTACTGTATAAAGAAACTCAAGCCATGGGCTTTGTGAATCATGAAACCACAAAGTCTTTTCTGTTCTTCAGTGCCACAATAAAATTAATTTCACTATGAAGCTTTAATTAAACATAAATATGAGTGTTTTCTTAAGAAATTGATATGAAATAGGAATGGGAAGAACATTTAAAGGCAGAAACTAATCTGAGATAAAAAGTATAATTCTATCACCCAGTTATATAGTGTTGAAAAAAATACAATTACCACGTTTCAAACTTAATTCTTTCTAGCTCATGAAATTATATTTCTATTTGTTAGCAAACATAAATCCTGCAGAAGTTCTCCTATCAACATGTCAAAATTAGTATCCAAAAATAAGTGAATTTTATAAATAATCTGCTGTCATTACTGTTTATTCACTGCATTACTTCAGAGCTTTATGTATTCTGTTCTATATCTGCATGATTAGTATTCTGGCCATCTTAAAGAAGAACTTTGATAACTCTCAAAAACAAAGTTGCTGTTTTCATCTTCAAGGTCATCTTTTGTTTATTAAATAAATCTTTGCATGCTTACAGTATCTGTTAACTGACAGGGTATTTTATCTTCTTCATCAGAAAACATACTATTCATGCCAAACAGAACAGATTAAATCACCTACTCCTTCTAAGATGCTTTATTGTATCTGTCCACTAAAGTTGGCATAAAATAATCTGTCTCTACACAGTGCAGCTCAGCTTTCTTTTCCAACAGCAGACAGGATAACTGAAATCTGATCTTTATTTTATCCTGTTCTCTATAAAGTTTTAAAAAAATTCTTCGCAAAGCTAGGCAATCTCTTAAAGGTAAGCAATCCACGCCAACAAAACATTATGCTTTCTCAACTGACTTGTGAAAACCACTTTATATTTTCTTTTGATATTTAGTGGAGATAAACAACCACTAAGTAAAAATTCACAAACGACGAATTTGAACTACAGAAACATGCCATTATTTCTATTATGTAGAATTCTTTTCAATTCTTAGGGCTACTTTTGAATTCATAGGATTTACAGGGTATCAAGAGTTATAAGTTAAAGTGCCAGGAGCCAGGTGGCTTTACCACTTTTCAAAAACACCTTGTTACCTGATTAAGTGAGGTGGTATCTGTAAGTACAGCATCAGGAGGTCTATCAGGTATGGCTACAGCTGCCTGAAATAAAATTAAAAAAAAAAAAACAACACGACATATTAAAGAGTTAACAAAATAATTGTTAGTCTCTTTACCAAAATTGGTATTTGACAAACAACCATGTTTCAATGTATAGTTGTTTCTCGGTTTCCAGGACACCATAATTTGCAGATGCTCAAGTCCCTTATACAAAATGGGGCAGTATTTGCATATAACCTATGCACATCCTCCCATACACTTTAAATCATCTCAAGATTACTTGTAATGCCTGCTGCTGCTGCTGCTGCTGCTAAGTCGCTTCAGTCGTGTCCAACTCTGTGCGACCCCACAGACGGAAGCCCACCAGGCTCCCCCGTCCCTGGGATACTCCAAGCAAGAACACTGGAGTAGGCTACCATTTTCTTCTCCAATGCATGAAAGTGAAAAGTGAAAAGGAAGTCGCTAAGTCATGTCCGACTCTTGGCGACCCAATGGACTACAGCCTACCAGGCTCCTCCATCCATGGGATTTTCCAGGCAAGAGGACTGGAGTGGGGTGCCATTGCTTTCTCCACTTGTAATGCCTAATATAATGTAAATACTGTGTAAATAGCCTGAGAACTTTCTAGAAATTTTTTTCCTGGATATTTTTGATCCACGGTTGGTTTAATCTGCAAATGCAAAATCTGCAGATGTGGAACCCGTGGATATGGAGGGCTGACTGTAATGAAATCTGTAAGCTGGATAAAAAGCAGAGTCTTTTAATACATTCAGCACATAATGACCTTTAAAATTCTGTAGTTCGTCTACAATATGATTTCCCTGAAATGACTCTGTATAATGAAAAGAATTATATAATCAGGTCCATTCTCTAGGCAACAAACATAGGGATTCTTCCCAATACAAAAGAATATTTCTTTCCAGGGGAGGTATTTGAGGTCAGTCCTTGAGGTTTGATCAACTCAGTGAACGTGAATTTTAGCTCCAGGAGATACTGTAGGACAGAGGAGCCTGGCATCCTGCAGTCCATGGAATTGCCAAGAGTCAGACATGACTTAACAAATGAAAAACAACAAAAATGATGCCATGACAACTCTTCTTAGCTATCTCCTGGCATGGTTCTCTAGCAAACTTCTGTTTGGAATAGTTTATTTACTGCTTCCATGGAGCTACCAGACTCCTCTTGATTATCACTAAAGGAAAGATATAAGCATCTGAATGCAGAGTTCCAAAGAATAGCATGAAGAGATAAGAAAACTTTCTTCAGCGATCAACACAAAGAAATAGAGGAAAACAACAGAATGGGAAACACTAGAGATCTCTTCAAGAAAATTAGAGATACCAAGGGAACATTTCATGCAAGATGGGCTTGATAAAGGACAGAAATGGTATGGACCTAACAGAAGCAGAAGATATTAAGAAGAGGTGGCAAGAATACACAGAAGAACTGTACAAAAAAGATCTTCACGACCCAGATAATCATGATAATGTGATCACTAATCTAGAGCCAGACATCTTGGAATGTGNGTTGGACTATAAAGAAAGCTGGGAACTGAAGAATTGATGCTTCTGAACTGTGGTGTTGGAGAAGACTCTTGAGAGTCCCTTGGACTGCAAGGAGATCCAACCAGTCCATTCTGAAGGAGATCAACCCTGGGATTTCTTTGGAAGGAATGATGCTAAAGTTGAAACTCCAGTACTTTGGCCACCTCATGCAAAGAGTTGACTCATTGGAAAAAACTCTGATGCTGTGAGGGAATAGGGGCAGGAGGAGAAGGGGACAACAGAGGATGAAATGGCTGGATGGCATTACTGACTCGATGGACGTGAGTCTGAGTGAACTCCGGGAGATGGTGATGGACAGGGAGGCCTGGCGTGCTGCGATTCATGGGGTTGCAAAGAGTCGGACACGACTGAGTGACTGAACTGAACTGAACTGAAAGAGCTTTGGGTGCAAGCAAAGTTTGCATAAGTAAAGATATTCCAGTAATTATCTCATGTCAGCACTTCAAATCCAAGAACATATTCTGATTCAAGGAAGTTTACATTACTAAAGCCCTACTCTATGAAATTATACATATACTAAGTTCAAAATACAGATAAGCATCCTTAATGACACACGTATGTCATTTATGAAATAGCCTACCTTGGCTTTGTCTGATGTCCGTTTTCCACTGAAGCCTCCAGAACCAACAGCAAAGATGGAGAACTGATTATAACATATAAGTTCCTCCCCAGAGTAAGTGTAGACTGAAAAGTAAATGAAAGAAGAAAGAAAAGAAGTTATAATCAAAAGATATAACCAGTTAACCAATACGTGATCAGCATTCCCTGTAAATGTTTCAGAAACAAAATTCAATTACTAAAAGGTTTTCCAATTTAAAGACATCCAAGTTTGGGTTACAGAGCATTCATTTTAATCATACACACTACCAGTCTCTAGAAGGCAAAGAAAGGAAGATCTTGACAAATCCTTTCTTATCTATGAAACAGCAGTTCCTCTACCTTCTTCTAAAACTCCCCTCCCTTCATATTCAGTTCCCTCCTTCTCAAACTTTTCAGATAATTCCACTATAAAAAGCATACTAACACACCTGAAAAGATATTTCATCACTACTAATTATTAAAGAAATGCAAATCAAAACTATGAGGTAGTACCTTACACTGGTCAAAATGGCCATCACTTAAAAGTCTACAAATAACAAATGCTAGACTGAGAGCGGAGAAAGGGGAATCCTCTTACGCTGTTGGTGGGAATGTAAATTGTTACAGCCACTATGGAAAACAGTATAGAGGTTCCCAAAAAAACTAAAAGTAGAATTGCCATATAATCCAGCAATCCCACTCCTGGGCATATATCCAAACAAAACTATAATTCAAAAATATACATGCACCCCTAATGTTCATAGCAGCCTATTTACAACAGCCAAGACATGGAAACAACCTAAACGTCCACCAACAGATAAATGGGTTAAGACGACGTGAGATACACACACACAAACACACACAAAATGTGTATGTACACACAAAATGGAATGCTACATAGCCATAACAAAGAATGAAATAATGCCATTTGAGCAACACGGATGCACCTAGAGATTATCATACCAAGCAAAGTTAAGTCAGAGAGGCAGACAAATGTCCTATGATATCACTTATATGTGGAATGTAAAACACAAAACAAATGAATGTATCTACAAAATAGAAACAGATTCAGAGATACAGGGAACAGACTTGTGGTTGCCTAAGGAGAGAAGAGGTGGTGAAGGGACTGTATAGCACAGGGAACCATATTCAATATCCTGTGATAAACCATAATGGAAAATATGAAAAAGAATGTATATATGTATAACTGAATCACTTTGTTGTACAAGAGAAATTAACACAACATTGTAAATCCACTAAAATTCAGTAAGATTAAAAAATAAAATGCAGGTAACCACACTCTAAAATTTTCAAACATTCTGATGAAGCCCTCAATGGAGCCTGAAATATAAAAGAGGAAGTAGCAAGAAAGAAGGTATAAGCTTCTGGAAGGCAGGATCATGACTCTTCTGCTCATATCATACTCCCAGCAATTAGAATAGTAACTGGGACAGAAAAAGCACCTAATAAATATGCATTAATTAATGAATCAATGAACAAATGACACGAGTGAGCACGTTAGTGAATAAGTAATAAATGAAAGATAGCTGTTCCTCTTTACAACATATTCAGTATAACCTCTTAGGTATGTATTAGAACAAAATGATGAAATCTATATTCCAAATACCAGATTAATATTAAACTTTTCACTGACATTTCCAAAATTTTTGATAATCTTTCTTGTTTTCGTTCTTAAACTTTAAAAGATAAATTTTAAGCAAGGTGTCTTTGGCATATGTTTAATTATTCGTATTTCAATATTTATTAAACTATATAATATTTTTTTCTACCACAAATAAAATGTGGCTATGGTGTTTGAACCACATTATGAGTTCAATATGTCTGAATGTGCAAGGTTAAAAACCTAACTACCACTTATAAGAATGATTCAGGGGTCAAATAGGTTCCCAGTTCCAAAGAGCTAACATAAGAAAGAATATTTACAACATAGCCTAATTATCAATTGACGGTTGTCTTTGTATTCATTCCTGCTAAAACATACTCCAGAAAGCATAATTCCCCACTGTGTTCACTAGACCAGCCACATTTCTCATCTCTGCTTTGGTTATGTTGTCACAAATCCCCTGAAATGTCCCACTTGCCTAATCCTTTATTTTCTAAAAGAGTTTGAAAATTTTTAGAATGCTAATCTTGCTTTCTGACAAATTGGAAGATAAATAGAAACTTATTTGTCAACTTCTATGGTAAAGTATACTGCATACAAAGGCTACCAATTTAACAATATTATTAAAAGAACTGGAAATTAGTTACCATCCACAAGAATTACTAAACCGGATCCTTTATCCAGGATATCAGCAACAATTGCTTCACATCTTAATTTTCCTAAAATGGAAAGTAAAAATAACAAATGTATAATAAATAAATGAGACTGTTTTAAAAGCCATAAATAATACATTATATGAAGACATGAGAGAATTTAACATAACTTCCACTGGAAGTTCAGCAAAACTAAAAAAATGCATGGTTTAGAACAATTTTCAATATGATGCTGAGTCATAAACATTAAAAGCAATCATAATGCCTGAGTTAGCAAATTTGAAATATTAGTAATTCTGACAAATTAGGTGGTAAAAAGTAACAATTTTCAATCACTCAATGAACATTTGTTAAGCAAATAGTCAACACCATTTATTCCATTCCTTACTGAACCTCTATTGGCTTCAATGAGACAATGTTTCATTCTAACCACTTGGTTCTTTCATGGACTCTTCTTTCCATCATTTAATTGGTGACCTCTTGATGTATTATCCTTGAGAGTGAAACCATAATCTTTTTTTCCAACCTTTTTCTCTCTTTGTTCCCTACATGAAAGAATGGTACTACCCACCCAACTGCCATGGCAGAAACTTCAGCATGACACCTGCCTCATAAATTAGTGTCTAAATATGTGACAAGACTTGAGTAGGCAGACATCGAGAGAAGTCAGAAGATAAAAAAAGTTTTTTACTTCATCCTGAAGTCTACGAATAGCCATCTGGGCTTTTTAATAGGGAAGTGACAAATATACTTGCATTGCAGAAATAATATTCTGGCTACAGTGAGATGAACAGATCTGAGGGGAGCAAGAATGGAGGCAGAGAGAACACTTGGAAAATGAGAGATAATGGTGATCAAAATGAAGTAGACAGAAATAGGATCCTAAATGCACTGAAGGGAGAAAATCAAAGATCTGGGTATGAAAGATGATTAAAAATAAATAAATAAAATAATGCTGAGGTTAACTAGGTTCCTGTCGCTTTCATCTCCTAAGTTGCTTCTGATTCTTCCACTTCCATCTCTCCGCCACCTTTGCCTAAGCTACCATCATTTTATTTCAACTACCACAACAGACTTCTAACTAGTTACCTGCACATTCACTCTGACCAACTTTAACACACGCTCCACATTATGTCTGAAGCTATTTTTTTCCCAGAGTCAAACCTGATTATGCCAAATCCTTCTATTTTAAGTTCTAATGGTATCAAGTATGTTTCATCTGTACTGTTCATCACATATAGTTGTAATTATACATTTATTTGTGTGTATTTTTTTTATTATAGGCTGCCCTCCTCAACAACTAGGTTATATGCCCCAAACAGGCACAGTCTAGATTTGTTTCATTTTCCATTTATTCATAACCCTAACAGAAAGCCTAGATGTTAGGAAGCAACTGATAAATAACTGTCAAACTGCAGATGATATCCCGAGATAATCAACTCCACATTTAAACAAATACCAAGCTTACTCCTTTCATATCCCTACAGTTTCTCCACTTATATCCCTACTGATGCCTACAATCCTTTTCAATCAACCACATTCTCCAACCTAGATTATTACAAAGGTCTCTTACAAAATCTCCTTCCCTCTGTCTCATTCCCTTATCAATCCAAGCATTACAAACAGGAGCCAGAGTTGATGCTTTCTAAAATCCACATTTGATCGTATCTCTCCTTACAGTCCTTCAGTGGTTATCTATTGTCTTTAAAATAAAAGCCAAACTTCCTCACATAACCATACACTGCACACTGCCTCAGATAAAAGGAACCGTGTAAAAACACGGTGCAATACCAAACTGAAGACTCGAATTAAGATGGTAGAGTAGGTAGACACAGAATTCACCTCCCGCACAAACTCATCAAAAATACACCTCCACTGAAAATTAAGTGGAGACTAACAGAAAGACTCCTATACAACCAAGACTATAAGAAAGACCCACAGGTAATCAGGTAGAAAGTGAAGAAAAGCAATCAGGTAAGGACCTGTGGGAGAAGACTCAAAGGAAAAGGGAGATGGTATAGGGAGAGACCTTCCTGGGGGACTGAGAAATTTAAGCCATATATTGGTTATCCAACAAAGGGAAGACAAGCCCCCCTGGCTGGCTGGAAGGCCACTGGGACAAGAGGGTTATGGGAAGCCTGGACTCCAAGAGTGAGTGAACATTACTTATTCTCAAGGTAGGGCAGAGAGGGCATACTGAAACCACCTGGGTGGCTGACTGGTTTTCTACAACTGCTCTGGTTCCCAGCCTGAGCCAAGGGAACACTCCAGCACCAGTCATATCACATCACAGCTCCACACTCTAGGCTGCCATGATCAAGGAAAAGGCTCAGCTATAAGATGCTAAGGACATCCAAACCCTAAGCGGCATCTGAACAGGGAGCGGGCAGCCATTACTGGTGACTACACAGGGGGCCCAGATCTCTGATGGTGGCCAGGCCAACAAAGCCCATGCTCCAACACTCACTGAAATACCCATACCAGCCGCCCCTGCTCCTCTACTGAACCTCTCTGGGGCAAGGATGTCAGTGTAAGAAGAGCACACACTTAAAGGGAACTGAACCAGCTCAGACCCAACCCTCAGGGCTTCTGCTCCAGCAATTAGAGATCTGCCCCTGCAGCTAATGGGGAGGCGGGGACAGCAACTAAGCTAAGGCGAAGCCCCACCTAACATCTGACTCTACTCTTCCATCTCCAGCCCCACCCCCTACAAAGGTGATAACTGTCAGCACACCCTGAGCAAAGACCTAAATTGTGCTCACATCAAATCCAGCTCTCCCATCAAAGCCACTGGGCACCTGCAGACTGTATAGGGGCACACCCACAAAAGAAAAATCATAAGTACTTGTTTCACCTAATTTCAATAGATAAGCAAAATGAAAATACAGAGAAGTCTGTTTCAATTGAAGAGCAAGAGAAAATTCCTGAAAAAACCAACAAACAAAACAGAAATAAATAATTTACTAGACAAAAAATTCAAAGCATTAGTAATAAGAATGCTAACTGAATTAAGAAAGAGAATAGACAAATACAATGAGAGTTTTAACAAGGAACTAGAAAATTTTTAAAAGAACTATTCAGAGCTGAAGAATAGACTAACTGAAAAGAAAAATGCACTAAAAGGAATTAACAGCATACCACCCTTATGGCAGAAAGTGAAGAACTAAAGAGCCTTGATGAAAGTGAAAGAAGAGAGTGAAAAAGTTGGCTTAAAATTCAACATGTAGAAAACTAATATCATGGCATCTGGTCAAATCACTCATGGCAAATAAATGGGGAAACAATGGAAACAGTGACAGATTCTATTTTTTGGTCTCCAAAATCACTACAAATGGTGAGTACAGCCATGAAATTAAAAGATGCTTACTCCTTGGAAGAAAAGCTACGACAAACCTAGACAGCATACTAAAAAGCAGACACATCACTTTGCCAACAAAAGGTCCACCCAGTCAAAGCTATGATTCTTCCAGTAGTCATGTATGGATGTGAGAGTTGGACTGTAAAGAAAGCTGAGCGCCAAAGAATTGATGCTTNGACTTCACTTTCACTTTTCACTTTCATGCATTGGAGAAGGAAATGGCAACCCACTCCAGTATTCTTGCCCGAGAATCTCAGGGACAGAGGAGCCTGGTGGGCTGACATCTATGGGGTTGCACAGAGTCGGACACAACTGAAGAGACTTAGCAGCAGCAGCAGCATACATGATGAGCCGATTTTCTCCTCCTGCTCTCAAGATTCTCTCTTTAGCCTTCCCTGGTGGCTCAGTTGTAAAGAATCCACCTGCAAATGCAGGAGACAGGGGTTTGATCCCAGAAAGATTCCACATACCGCTGAGTGACTAAGCCCATGCACCATAATGGTTACATTGAGCTTAAGCTCTAGAGCCCAAGCATGGAAATTATTGGCGCCCCCTCCCCGCCCCGCTGCCAAAGCCACCACAACTAGAAGGCTGCCCACCACAACTAGAGAGTACCTCTCACTCCCTGAAACTAGAAAAAAAGAACATGCGCCAACGAAGATTCATCATAGCCAAAAATAAAACAAATAAAATTATATGCAAAAAAGAAACTAAGCAAATGAAAAAATTCTCTTTGTCTTTAGTTTTTGATGGTTTGATATGTCCAGATGTAGATCTGGATGTAGATGTATATGCATAGATCTGGATGGCTTATCCTGAGAGTTCACTGAGCTAAAACAAAAATGTAAGAACAGAAATATGATCCAGTGGTTGCCTAGAGTTGGGATGAGACAAGAGTCTGAATACAAGGGGCAGCATGAGGAAATTCTTTTTTTTTTAATATTCTAAATGTTCCTCTGGTAATTTTTACAGCTTTACTTTTTGTATTTGTTTTTGTATGAGGTAGGGGCTTAATTTAAATTTTTTTTTCTTCTATTTTTTGACGGCACCTCGCAGCATCTTAGTTCCAGTGCGTGCTCAGTCGCTAAGTCGTGTCTAACTCTTTGCAACCCCACGGACTGTAAAGCCTGCCAGGCTCCTCTGTTTGTGGAGCTTTCCAGTCAAGAATACTAGAGTGGGTTACCATTTCCTTCCCCATTAGTTTCTGGACTAGGGAGCAAGCCTGCCCCCTCTGAAGTGGAAGCACAGTGTCTTAACGAGGGAACTGGCAGGGAATTCCCACGAGTTCTTTTTGTCTGTGTCTATAGTGGTAGTTATTTATTTTGGGGGCTCCAAAATCACTGCAGATGGTGACTGCAGCCATGAAATTTATAAGACGCTTACTCCTTGGAAGGAAAGTTGTGACCAACCTAGATAGCATATGGAAAAGCAGAGATATTACTTTGCCAACAAAGGTCCATCTAGTCAAGGCTATGGTNATTGAGGGCAGGAGAAGAAGGGGACAACAGAGGAAGAGATGGCTGGATGGCATTACCAACTTGATGGACATGAGTCTGGGCAAGCTCTGGGAGTTGGTGATGGACAGGGAGGCCTGGCGTGCTGCAGTCCCTGGGGTCGCAAAGAGTCGGACATGACTGAGCGACTGAAGGGAACTGAACTGAGTTGATACAGAAAAACACATACGTGATCTAGAAGATAGAATATTGGATCAGGATTGGCAACTCATGTACACCCATGGCTGATTCATGTCAATGTATGGGAAAACCAATACAGTATTGTAAAGCAAAATAAAGTTTAAAAAAAAAAAAAAAGAACACTGGAACTCACTCAATCAGAACAGTGAAAAGTAAAAAGCAGAGAACATTTTAAGGGACCTTTGGGTAATATCATGTATACCAACATTCCATTATAGGGGTCCCAGAAGAAGAATAGAGTAAAATTTTATTTGATGAAATTTGGCTGAAAACTTCTCAAGCCTGAAGAAGGAAATAGACATCTAGGTACAGGAATCACAGAAGACCCTAAAGAAGATAAATCCAAACAGACCCACACCAAGACATACCATAATTAAAATGGAAAAAGCTAAAGAGAGAATTCTAAAGGTAGCAAAAAGAAAAGGAGAGGGTCATATACAAAAGAATCCCCATAAGGCTATCAGCTGATTTTTCTCCAGAAACGTTGCAGGCCAGAAAGGAGTGGCATGATATATTTACAGTGCCAAAGGGAAACCTACAATCTAGGCTACTCTTCTCAGCATGATTATCCTTCAGAATTGAAGGAGATATAAAAAACTTTTTGGATAAGCAAAAATCAAGAGTTCATCAATACTAAACCAACTCTAAAATAAATGTTAAAGGGTCTTCTCTAAATAGAAAAGGAAAGCATATAACAAGAATTAAGTATAGAAAAGGAAAAAAATCCCACTAGTAAAGGCAAATATATAGGAAAGACAGAGGCTCAAATACTTAAATAAGCTAGTACAAAGATTAAGAAACAAAAACCTGTAAAAGCAAGTATGACTATAACAATAAGTAAAGAGATAAACATGAAGATGTAAACTATGACATCAAAAGCACAAAGTGTGGGGGAAGGGAGTAAAAAACGTAGCTCTTTTAGAACGTGTCTGAACTTAAAGGACTGGTTTAAAACAAATACAGTTATAGATCAATGTATATGAATTTCATGGTAACTGCAAATCAAAAACCTACAACAGATACCTGAAAACAAAAGAAAAAGGAACACAAGCCAAAGAAAGTACAAAATCACAAAGGAAGAAACTTAAAAGAAAAAACAAAAACAAAAACAGGGAAGACTACAAGAACAATCAGAAACAAGTAACACTAACACTGAAATAGAATTATTCAGCCTTAAGCAATTAGAATCTTTTAATTTTTAATAAAATAAAGTTGTTTAGTAGCTAAGTCATGTTTGACTCTGTGTGACCCCGTGGACTATAGTCCACCAGGCTCTTCTGTCCATGGGATTCTACAGGCAAGAATACTGGAGTGGGTTGCCATTTCCTTCTCCAAAATAAAATAAAAAGATTTAGAAAAAAATTAAAGTACAATTCTAGTTACTTGCTAACCTCCACATTACATAACATGAAATGATAGACTTTTTTTGTGTTTCATCACCTTATACAGTTAGCATATAAATACTCTGACATCAAAGTAGCAACACAAAACAAATACATCAAATTAAAGTGAAAAAATGAGAAGTTCTACTGAACAAGTAAGATATAACTGAGAAAAATAAACTGATTATTAAGACAGACTTGATTTTACTTACTCTAAAAGAAAATATGAAAAAGTTAATTACAAAACATCCTGTATCTTTTAACATTTACTTTATGAAAATCAGTACCAACACAAATACCTGAGAAAAGAACAAAGAATCCATGGGACTGATTATACACGTCCATGACTGATTATACACAAACACTAAGTTTAAGATATAAAAANAATTACAAAACATCCTGTATCTTTTAACATTTACTTTATGAAAATCAGTACCAACACAAATACCTGAGAAAAGAACAAAGAATCCATGGGACTGATTATACACGTCCATGACTGATTATACACAAACACTAAGTTTAAGATATAAAAAGAAAATGCTCCTTTCAGTTGCTGATCAGATTTTAAGTAGTTTTTTGAAGTAATTTATTAAATAAAACTATTCAAATAGGATGATATTTAAGTAACCAAAATAAGTACTAGTTAATATTGATATGGGGATTCCTGGTGGCTCAGCAGGCATGCAGCTGGCTAATGCATGAGATGCAGGTTAAATCCCTGGGTCAGGAACGTCTCCTGGAGAAGGAAATGGCAACCCACTCCAGTATTCTTGCCCGGGAAATCCCATAGACCCAGGAGCCTGGCAGGCTAAAGTCCTTGTGGTTGCAAAGAATTAGACATGATTTTAGTGACTAAACAAAAAACAACATCAATATACACTAATGGTTGACATGCGCACAAATAACTTACAATAGAATTTACTTAGTCACTTTTCTGCCAGTTTAACACATTGACACAGTTTGTAAGGTTAGTCAGAACATAAAATTTTGGTAGGATCAAGAACTCACCTGTTCTGGGAATTGGTTTATATAACTCCAAGTACTGCTCCCCATGAAGAATCTACATTAAGGTAAGCAAAATTTTGTCAGTAGACTTCCTTACTCCATAGGCTCTTCTGTGAATACTGATAATCCTAAGGCATTTTACTGCCACCTGTCCACATGACTACTTCCCTCAAACTATCTAACTCAGTTTGGCTCTTATTCCTTAACTATATTATTCAGAAATCATCAGTCCCCCCAATTTAAAGACTACTGGCTCTCTGGAACAGAGAAGATATACTATCTTCTTTCTTGACATTCTTAATCCTTGCTGAGTTGATAATCGTGGATTATTTGCCATGGAGACACTAAACTCAGTATATTCCCAGGGCTCATCACCGTGCTTGGAACATACTGGGTATCCACTACATATCTACTGAATAAAAATAAACAAACTGGTCAGTACTAGTAATTTCAGGTGATACCTGGCAAATACAAATGACTCGACCAAAACACAAAGATAAATATTAAAGCCATGGTTACAGTAAAAGCACTATCGATGTCAACATTTCCTTAGTGTTATGTCTTACAAATTACCTACTAAGAGTAAATACTAAAGACCCTGTGTAATTTCACAGCCACATTAACCTCAATTTATCAAAACAAGAATATAAGAATACAATACAGGAAAACAAGTGAACAACAAAAAAAACACCTGACCACATATCCAAATGACCACACTCCACTGCTAAGGGACAGTTTAATTCCCAGTCTTCCTCAGAACCCAGAAAGGAAACGGAATGGGGAGGAGGATAGTGATGAGAGGACAAATGAAGGGTAGCCTCAATATCATGTCTGGAAGCTCAAGGTTGGGAAGACTGAAATTCGAATCCCAAGATGGCTATCATTTCCAGTCACAGACTTTGAATACCATTCATGATGTCCAATTCCTTTCAACTCCAAGGAAGAATTCTGAAATATCGGCTTTAATTGTTTACAAGGACATTATCCAAACAGGAGGACTATATGCAACAAATGCCATGAGAGAGTGACTGAAACAACAAGGTGTTCAGCATATATTTCTTGCCTCCCTCACAACTTCATCAATTAATAAAATAAGTGTAGATTCTCATGGACTCAGAGAAGCAATGAACTAATGATTCTCTAGTTAAATGGGTTCTCCAATCAATCAAAATCACAGAAATCAGTTTAAGGGTCTACGATTCGACAGTTATCAACTGGGTTTATGACCTGAACCTTACTTCAAGAAATAAAATATGTGCTACCTCAAAAACCTTCTCACAATTATTTGCTTCTTTCTTCTTGAAAGGAGCAAGAAGGAAGGTATCTGCTTCTCAAATACCACATTCTCCTGACATTCCTCATACCTCACTCAGTCTCTTTCTTCCCAGTCTCATTCCTCCCACTCCTTCCTTTTCATTCATTCCTTCCATCTCATTCCTTCCCAGTCTCTCTTATTAACTCCTCCTTATTTTGTCAACCTCAATTCACCACAGGATCCCCAAACTCAGGATTTTCGCCACCTATATTCATACACTAGTCATTTCACCTACTTTCATGTCTTTAAATCTTGATTAAATGCTAAGAATCCCAGGAGGACCATCCCCCAACCTCTAAACTCATATATTCAACTGCCCACTTTTAATCTCCACTAAAACCAACTCCTGATCATCCCCACCTTAAAGTAACTGTACACATCTATTTTATTATACATAGTAATATGTCATATGTAAATATGATACATATTAAATATATTGTATATAATTAATTATAAATCATACATAGATAGGAGAAGGCAATGGCAAGCCACTCCAGTACTCTTGCCTGGAAAATCTCATGAACAGAGGAGCCTGGTGGGGTGCAGTCCACGGGGTCGCTAAGAGTCAAACACAACTGAAGTGACTTAGCAGCAGCAAGAGCAACATACATAGGTATATATGCATATACATCATCCCAGATAACCAGACCAAAAACCTTCATCCTTGACTTTTTCTTTCCATGCACATCAAGCCTTGTGCTAGAATTACTATAATAGACTCCAAACTGGTTTCTCTGCTTCCATGCTTGGCCCTCATATAATCTATACTCTACAGAGAAGCAAAAATGAGCCTGTCAGTGAACATAGTCAGATCATATCACTCCTCTGTTCAAAGCACTACAAATGGCCTCTCATATTAATCAGAGTATGAGCTGAAATTCTCAAGTGACTACAAGGTCGTCTTCTCCTATCACTGCCCCTTTGCTCATTTACAGCTATACTGACCTCCTTGCCGTTCCAAAAATAAGCACCTGCATTGGGCCTTTTTCACCTATTCTCTCTGTTTCATATACTCTTTCCTCTTGCTCCTTCATCACTATGATCAGGTAATGATTATCATACAGAACTTACACATAAGGAAACTGAAGCTTAGAGAAGCTATTTGCTCTTGGTCAAATAGCAACTAATGACAGAGAGAGAATTCATAACATTACGCCAAGGTTTCAGGACTGTACATAATTGTTGTTTTCTTCCTTTTGCTTGTCTTTTCAACTCCCTACCATTCTGTTCTTAAAAAGAAAAATCAAAAGACATGTTAAATCTTTATTCTTGAATCATCCACTACATACTATTGCATTAATGCATAACACACACACACTAATGTGACATTTATCAATCATACTTAAAGAAACAGAAAAACAAAATAAACACTTCGTATTATGCATACCTTTGCTAAGTTGATTGAAAGCCCAGGAATCTCAGCTAATCCTCCAGTCATAGATTTCTGAGCAAGAATAACTCCAAAGGTTGGCAAACAGGAGAAATCAGAACTCCCTTCATAAATAAATTTCATATCTTTTGGCTCCTTGACTGATGCTCCCACTCCAAGGGCATACATAATAGTGTCTAGCTCCGCATAAGAAGAATAAAATGGAGGAAGTTTATGACCAATAACTCCAGCCTGTGGACCAATTGTAGAAATTTATTTTTTCACTGATATTCTTAGCAAATTTTTAACTTTTCAAAACTATTAACTGCTACATATTNTACCTACCTACTTTCAGAGTTCACTCACATCCCCCTCGAAGGTAGGTAGACTCACAGGTCTCTCACATGCTCTTTTGGGGGATTTGAGAGACCTGAGTGTCTCCCTACCTACCTACCTTTGAGTGGGAAGTGAAAGAATTGGGATTCTATCTACCTACCCACATATCTTCCTTCAGGGTATGTGAGAGAGCTGAGTTTACCTACCCATATACTTATCTTTCTTCTAGAGGAATGTGAGAGAACTCTGAGTCTACCTACCTATCTACCCACCTTTACAGTTAACTCACATACCCCTTGAAGCTTGGAGGGTAGGTCGGTAGACTCAGTTCTTTCACATCCCCCTCAAAGGTTGGTTGGTAAGTAGACTCAGAGGTGTCTCACATCCTATTTAGGGTAATGTGAGAGAACTGTGAGTCTACTTGCCTACCTACCAACCTTCTAGAGGAATATGAGAGAACTATGAGTTTACCTACCTACCTCTGAGGTGATGTGAAAGAATGGTGAGTCTACCTACTTACCTACCAACTTCCTTCTGGGCAATGTGAGAATACTGCAATTCTACATTCCTACCTATCAACCTTCTTGGGTGATGTCTGCATTTCTACCTTCAGGGTGGATTAGTGAACTGTAAGTCTACCTACCTGCCTTCCCTCACCTTCAAGTGGGATGTGAGAGACTTGTGAGTTTACCTGCTTACCTCCCTACTTTCAGGCAGGATATGAGAGAATTGTTCATCAACCTACCCACCTACTTGCTGAAAGGTTGATGCTGAACCATGAAAGACACTGGGATTCTTGGCCTCCAGAGGAGAAGAATTCAATCTAGGATCAGAGATGAGGCTTGATTGCTCAGAGCTTTTGCATAATAAAGTTTTATTAAAGTATAAAAGAGATAGAGAAAGCTTCTGACATAGAGATTAAAAGAGGGCAGAAAGAGTGCCCCCTCACTAGTGTTAGCAATGGAGTTATATACTTTTAATTAGTTATTACAGTGNAACAGTGTCAGACTTTATTTTTGGGGGCTCCAAAATCACTGCAGAAATTAAAAGATGCTTGCTCCTTGGAAGAAAAGTTATGACCAACCTAGATAGCATGTTGAAAAGCAGAGACATTACTTTGCCAACAAAGGTCTGTCTAGTCAAGGCTATGGTTTTTCCTGTGGTCATGTATGGATGTGAGAGTTGGACTATAAAGAAAGCTGAGCACCGAAGAATTGATGCTTTTCAACTGCGGTATTGGAGAAGACTCTTGAGAGTCCCTTGGACTGCAAGGAGATCCAACCAGTCCATTCTGAAGGAGATCAGCTCCGGGATTTCTTTGGAAGGAATGATGCTAAAGCTGAAACTCCAGTACTTTGGCCACCTCATGCAGAGTTGACTCACTGGAAAAGACTCTGATGCTGGGAGGAATTGGGGGCAGGAGGAGAAGGGGACGACAGAGGATGAGATGGCTAGATGGCAACACGGACTTGATGGACGTGAGTCTGAGTGAACTCCAGGAGTTGGTGATGGACAGGGAGGCCTGGCATGCTGCAATTCATAGGGTTGCAAAGAGTCAGATATGACTGAGCAACTGAACTGAACTGACTGACTGACTGACTTACTTTTTTATTGCTTGCTTCTTGCTAACAGATAGGATATCTCATTTTCAACCTTTCCATCTCTGACGATGAAAAACCCTATTAATTCAGTGATTGTTAGCTGCTTAAAATTATAAAAAATAAATTTATTATAAATAGGAATAGTGAATGGCTCTGTAAACTCTATTATATAAAAGTCAGTATAAACAGATGAGAAAAATACTTAGTGCTTATTATAAATTAGACTCCCTCATAATGGGTGCAGTTAAAATTAGATTTTTACCTTAAGTTGTTACCCAGGGCTGTTCTCTATCTAACTGGATATTGTATTTTTCTAGTCAGTGATGACCCGCCTAGCTAATTTGTGAAGCATATTAGGTTATAAAAGAATGATATCCAATTTTTGATCACTCTCATTCTAAGCAGGAGTCAGCAAACAACAGCCAAGACTTAAGAATGATTTTTTACATCTTTTAAGAGTGGTCTAACAAAATAAAAATAAGATTATGTGTCAGAAACAGTATGGTCCATCTAGACTAAACTATTTACTTTCTGGCCTTTAACCAAAAAGTGGGCCAACAGTGTAAAATCACATTTATAAACTGATCTCAGAGTTAAAATTAGATTATTTATTTTATCACTATGTCTGCCATGAGTCACAAAACACCACAACTGAATATGTCAAATGATTCATTTCTTACTTATGCACTGCAATTAAAAAAAAAAAAAGGAGACGCACCAGAGATAGTTAATCAGTAAACTTCACAAGAGCTATAACTAGACTTCTATTAGACTTTCTGACATAGAGGAGACTTTTTACTTGCAGCCATGTTGACATATTTCCAAAATACAATCTGTCAATGCTTTCTCTTAAAAGACATGACTCAAAAGAAGCACTAAACTAAATATCTTTTTTTAAAAAGTTAGAAAGTGATGATAGTATGATTATCAAAATGCTCCAAAATACAAAAGACACACTGAAGAAGAGTAAGTAAAAGTTACATTTAATATTTTAACCTTAACTCCATTCAAATTTTATACGTATTTAGTACATGTTTTATAAAGTTTTATGGTCACTTATCTTTCCTATTTAACAATAAATTAATAGCTTGGGAAACCACTTTTTGCATGAAAGAAAGAGAAAGAAAAAAAGAAAGAAAAGAAGAAATCTTTAGAGAAGGCAGAGTTTTGGTTTTCTCCTCCACTTACAAATTCAGATGTGGCTGCTGATGTTGCATTACTGGTAGGATTTGCTGAAACTTCTCCACTTGAATTTATTTTATTCAGAGCTTCAACTATACTGCCAATGGACTCTAAAAAAAAAAAAAGATGATAAATGATAATAATAATGCTTTTTATCCATCGATGGATGAATGGATAAAGATGTGGTACATATATATAATGCAATATTACTCAGCCATAAAAAGAACTGAAATAATGTTAAAGACATGGGTGGACCCAGAGATTGTCATACTGAGTGAAGTCAGTCAGAAAGAGAAAGACAAATACCTGTGATATCACTTACATGTAGAATCTAAAAAAAAAATGATACAAATGAACTTACTTATTAAACAGAGTTATAGGTGTAGAAAACAAACCAGTGGTTACCAAGGGAGAAGAGGAGAGGTGAAGGGATAAATTGGGAAATTGTAATTGAGGTATATACACGACTACACATAAAACACATATCTAATAATTACCTACTGTATAGCACAGGGAATTCTACTCAGTATTCCACAATGACTAAATAGGAAATGAATCCAAAAAAGAGTGGATACATGTATAACTGATTCACTTTGCTGTACAACAGAAACTAACACAACACTGTAAATCAACTATACTCCAATAAAAATTAATTTGAAAAAATCACTCCAAGGTCAATGAACCTAGAGCCTGTTATACAGAGTGAAGTAAGTCAGAAAGAGAAAAGTAAATATCATAAGAGTTGTGCTAAGTTGCTTCAGTAGTGTCTGACTCTTTGCGACCCTATGGCTTTTTCGATCCATGGGATTCTCCAAGCAAGAGTACTGAGAGGCTTGCCATGGCCTCCTCCAGGGGATCTTCCCAACTCAGGGATCAAACCCACGTCTCTTACATCTCCTGCACTGGTATAAGGGTTCTTTACCATTAGTGCAACCTGGGAAGCCCAAATATCATATATTAATGCATATATATGGAATCTAGGAAAACAGTACTGATGAACCAATTTGCAGGACAGGAATAGAGATGTAGACATAGAAAATGGACTTGTGGACACAGCAGGGGAAGGGCAGGGGACAAAATGAGACAGTAGCATCGACATATATACACTACTGCTGCTAAGTTGCTTCAGTCGTGTCAGACTCTGTGCAACCCCAGAGATGGCAGCCCACCAGGCTCTGCCGTCCCCGGGATTCTCCAGGCAAGAACACTGGAGTGTGTTGCCATTTCCTTCTCCAATGCATGAAAGTGAAAAGTGAAAGTGAAGTCGCTCAGTCCTGTCCGACTCTTTGCGACCCCATGGACTGTAGCCTACCAGGCTCCTCCACCCATGGGATTTTCCAGGCAAGAGTACTGGAGTGGGTTGCCATTTCCTTCTCCAATATATACACTAGCCATGTGTAAAACAGTTAGTGGGAAGCTTCTACACAGTACAAGGAACTCAGCTTGCTTCTCTGTGATGACAGGGAGGGGTGGGGTTCAGGGGAGAGGGAAGGTGGAAGAGAGGCTCAAGAGGGAGGGGATATATGTATACTTAGAGCTGATTCATGTTGTTGTATAGCAGAAACCAGTACAACATTATAAAGCAATTGTCCTCCAATTAAAAATAAATTTAAAAATACCACTCCCACTAGGGTACGGGAAAAATATTTGCATATGTGAAACATCTAGCCAGTTTTTGCACAGTGCCATTTAAATAGTGGCATACCAAAAAAAAAAAAAGTGACATACATAACAAACTTTCAGATTTTTCTTATATAGAACTATATTTCATTTGTACTGAAAAGAATTTTCAGTCATGAAATTCAAGTCCCTCAACTGTAGGATAACTAAAGATGCACAAACTGAATTTTCTCTTTAGGATACTGGAATTTAAATAAGATAGAGTGCTTTGGCAAACCTATTACATAAAGATCACAAAAGCATCACCTTTCAAGAGTCATAAAGAGCTAATGTTCCCCTGGTGAAATTCAAATAAATGTTTTCTACAAAAAAAAAAAAATGCTTTTGTTACAGAGGTGACTAAGAAAAACTACAATGCTTTAGATAATCACACCTGTAATATCCAGCAAACCTACTACAGAAACTTCACTTGTGTTCATGAACTGACTATATGATGTCAGGCTATTATTACAGGAAAAAAAATGTGAAAGACTGAGCAGACAAGATAACTGGGTGTTTCCATACTCTCTTCAGGTTATGAGTCTAAGGAGGCTCAGAGTTTTACAAAGTCTCTTGAGCAATTTTACAATTCTGTAAAGTGGGACCCTTGTCTGTAGGCATACAATTCCAAGCTGGTGGAGGGAAAACTAATTTCCCTTCTTTCCCCACCATCACTCCTCCTCCAGGATGCAACAATGTCAAGATTACCCCCCAGGTCTCTATACAGGTAATCTCAGAAAATATTACTGAAAATTCTTCCACAGAAAACCACCCATTATGACCAGTGACTCCAGAGAGTTCAGAAGCTGCTAGTCTGAGATCTAAAAGGTTAATTAAAGAGACTCTTGGAGCATCCACATGTGCCCTAAGATTCCAAAAGCTCTGGGACCTTCCTAACAAACCTTACAAATATGGGCCTCCTCCTAAACTCAGACAAAAATGGTACCTAGACTACAAAATGTGAGATGACCAAGGGTTTCTGCCACTTCTGGTGAAGCTAGTGGAGAAGTTTCTTGCCTACTAATGCTTCTCTTACCACCCATTTAGGTTGCTGCCTAGATAGGAGGCCATTTTATTGAAAGCATCAGGGCTTCCCTGGTGGCAGAGCAGTGAAGAACCCGCCTGCCAAGGCAGCAGATGCAGGTATGATCCCTGAGTCAGGAAGACCCTCTGGAGAAGGAAATGGCAACACACTTCAGTATTCTTGCCTGGGAAATCCCATGGATAGAGGAGCTTCTCCTGGAGCCAGACACAACTCCACGACTAAACAACAACCTTGGTACAGGCTGTCAGTACTGAACTCACAAACAGACCACCTGAATTAACTCTTGGCTCAAACACTGAGAAAGTGAGGCCCACTTATTCAACTTTTCTGAAATTTAGTTCCATCATCTGTAAAATGAGAACGCTGATATGGGTGCTTGTAAAGTCTCGATTTTACAAACAATGTAAGGTTTTTTTCACTGTACTTCAAATCCTAGNTTGTTTGTATATTTTTGAGATTAACTATAAAACTCATAGAGGAAAACATAGGCAAAATACTCTCTGACATAAGTCACACCAAGATCCTCTATGACCCACCTTTCAGAGTAATGAAATAAAAGCAAATATAAACAAATGGGACCTAATTAAAAACATTTGACAATGAAGAAAATTATAAGCAAGGTGAAAAAGCCTTCAGAGTGGGAAAAAATAACAGCAAACAAAGCAACTGACAAAGAATTAGTCTAATACTTTTAAGGCAATAAAGTGGATTTCTGACAGAGAAAAATTTTTAAGATATTTCTTCCTTTTTCCTTTTCCTCATTTTCACTGATAGGTGATTGCTATTCATAGACTAAATTTACCTCAAATACTAAAAAAAAGAATACAGAAAATGATACTGCTAATGACATAACAATCATACTCTGATTGAGAAAAGCATAACGAAATTTCAGCAAGTGTACCAGCAGATAGGGAAGCATCATTAGGATAAAAAGAAAAATAACAGGCTAGTCATTTTTCAGATATATTCCTCTATTGAATATTAAATATAATGCTGGGGGGAAATAATTTTCCTGTAAAGAATTCCAATTCATGATCTTTCCTAGACAGGCTCTTTAAATTTCATATACGATATACATACATGAGTTATACTAGAAAAAACAATATAATTTTTATTGGTCATTTCCTGTGGCATACCATAGACGATTCAGTAACTCAAGATAACAAGCATTTACTAAATGCTTTCTATGAGTTCAGCACTACCCTAGCACCAAATACAAAAGAAGGACACACAGATATAGTCTCTGCCTCCAAAAGAACTCTCCAGTTAAGAAACCACCTACTTATGAAAAAAAAAAGCAGTGGAAAGCAGTTGTGATTAGACACTCAAGCGGAAGGGCTCAACTAAGAGAGAGATCCATGAAAGCCAGAATATCTGGGAAGATGTTGTCGAACATCTAGGGCTTGAGTTTTTCTGAAGAAGCACTGAGATTAGCAGAGGTGATAAAAGGCGTAAGGAACATCTTAGAAAGGCAGAGAAACAGTAATAAGGACAAAGTGCTAAAACAAAACAAAATCTATTCACTAGATAGAAAAGCCCTAAGCCTAAATAAAATAGACTTAAACTTTTGAGGAAAAAAAAAAAAAATCAAGTCAGATAAGGAGCATGTGATTAGATATGCCAAGACTGAAATCAACCATCAGATGGGGAATAGATGCATTGAGCACAAATGGGTAAACACTCTACCATCCCCCAATCACACATGTACTGAAAAACTAGGATCATATTAGACTTCCCTAGTGGTGCAGCTGATAAGAATCTGCCAGCTAATGCAGGTGACACAGGTTTGATACTTGATCCAGGAAGATTCCACATAAAAAGGGGCAACTAAGCTCACATGCCACTACTACTGAAGCTCTTGTGCTCTAGGGTCCACAAGCCACAATTACTGAGCCTGTGTGCTGCAACTACAGAAACCCACCTGCTCTAGAACCTGTGTTCTGAAACAAAAGAAGCCACTGCAATGAGAAGCCCCCACATTGCAACAAAGAGTAGCCAGTCCCTGCCCTCTGCAGCTAGAGAAAGCCCATGCAAAAGCAATGAAGATCCAGCACAGGCATAAATAAATAAAAAGACCACTGGATGCTCATATTTTTAAAATAAATAAAAAGAGGCTTGAAAAAAAATGTAACAGGACAAAAAAAAGAAAGAAAATTAATAAACTGACAGTGGGAGTAACATACATATCTGAAATTGGAGAGTTCTAAGACTGGAGCAGAAAATGTACTATGGATGATTCGCGCATCTAAGTTAGCAGTTAAGAAGATAGTTCCATAAGAGAAGAGAATGCTTTATTGCCTCTGATTCCCCAGGCAGGACTGAACTCACTTCTTTACCTTGAATACTCCGAGGCTTGGTGGCATTATCGAAATCACAGATCTTCGTCCAGTTAGCCTTCACTGCCTCAGGAGTCATTGGCTGAGTCCTCTGTCTCACAAGGGCTCCGAGGCTTCGCTCCCATCGTACTGGTTATAGAAACAAAACTGAGATGCTGAACACATAGACAGAAAGCAGAATTCATGAGTCCGATGAATTTTTTTTAACTTCAAGAAAGATGGAATTTGGAAAGAAGATTCTAACTTCTAAAGACTTTTACTACAAGCCTTAAATGGCATTTATTCTTAAAATAACAAATCCATGAAGATAGTATTAAATTTCTTTTTTTTAATATTTAAAGCTGAAGCAAAAAACCTTTCTCCTCTGACTATGCCAGATACTACTAAAGGTAGGATGAATTACTGAATCAGAAAAGTTAAATTATATATAATCACACAAAAAGACTGACTTCATCACCACAGATCACTTAGATACTAAACTTCAAGGTAACAGAACAGAATAGAGCATTGCTGGATAGCAAACTGAAATGATAACAGGTCAAAGACTCCATATAATCAAATTAATGTATCAGACAGCCCCAAATAATTCTCTCTTTTCCTCCTTTTGCTCTTCCTCTCTATCCAGGGGAAGTCAACTTGATTGCCCAGATTCACAGAAATCATCATTGCTGCGTAAGTTCTAAGATTTTTAACATTGTTTCTTTTTTAAAAGGCCTCAGAAATAAATAATCACTAGTAACCTTATTTAAACATAATGGTCAGATTTTGATAATGACTAAATTGAAAATTTGTCTTGGGGAATGACAGAAGCCTCTAGAGATTTCCTACTGATAAAGTTCCACATATGGCGTTTATTGCAATACCTAACCTTTCTTTCTTAAAGATATCACAAGATACTTAAAAACGTTTGAATAATATGTTACTTCATAACTGGATAGATCATTAATAATACTCTATTGTAACAATGTCATCCACTAATGGCAGACTATTAAATAATCCAATTAATTTCGATACCAACATCCAACTGAAAACTTGAATTGGGATACTGGTATGTTCAAAACTTTTTTTTTTTTTAATGCCATAAAGTAATTATCCAGTTTGGAGCTCACAGCATTTAAGAACTGGGGGAAGAAAGGATTGAAGCCAGATGAATTTACTACTGGGCTGAAGAAGAATAGCTCCAAGGAAGGAAAGAGTCAATGAGAGAAGTAGAGAACCTGCCAGCTGAGCCATCTAGGACACAGCTTCTCTCATCTTTTCAAAAAATGCTCTCCCTCCCACTCACTCCTCTGCTGAACAACCATGTGGGGTGTGTCAGAGACATGGAAAGACAAACATCAATATAGAAACTGTGCTGTCTGAAGAAACAGCCAGCTCTGAAGAAGGCATACTGAATAAGGACTGCCAACAGGAAAAAAATTGAAAAGATCCCTGAAAATGGTACAGGCGTGCAGGACAACTTCCTTTATTTAGAAGACGTGTTTGCTATAACAATGTTTGAGTTTGATTATGTGTGCACTAGATCCTATGGTTAGATATTTGACAGCTCTAACTGGATACACAGGTTTAAAAATATGGAAATAATGTACAGCAAACCAAAAATCAAAAGACACTTACATTTTCCAATCCATCCTGCTCCAACCTACCAAAAAGAGGGGGACAAAGTTATACCATCTAATGTGGAACTAATAGAATTTTCAAAATTATAAAAAACAGACAGCTATTTAAGAGTATCAGCACGTTAGATGACAATGGATGAAAAAAAATGTTAAATCTACTAAAAAAGTTAAATCTACTAAACCTACAGATCTACTAAAGCCAACTGGCCCTGTACTGGCCAACTGGCCCCAATGACTCTGTACTATTTATGCTATCAAATTGGAAAACTTAAGCAGCAGCTACAGTAGAAACATGTAGTAAGCATGACTCTTCAAGGTGTGATAGCAGTGCTATTGACTAGCTGTGTGATCCTGGTCAAACTATTTGACTTCCCTATACCCAAGATTCCACTTATGTAAAATCAGGATAATAATACACTCTCCATGAGGTAACCATGAAGGTTAAACAATATAAATAATAAATGTGCCCAGCACATCACTTGAAATACATGTCCCTCTACAAAGACTTAATGAATAAAAATAAATAAATAAAAAGTTAACAAAAAACAAAACCAGCATTTGACTTAATGAACTACATAGTCATTTTAATGAAACACCTTTATATATAGATAAGGCAAATGACCAAATACATTAATAACCATGCAGAAAGATGATATTTTTCTCCAAAAGTCATTCAAGGAAATCCTCAGAAGAAAATGTCTGATGGAAGAAAACCTTTTTGTACTATCTTCAAACACCACAACTACAGTGTTCCAATGCATATAAGACAAGATATTATCAGCAAACAACACACTTCTCAGTGGCTCTAGGTTCAAGAGTGTGGCTTTTAATCACCCTTTCCTTTATAGATATTAATAGGCCAATCAGCCTTGATGCTGTCAGTGGCAAGGCACTGATAACAGGCAAGAAAAACTTTAACATATTTGGGGAGTGAAGCCACAAGCTGCAAACTCGTCTCAGGTGCTAAGAAACAATACCTCCAATTGACGCAAAACATCTCTGCCATTCTAGATATTTATCAAAACTTTGCAAACAAAGCGGCAACTTACATTCTAGGTTTAAGTCTGGATATTACACACCTCTCTTACGTATTTTGTATTCAATTTTGCATACCCAGTGTCTCTTTCTAAAAATGTCCACGATGTAGTAAAATAAAGCAATAACACAAAAAACTTCACTCAGCATTATCCTAATTATCTGTGTATGGATGAGTGTGTGTGTAAAATGCATATCTAAAAAAAGAGACTACCCATGTAAAATGCACATCTAATAAAAGACTGGGAGAGAATATACATAAAAATATGAATAGGAATAATCTCTGGATAGTGGTAATGTGGATGATTTTATTTTCTTCTATATATTCCCCTGCATATTTGAAGTTTTCTAAAAAATAAAGCATGTTATTTTTGTTCACAGAATTAATAACAAATATAAACATAAAAGACAAATAGATTTTTAAAACTCCCTTAATAAGATGATAAGACACGCAGGCCAAATTTGGAGCTCCACATGGCTTCATATGATTAAATCTTATCTTCTATAAACCTAGGTCATAAAGTTCTTTCCACCTTTAATTTTCACAATTCACAATCAATTATGACTGTGATTAAGATAGTGGAGGTATCTACCTCTGCTTAGACTTGTATAGACTGCTTTTCACTTACTAAACAGCTTCTTATTCAAATAAATCAGATTAATATATCATTAATTTCAAACTGAGCCAGGTTATTTTGCTACCAAGAAATAGTTTTGGAGTCATGTATTTCCACATACAATAGGTTTACTATCATATTACCCTACCCCAGAGAATCAAACAAAGGAGGATGATCTAAAACATAACAGCTCATGATAGAAAAGAAAAAAAGATCAAATTCAAATGAGGACTCAAAAATACAGGGACTTTTATGGCAGGCCTGTGGTTAAGGCAGCATGGTTCAATCCCCAGTCAAATAGTTAAAATTAAAGGGTGACTGCCATGTATACTAAGAGTTTAAAAATATGATTTCCAGTTCTCATAGCAAAACCCAAAAAAAACTGAACTCAGGGAGATTAATCTGTACATTACTCCAGAGAGTCAGCAATTATCAGAGCAAGAAATCAAAATGCAACCTGGCTGACTTTAAACCATCAGTTCTACCCTTTCACTTTATTACTCAATATCTCAATATCAAAATTATTCAATATCTCAATTATCCAAAAAATAAGATTTTCTGTATGACTAAATTCATCATACCAATCACAATCTTTCATCTGACAATAACATCAGAAAAAAATAACTAGGGAAAAACAGAATTTACAAGTTGCTGTTACTTTCTCAAAAAAGGATATCAGTCATACTTGTTCCTTAATTATAACATAGACATAATATTAAAAAAAACACGTAAGTGATATCAACTGATATAGACTTTTACAGGCATAAACAATTGAAAAATATGAATTTTTCAATCTTTTTTTATATTTTATTATACAAATATTGCTTTGAGAAAAAGTAGAAAGGTGCAGAATACCTCAAACAAGCCACCATTTTCTTCACAACTCTCATGGCAAAGCCAAAGGACCAGGGGTGCCACGTAATCCGGCTTTAGGGCTTCCAGAAGATCTGAAATAAATAGCAAAAATATCCTTACAAACAAGAATATATACATATTCCATCAATTACTTTACTTTCTAAAAATTCCTTACTTATAAATTATAGATTCAGAGACTTTTTAAATAAGAAAAAAAATCAAATATACAAAACGAATTAGTATTAACATCCAAGGCTTTTACAAGAATCTTTTCATCCCAATGGAGACTTTCAGGTTTTTAACACAGAAAGCATCAGACATACCCTTCCAAGGTCAGTAATGTTCTGTTTAGCAGACAAGTTAAAGCTGTCTCAGTGAAGACTGGTAAGCAAAGGCTACACAGCATAAGGAACTTAGATACCAGCTATTCACAAAACTATTTTGCTCTCCCAGGAGCTAGAAAACTATAAAAGAGCCCTGACAAGTGTAATGACAGTAAGATAATGATGTAAAATGGACCGTGCAGCCATTACTGATGAGTCACAAAGAGTATGAAATATCTTCCTGTTGCATACCTTCTGTGAGCAACTTAACAGGCAGAAAGGTGCTACACAAAGAGCATGAACACCTGTATTTTACTGCCAGCCCTGCCACATAGGCAACTTAGGGCACTGAGAACATCACTCAACTCTCAAGGGCATGTGTCTGCATCTGTAAGACGGTAGTCAAAATGCTTTACCTGCCCATTCTACCAAGTTGTTCCAAGGTTCAAAAGAGATGTAATTTGTTAACACAGCTTATAAACTTTAAAGAATCAAATAAATGCACATTTTAATTGTGAAATGACAAAATACAGTTTTACATTTTGAAGTGACAAAGATGACATTTACAGTCCCTGTAAATAAAAGAGCGGCTCTAAAAACCTTTCACTTTAAGGTATTCCTGACCCCAGAAACTGTGAGATATTATATACTTGTTTTATTCCACAAAATTTGAAATAATGTATTACAAAGGAGTAAATAACTAATACAACCTGGGAAGTTCATGGGTATTCATCCTAAGATTATGTCTCATTTCATGTAACAAACATGTAAGCTACATATAAGACTTTCCATTGATCAAATATATTTCAAAGGGGAAAATGAAATTACAGATGTCTCCATACATTACTCAGAACACCTGGTTCTTTAACAAATAATTCCTTTGATAGCCTGTAAGTGAATATTTCAGAAGAGAAGAAAAACACTGAGGCAAAATAAATTTTTGGCTTTTTCTAAACTATAAAAAAGTAATAATATCAAATTTTAAAATAAGAAAAATTTAGAATCTAAAGCGTTTTTTTCCCCTTTTATATTTGTTTTTATTTCTGTTTCTGTTTTAGTCAATCAATTAACAAAAATTTCATCAAATATTTAAATAATAGAAGAAAACATGTTTTTATTTAATCTGTTAGCATACTCATATCCATGACCTCATCATTGGTACTAGCAAATTGTGCCAAGAACTTTACAAATGTTGTCTCATTCAGGTTAAAACTTGTATTAACCTATGGACAGTTTTTATACTCATTTTACAAATGAGATTTCTGTTCTATTCCTACTCAAAGCCAGTATCAAGGTGTGAGCCCAGTTCCATAGTTAATCAAATACATACTTTTTGTCTTTTCTAGAGTAGTTCTCAAGACGGTAGCAAACAACAGAAATATCTCATATGAATAAAATTCAATTATGATTGTCTTTGTCTTTTTTTT
>SJYV01039104.1:981083-1015093 GCA_006410875.1 Neotragus pygmaeus | reverse complement strand
ACAGACATATATAAAGAAAAAAGCAAAAGTCTTTCATTATGTCCTGTCTTGCTACTACCTGATTTTGTTCCCTTTATTCTTTTCCACAGTGTGTGGGTCTCCATCATAGGACAACTGCTGTGTGCTCTTCTATGGCATGAGAGTACCTTCATTTAATGTCTTCTGTTGAAAGGCATTAAGACAGCTCTCCCTTTGGATTCATGAGATATTAATATATATTACATGTTTCCTGTTACATACACAAAGTATCACTGTGTCAGCTTTTTTCAGGAGTAAAGTTTCTTGGTGTAATATTATACATGTGCATTTTAAATATGCATACTTGCTCTCAAGACTCTTCCAGGAATGAATGCTGTCAATCATCCTTTCCATTTTCTGCCACAAGTGGTATTATTTCTCTTTTTAATTTTTATCAGTGTGATGGCTGGAAATGATAACTTATATTTTTGGTCTGTTTTTTTTTTTAATCAGGTTTATTACCTCAATAAAATAGGTGTATTGGTATCTGAATTTCTTCTTTCAAATTTCCTGGCTATATTTAGATATATGGTTTCAATTGATTAGTCTTTTTCAGTTGAACAATAGAAATGCCTTATATATTCTGTGCTATGACTTATTTTACATATATTTTAATACTTCTCCCCCCTCATTTGTTTTTAACTTTGTTTACCATGTTTTTGTTAACACATGTTTTATGTTTTTTTATTGTCAAATTGGTAGACAGGTCTTTTTCCTCCTCTGTCAGCTTTTAGGATGATTCTCTGTGCTTGTCGCTCTGAAATTTCACTAGTATATCACTAACTGTGGGTCTCTTTTCATTCATACTTTCCAATATTTAATTACCTCTGATCTGGAGATTTGAATTTGTCTTTGGTCCAGGGAGTTTTTGTTCTGTGTTTCTTCCTTATTTATTCACTTAGGCTGTTTGTATTCTTTTCATATGGAAGTAGTATTAGGCAATATTGAAACCCCTGGTCTGAAACTGTCTCTGAATGTCATTCTTATACTGTACATCTTTCTCTCCTTTGCTTCATGACTTGAGACTTCCTTCGCCTAGTCTTCCTTATCACTGTCGCAGTCATCACCCACATCCTTTCACTGTTCATGCTGAGTCCCATNACTCATCTCACATGCTAGTAAAGTAATGCTCAAAATTCTCCAAGCCAGGCTTCAGCAATCGTGAACCGTGAACTCCCTGATGTTCAAGCTGGTTTTAGAAAAGGCAGAGGAACCACTATGGAAAACAGTGTGGAGATTCCGTAAAAAACTGGAAATAGAACTGCCTTATGACCCAGCAATCCCACTGCTGGGCATACACACCAAGGAAACCAGAACTGAAAGAGACATGTGTACCCCAATGTTCATCGCAGCACTGTTTATAATAGCCAGGACATGGAAGCAACCTAGATGTCCCTCAGCAGATGAATGGATAAGAAAGCTGTGGTACATATACACAACAGAGTATTATTCAGCCATTAAAAAGAATACATTTGAATCAGTTCTAATGAGGTGGATGAAACTGGAGCCTATTATACAGAGTGAAGTAAGCCAGAAAGAGAAACACCAATATAGTATAGTAACACATATATATGGAATTTAGAAAGATGGTAACGATAACCCTGTATGTGAGACAGCAAAAGAGACACAGAAGTATAGAACAGTCTTTTGGACTCTGTGGGAGAGGGAGAGGTGGGATGATTTGGGAGAATGGCATTGAAACATGTATTATATCACATAAGAAACAAGTCGCCAGTCTAGGTTTGGTGCAGGATACAGGATGCTTGGGGCTGGTGCACTGGGGTGACCCAGAGGGATGATATGGGGAGGGAGATGAGACGGGGGTTCAGGATTCATGCTGATGTATGACAAAACCAATACAATATTGTAAAGTAAAAATAAATAAATAAAATCTCAAAAAGATATATAAATAAATAAAAGAAAATATAAACTGACCTACAATAATTCTCTTCTTTTACAGAAGATAAAACAGGTCTAGAAAGATTAAGCTACTTGTCTAAAGTAGATCTTATTCTCCCAATATCTTTCAGTAGAGTTTGGAGAATATAAAGACACTACATTAAACATTGACTTAACTTCTCTAGAGGTACTGCTAAGTCACTTCAGTCATGTTCAACTCTGTGCGACCCCATAGACGGCAGCCCACCAGGCTCCCTTGTCCCTGAGATTCTCCAGGCAAGAACACTGGAGTAGGTTGCCATTTCCTTCTCCAATGCATGAAAGTGAAAAGTGAAAGTGAAGTTGCTCGGTTGTGTCTGACTCTTAGAGACCCCATGGACTGCAGTCCACCAGGCTCCTCCATCCATGGGATTTTCCAGGCAAGAGTACTGGAGTGGGTTGCCATTGCCTTCTCCTCTCTAGAGGTACAGACATGTCCAAATTAATGGAAATTACATTCTCTAAGGAAAGTGAATTTAGAAGCTATAGTTTTCAATATTTTCTTGAAGACTTGTTGCTTTCCCAAGAAAGTCTACAGTTGATGGCAAAAAGTGACTAAGGTAGAAATCTAGCAAAGAAATGATAAGTATAAAAATCTCAATAGTAGTTATCTCTTGGCATGAAGCAGAGGAATAGAAGGTATAAAGTTAGATGCAAGTAATGTTTCAGTTCTTGGGTTGAGCAGCAAGTTCATGACTGTGATTACATTTTGATGCTTTATTTCTTACCAGTAACCTAAGCTGTTGTGCATATGTATGTAGCTGTTGTGTGTATACATGCTTAAAAGGGAGAAAAAAGTGAATAGTATCTCTTCATCATATAATCTAGTTCTGTAACAAGAATTCCTTCAGTAAGATATGAGAATATAGAGAGTTTTTAAATAAGGCTTTTTTAAATGGCCATGTTGACAAGGAAAAGGAAAAAAATTAGATCTCAGGAACAAATAACTATTCAACACTAAAGTAAACTGGTTAGGCACAGCTCTTAGAAAAAGTCAGCGAGCTCTAAAATGAATGGTAGCTCAAATGCAGAAGGTAAAATGGTACTGTGAATAAGCATTTGTATTCTATGAAGGGAGAGGCTACCCACTCCAGTATTCTTGGGCTTCCCTTATGGCTCAGCTGGTAAAGTATCCGCCTGCAATGCAGGAGACCTGGGTGCGAACCCTGGGTTGGGAAGCTCCCCTGGAGAAGGGAAAGGCTACCCACTCCAGTATTCTGGCCTGAAGAATTTCATGGACTGTATAGCCCATGGGGTCTCAAAGAGTCAGACGTGATTGAGCCACTTTCACTTTCATTCCATGAAGCAGCTAATTTTAAAATAATTTCACTCATCAATTTTTTTGTACTGTTTCACAGAAGCTACTTTTAAAGTATTACAGATACTTTCTTTTTAAAACATATGTTAAAGCCAGGAGTATCAGAAACTATACACAGTTTTACACCAGTCAAACATTCTATTTATTATATAACCAAATAAATCAGCATTTATTGAAGATTGAAGGTGGGAAGTGGGAAGATTGAAGGTGGGAAAGATTGAAGGTGGATGGCATCACTGACTCAATGGACATGAATTCGAATAAACTCCAGGGGTTGATGATGGACAGGGATATCTGGTGTGCTGCAGTCCATGGAGTTGCAAAGAGTCAGACACGACTGAGTGACTGAAGTGAACTGACTGAAATCAGCATTGGCTCTCAATCATACATTTAAATTTTTTAATTTAAAAACTTATGTTTCATGTTTTCAAAAAATAAAGTTGGCAGACTCCCACTACCTGATTTCAAGATTTACTCTATAGTAATCAAAACATCATGGTATTAGTAAAAGGACAGGCCCATAGATCAATACAGCAGAACAGAGAATCCAGAAATAGACTTACATATATGTGATCAGCTGATTTTCGAGAGAAGAGCGAGGGCAATTCAAATCAAGAATGAGGAACAGTCTATAGAATAGGTGAACTCGTAGTTCCTTCAGCAAATAATTGGCACTTTTTTTTAAAGGAGAATGAACTATTACATGTTAATGAAACTGAAGAGAAACAGTAACAAAATGCCTATGAGCTCTGTTTAGATCCTTGGGGAATAAACCAACTCTATCTACCTGCCAATGCTAGAGACACAAGAGATGTGGGCTCTATCCCTGGGTCAGAAAGATTTCCCTGGAGTAGGAAATGGCAACCCACTCCAGAACTCTTGCCTAGAAAATTCCATGAACAGAGGAGCCTGGTGGGCTACAGTCCATGGGGTCACAAAGGGTCAGACACGACTGAGTGATTGAGCGTGCGCGCGCGCACACACACACACACACACACACACACACACACATATGCACAGTAACAAAATGCCTGTGGGTTTTGTTTAGATCCTTGTAGAATGAACTAACTCTAAAAAGATACTTTTTAGGTAACTAGGAAGCTTTAGTACTGGTGCCTGGAAAATCCCGGGGACAGAGAAGCCTTGTGGGCTGTGGTCCATGGGGTCGTGAAGAGTCGGACACGACTGAATGACTTCCCTTTCACTTTTCACTTTCATGCATTGGAGAAGGAAATGGCAACCCACTCCAGTGTTCTTGCCTGGAGAATCCCAGGGACGGGGAGACTGGTGGGCTGCCGTCTATGAGGTCACACAGAGTCGGACACGACTGAAGTGACTTAGCAGCAGCAGCAGGAAGCTTTACTATAAACTTAGTATTAGAAAGTGTTAATGAATTATTATTTTAGTGTGATACTGGCATTGTGGTTATAATGTCCATATCTGTTAGAGAGACACATTTCCAAGTATATATTAGGTGAGAAGTAATGCCTGAGATTTGCTTTGAAATATCACAGAGAAAATGGGAGAGGGTAACAAAATAAGTCAATAAAATAAAATCATTTGAAATACGCCCAGAGCATTCTGTTCTCCTTAACAAAGGCCTATCCTTAAGGGAAACTATCAGAGCTTCAATTAGACTAGTGAAGCCCCTCTCCTGTCTCAAATAAGGGAGGTGGTGGGGAAGGCTAAGACACTCTTCTAAAAGTCAGTGTAAAGGGGCTTTGATCTTCTAAAAAATGGAGATGTAATTTTAAGATTAGCGAACACACCTCCTCCCATTAACTTACAGTCACTTCAACAGGGCTCCAGTATAACAGCAGCAGATTACAACTGAGAGAGCTGCAAACACACACACTCTTTAACAAAGAGTATCTAAGGAAACCCAGAGACAACAGGGTACACACAAACAAGGACAAAGAGGAAAATGTAGTTTCTGACACCAACAGCTACAGCAACCAATAAACACAATCTAACTCCTGGCCTTGGAGAAGGAAATGGCACCCCACTCCAGTGTTCTTGCCTGGAGAATCCCAGGGACGGGGGAGCCTGGTGGGCTGCCATCTATGGGGTCGCACAGAGTCAGACACGACTGAAGCAACTGAGCAGCAGCAGCAGCAACTCCTGGCCAGACAAACATAAAACCTCACAATAAAGTTCAATATGCCACACTTTCTATTTACTCCCTTAACACATCATGTTCCATTTTCAACAATTTCAAAGCCTGATAAAAGACAAGAAAAGTACAGGCAGAAGAGACAAAGCAAGCATGAGAACCAGCCTCATGAGACTTCCCTGGCAGTTCAGTGGTTAAGATTCTGCACCTTCACTACAGAAGGCATGAGTTCAGTCCCTGATTAGGGAACCAAGATCCCACATGCCACACAGTGCAGCCAAAAAACAAAACAAAACAGAACCTCAAACCAGAGATATAGCCTCAAATATAGCAGAGATTTTGGAATTATCAAACCGGGAATTTAAAATAACTGCAATTAACATGCTGAGGGCTCTAAGGAGAAAAAGTGGACAATTTATAAGAACAGATGACTACTACATGCAGACAGAAGAAAATGCTTTGGGAAAAAAAATCAACAGGAACTGCTAAAAAACTATGTAACATTGTGAAATGAAAAAAAGAATCAGTAAGCCTGAAATGTTACCAGAAACTTCCAAAAATGAAATGAAATACAAAGAGAAAAAAGAAGGAAAAAAAGAACTGTGGTATTGTATAATTATAAAAGATAAATAGGCACATAATGGGATACCAGAAATGGAAGGAAAAAAGAAAAAAATAATAAAAAGGAAGAAGAAATAGTTGAAGCACTGATGGCTGAGAATTTTCCAAAGTTAATGACAAACACCAACCACAGATCCAGGAAGCTCAGAGGACATCAAGTAGCATATAGCCAAAAATCTACACCTATCATTATGCGCACTACATTCAAACTGCAGAAAAACAAGGAGAAAATGCTGGAGGAATACAGAGGGAAAAAATATAACTTATGCATAAAGAAACAAGCAAAGAATTATGTCAAACTCTCCTTCAAAAACCATGTTAGCAATAGAAGAGTGGCGTGAAATATTTCAAGGGCTGAAAGAAAAAAAGTACAAACCCAGAATTCTGTAGCAGTGAAATTATGTTTGAAAAGTGAAAGAGATTAAGAGAATTTTTAAAACCTGTTACAGATTGGGAAAAAATATTTTGCAAAACACTTATCTGATTAAGAACTTGTTTCCAAAATCTGCAAGGAACTCTTACAACCCAACAATAAGAAAACAAAGAATCCAATTTAAAAATGATCAAAAGATATGAACAAATACATCACCATAAAAGACAAATAAATGGCAAAGAAGCACAGGAAAAAATGTACATCATGTGTCATTAGGGAACTGAAAATTAAAACAGTGAAATACCATACATACCTATTAGAAGAACTAAAATGCAAGAGACTAACAATAATAAATGCTGGCCAAGATGTGAAGCAACAAGAACTCTCACAGACAGCCAGTGGCAATGAAGCATGATACANAAAAGGAAGAAGAAATAGTTGAAGCACTGATGGCTGAGAATTTTCCAAAGTTAATGACAAACACCAACCACAGATCCAGGAAGCTCAGAGGACATCAAGTAGCATATAGCCAAAAATCTACACCTATCATTATGCGCACTACATTCAAACTGCAGAAAAACAAGGAGAATATGCTGGAGGAATACAGAGGGAAAAAATATAACTTATGCATAAAGAAACAAGCAAAGAATTATGTCAAACTCTCCTTCAAAAACCATGTTAGCAATAGAAGAGTGGCGTGAAATATTTCAAGGGCTGAAAGAAAAAAAGTACAAACCCAGAATTCTGTAGCAGTGAAATTATGTTTGAAAAGTGAAAGAGATTAAGAGAATTTTTAAAACCTGTTACAGATTGGGAAAAAATATTTTGCAAAACACTTATCTGATTAAGAACTTGTTTCCAAAATCTGCAAGGAACTCTTACAACCCAACAATAAGAAAACAAAGAATCCAATTTAAAAATGATCAAAAGATATGAACAAATACATCACCATAAAAGACAAATAAATGGCAAAGAAGCACAGGAAAAAATGTACATCATGTGTCATTAGGGAACTGAAAATTAAAACAGTGAAATACCATACATACCTATTAGAAGAACTAAAATGCAAGAGACTAACAATAATAAATGCTGGCCAAGATGTGAAGCAACAAGAACTCTCACAGACAGCCAGTGGCAATGAAGCATGATACAGTCATTTTGGAAGACAGTTGGAAATTTGTTACTAAGCTAGTCTTACCATACAATCCAGCAGTTATCCTCCTTAATATTTAACGAAATGAGTTGAAAACTTCACCCACACAAAAACCTGCACACAAATGTTCACAGAAGCTTTATTCATAACTGTTAAAAATTGGAAATAATCAAAATATTCCTTGATAGATGAATGAATAAACAAACTGAGGCACCTCCATACCATGTAATATTATTCAGTATAAGAAGAAACTAGCTTCAATCCTCTCAGACATTTGGGAGAAAGAGGAGAGGCATGAAAACACAGGGGATTTTCCAGAAGTGAAAACCATTCTGTATAATCTGTGATGGTGGGAACAGAACATTACACATTTGTGAGAGCCTATGTGATTGGACAACCTGAAGAATGAGCCCTAAAGTAAACTGTAGGTAATACTGGGTTGGCCAAGAAGTTCACGCTGGTTTCTCCATCAGATGGTATGGAAAAACCGCAACAAACTTTTTGGCCAACCCAGTAAGAAGGGATCAGTACTAGTTCATCAGTTGTAACAAATGTAGCGCACTGACATAGGATGATAAAAATATGGGTAACTGTGTGGGAGGAGGAGTACATGAGCACTCTCCTTACTATCTGATCAATTCTTCTATAAGTCATTTTAAAAAACAATCTGTTAATTTTTACATAAATTTTTTAAAATAATTATTACAAAACAGTAAGAATGCTATTACTTCACTCTATTAAAAAAAATATGTATGTCTACCTACACAAAGAGAAAGCTTACCTCAACGTGTTAAAATTATGGGTCATCTTTTTATTTTTCCTGTTTGTGCTTTCCTAAATTTTATATAATGAATGTAAATTACACATCATGCTTTTTTAAATTGTAAGGAAATTTTTCAGTTACTCAAAAAATGAAATACTTTGGCAAAGTTCACTCCACACAGATATATGGAGAACAGCACTGAAAAATTTAAACTTACCTCCAGGCAAAACGGTTTGGGTCATCCGTGATCCAGCAGTAGGGGCAATAGTGTTACAATGAATATTATTTTTCTTGCCTTCCACTGCAAGACAGTTTGAAAGGCCCAAAACACCCAGTTTTGCAGCACAATAATTTGCTTGGCCAAAGTTGCCATATATTCCTGAAGCTGATGAAGTCATGATGATTCTAAAAAGAAAAATCAACCTCTCAACATCATCTTTTCTATGTTTTAATAATGTTGCAACTCTAAGCACTTTTTTTTCTTTTTCATTACTATTATACCTGTCAAAAGAAACTCTGTATACTGGCATTGGGTTCTTAAAGTCACGATTCATATAACTAAATTAATAACAAAAGTAATTTCTCAAAATTCAACTATAAGATTTTATTGTTTTAAAAGAATCCCTGAAAAAGAAAAAAAAAGGGGGGATCTCTGGTCAGGAACAAATGAATTCAAGTGTAAGAATATATATTCATTATCTACTGAAAACAACAATAAGTATTTACAAACAAAAAATAAACTGCCAATTGACAAGTCAAAATCTTAGTAAGAAATTAGATCATGAAATCCTAATTCTCTAGTCCTCATCACTTTGTTCCTTTCCCTGTCTGGATAATATTAAATGCCTCATATTAAAATGACATCATCTGAAAATCTGACCTAATCTTACCTACTCTACTTAGTAGAACAAGTGAAGTAAATCATATCATCTACTTTCAGCAACTGCTAATATCAGGATACACCAGAAGTTTGCAATAAGAAAATACATCACAAGCAATTTACTTCTAGTAGATGTATGTGAACTCTAAATTAATAAGAATAGCCTTAAAAAAAAAATAAGAATAGCCTTTACATTAGAGAGCATGGAGCCACTTACTAGGTCTGTCACATCTCTGTCACACAGATGCAACTGTAAGAGTCCTACCATTCATGGTCAATAAAGACTAACTCATGTCTGAGCAGTGCCAGCTGGTACAAAACTACTACTCATCTCTCCCAGTTGGTCACTGGACATACAAAATGGTATTTTGGTTAGAGAATAAAGCACAGCTGAATCCTCCATGTTTGTACTGCTAAAATATCAGAAAATGGCAGGAAAATCATTAATAACGAAAAGTAGGAGGTAAAAAGAAATACAAAGTTGTCCAGCTCAGCTGATCTGTGACTGATGCCAATTTAATGGGGAAGCATGTGCCAAAACTATACTTAAAAAGCCTGTGCATATCTGGAGGTACATTTTTCAATATCAAAACAATTCTTTTCCTCTATACACAAGAACCCATACAACATCTCCAGTCTCCATGACACCCACATACAACTCTACCTTCCAAAGTTCTGTTTCTTCATGTGATCCCATGCTGCTCGGGTCACCAAGAATGAGCCCCGCAAATGAACTCTCTGGGTTATGTCTAAAACAAGAAATTTTTAATCATGAATATTGTCAAAAATTAGATAGACCTATCTCAGAATCAACATTAGCAATGATTTACTTATACAAAGATACTCTTTTTTATACCTAGCATTCAAAATCAACTACTGTCACATTGTACTCTGAGTAATCATTTTTGCTTTAGTCTCAATTATATATCTAATCAATAATTCATATCTATTTTGCCTATAAACTATGATTCGATTATTCCAACTTTATCACAAATACAATGCCATCTAAATATGATGCCAATACACACATCTAAATATAATGTCATCTTTAATATATGCCTATTTTATATAAAAATTCATTAATACAAATACCCAAGAAATCTACATATGTAAATTGGGACTCAACACAAACATCAATTAAAGCATAATCAAAAGTCATCCACTTTATCATCAAGAAATGTTTATAAAATATTCATAATATCCCTTAATCTCTGTTTTTTACCAGGGTTTACTAAATGAGTTAAGAGTTGGGGGGAGGAGTGGAAGAGATGGAGGAAATCGGGGGAGACAAAGAGGGAAAAAGAGAGAAAGAGATGCCTGTTTTTAGAAATGGCAATCTAATGAACAGAAAACTTGGAGGATGACTCAGATAGACAACTCTAGATTTAATTTTATCCTGATGAAACCACTGCAGTCCCATCAGAGCTCAAAGCAAAGCACCAAGGTAAGTCTCCTTTGCCAACAAAACTTATCTTTCTCAACTACTCTTTTACTCAGTTATTACAAGGGAAAGGAAAACTAAAAGCCCATCTTTGCTTAATTCTACATCACAGAGATAGCTTGCTTCTTTCAAAAGGACTTCTGGGCAATCTTTCCCAGAAACACGCACTATAAACAAAGACATAATTCACCTCAGTTACTACATCTTCCACTGTCTCAGATTGTTTTAGTTCTGGTAGCTAATGAAAGTAAGGGCAAAAAAGAGAAAATATGGAAAAACATTTTCATAACAGTGACTGTTTACTATCTAAACTCAATTTTTCCAACACGACATTCCTAATGAAAAATTTTCCTACTTATTAGAAGTTTCAAAATTATATCTAGACTTTTCCCACCCAGTTCTCAGATTTCTATCATTTTTAGTGCCTCGCTCTTCCAAAACCTTCTCTTGCTGTTGAAATAACAATTATACAGCCAGACAAACACATAAAAAGCTGTTAAAAACAACAATACTGCAAGAAAATGCTGACAATCTCTCAGAGACCAAAAAAAAAAAAAAAAGATGAAAAGCACAAAAACCTTGAAGATAACTTTTGCCAACAGATTTTAATTTTTTTAAATTTTTTGAATGTTTAAAAAAAGGTCACTCCCAAATTTTCATCATTTTCAGTCATAAAGCTGAAATAATCACTTACATTAGTAGAAGGAAGAATAGGAAGGAGCAAGATTTTCCTTAAGTGTGTAAGTGCATCAAGTATTAGACAGCTAAATGGATAAGTATGTTCCATAGAGAATATTAAAACATCTTACCCCAGTCTTCATCACTTATTCTACTAAATGAACGGTCCCTCAGAATCCTAAAAATTGATATTATGTTTGTTGAGATGAGAAAGCAAACACTAAAAACAAAAAAACAACTTTGCAAATACATTACTTTATTGGAAATGAAAAAAGAAATACTCACCCAGCATTGTTGATCACAATATCTACAATATAAAAAATTCCAAGTCACATATATAAAAGCAAGCATATTAATTTGCATTTGCTTAAAATTCACATTTCTTTCAAAAGTGTTTTTCTCCCCATAGGTAAGTAGATATAATAAGCAACAAGTGTTAGCAAAACAAAATTTTATACCCATAGCAAAAAAAAATCTGATTCACAAAAACATTAGAATCACATTACATTAGTGCTTTCCTTTCAAACCTACATATCTAAAAATTTTTTTGATTTTGCCATCTCTACCTTCTATGAACTTATTTACAGAATTAGCAGTCACATAACTTAAGTTCTTAGAACTCAGTAGTAATCATAAGCCATCCCTCAAGCAACTTCAGAATTCACAGGGAAAGTTAAAAGTTTAAAAAAATTTTCCTTGCCAATGAAGTCAAAAGCAAAACCATTAGAATTAGAAACTGACAGCCTACATGGATACACAATTGCATCCTCACTATAAAAAGAAAGGGATTGTTTTTTAAGGTTCAACCACCATCTTGTGGCTATCTTCATTTTATTACTTCAAACCTTTAGGGCTTCTATTCCTGTGTCAGACAATATGTGAACATGTCTCGCACAAACTCAACCAAACATAGCTAGAAAAAATATACATAGTAGACAAAAAAAAAGGGAAGGTGAACACATTCAAACTATAAAAATCAACATTTTTCAGACTAGAAACATGTTGGGTGGTTCCTCCAGTAATTCAATAACCTTTTACAATGTATGGGATTAAATTAGGAAGATTAAATAATACATTGAAATACTTCTTAAAAATGAACTTTTATAAATTCATCTTAATTTGCAAGATACAGAATCACTCCAGGCAAGAGTACTGGAGTGGGTTGCCATTTCCTTCTCCAGGGGATCTTTCTGACCCAGGGATCAATCCCAGGTCTCCCATATTGCAGGCAGATGCTTTACCATCTGAGCCACCAGGGAAACCCATATAATTACTTAGTAACTATTAAATAAGAATTATAGTAATTTAATCATACCTCTGATATACATGGAGAAGGAAATGGCAACCCATTCTAGTACTCTTGCCTGGAAAATCCCATGGATGGAGGAGCCTGGTGGGCTGCAGTCCATGGGGTCGCTAAGAGTCGGACACGACTGAGCGACTTCACTTTCACTTTTCCCTTTCATGAATTGGAGAAGGAAATGGCAACCCACTCCAGTGTTCTTTCCTGGAGAATCCCAGGGACGGGGGAGCCTGTTGGGCTGCCATCTATGGAGTCGCACAGAGTCAGACACGACTGAAGTGACTTAGCAGCTGATATACATGCCTGGAAAATCCCATGGATGGAGGAGCCTGGTAGGCTACAGTCCATGGGGTCACAAAGAGTTGGACACAACTGAGTGACTTCTCTTTCATTCTTTCTTTCTTTCTGATATACATATATAATCATACCCCCAATATTGGGGGTATGATTAAATTATTATAATATCTTTAATAGTTATTAAATAATTATATAATCATATAAATTACTGTATATATGTATTTTTATATATTGGGGATATGATTAAATTACTATAAAAAGAAACTTAGAGAATGCTTTTAAGTTTTTCTAAAGGTCCTTAAAATACAAAAAACAAACAACCAATTCAACACATACATGCATACAAATTGTCACCTCAAGTCCTTTGTGGAATAAGATTAGGGTATGTTAAAGAATTAAAATTTAAAACAAATCTAAAAATTTGATTACCAAGAAAGAGTTTTTAGCAAACAAAAGTAAAATAAAAAATAATTCATTAGAAAGGTAGAAGCTGCTCTGTGAGTACCATAAATGCAAAGAAACATCACCTATTCTTCCAAAAGCATCCAGTGCTGTCTTCACAAGCTTCTCTCCTTCTTCCACTGAATCTGAAGGAAAGGGAAATTAGGACAAAACTTCAGTAATAATCTTCACAAATGACTTCTAAATTCTGTGGATCAGAGTACATGACAGATATAATTCATTTCCAGGAAAAATACATTTATATTGTAGGCACATAACAAACTAAAATATAGATGATCTATGTTAAAAAAGAAATTTAGTCCCTAAGACAAGTCTTTAACCTACCAATAAAAAAGGAGCTGGGTAAATAACAAGCATTTGACAAATAGTATCAAAGACAGCACTGTCTAACAGAACTTTGTCTTATGAAAATGAAAATGTCCCTATTTCTGCACTGTCTAATACAGTAGCCATAAATCACATGTGGCTACTGGGCACTTGAAATGTGGCTAGGATGACAAATTGATTATTATTCCATTTCTACTGAATTTTAAGTTGTCACATAGGACTGCTCCTTAAGGATGCAAATGAGAATTTGAGAAGGAGGGAAAGAGGAGTGTATTTAATTTGAAAAAGCATGATCAAATCTATATGACTACATTTGGAAAACAAACCTATTGTTTTTATAATGTTGTTGTTGCTTAGTTGCTAAGTTGCGTCCGACTCTTGAGACCCCCTGGAGCCCACCAGGTCCCTCTGTCCATGGGATTTCTCAGGCAAGAATACTGATTGGGCTGCCATTTCCTCCTCCAGGGGATCTTCCCGATGCAGGTATCAAACCCACGTCTCATGCATTGCAAGTGGATTCTTTACCACTGAGCCACCAAGGAAGCCTGTTTTTATAATACTAACCACAAAAAGTAAAGCTCAATGAAATATTATGGCCTTGTTATTTTCTGCTAATCAGCCCAGGAGAGCTCTGTCTCAAATGGTCAGCTGTCAACTCAACATCACCAGTGTTTCTTTCTACTTTCTCTGCAGTCACAGGAAGAGCCAGGGCCCTTCTCTGAGGCCCATACAGTCCTGAGTTAGATCTTCCAAAAAGAGATACTCACTTAAATGGTAGAAAAGTAGGAGACTGCAGGGGCAGGCAGTTTCATGAGGAGGCTGCAGCGTGACACTGGCAGCACATGCAGGCAGGCTCTTGAGAACCACCTCCCACAGGCTGAGATGGTCTCTTCCAGTCTCACTGACATGCACCAGCCCAGACCTTCCAATGGTAAGTCTCTAACTCTCTGTATAAAACCCTTCACTCCAGGAAAACCAAGAGGGGCTTCTGTTTTCCTGACTGAATCCTGACTAATATACTTTGTATATCAGAACTGAGGGGTGGGGGGAGTGTGGGAAGATGGTGGAGGAATAAGACGGGAGACCACTTTCTCCCACACAAATTCATCAAAANTTTTTGCTAACTGGATAGAGCTGTCCATCTTTGGATGAAAAGACTGTAGTCAGCCTGAATTTGTTATTGATCATCTGGTGATGTCTATGTGAAAAGTCACCTCTTGTGCTGTTGTTAAGTGTTCGCTATGACCAGTGCATTCTCATGGTAAAACTCTGTGAGACTTGGCCCTGCTTCATTTTATACTCCAAGATCAAACTTGCCTGTTACTCCAAGTATCTCTTGACTTCCTACATATGCATTCTAATCCCCTATGATGAAAACCTCATCTTTCTTTAGTGTTAGTTCTAGAAGGTCTTGTAGGTCTTCACAGAACCATTCATCTTATGGAGATCTCCACATTACAATTCAAACAAACTTCAAAATCATACTAAGGACTTCCCAGAGCTTGGTCACTTGTGTCTCGGAGAATTTTGGATGACAACATAACCTGCAATGAAACCCTAAGGATTTGGTTTTCTAATGGGGATTTATTAAAGGAACTGTAGTTTATCAAGTAAATTAAACAAACTCATCTTCATAAATATATGAATCAGGAGAACTGAAAATTCCTGTGGGGCCATTTATTATATTGTTCTTTGTTATTTGCTTTGCTTTCCTAGAAGCATACAAGATAAAGTGTCCTTTATTCTGTGCATAAGCAGTATTTTTGTAACATTCACCAGTTACTACATTGGGAATAATTAGTAGAAGCTATTATCTTCCTAATTAATTAATGCAAAAAATGTGCTGCAATGTGCTGTAAAGGCACTTATAAATCCTTGCATACATTTAAATTTTTCAAATACTCTCTAAAGGGCAAATTTTTTATATGATTTACATTCCTTTAAATTATGTAAAGTACTTTACAATAGTTTAATGACATTAAAATGCTAATTAATGATACTTAACAAAAATCAAGGGCTTTCATATGATGGGCTCAAAGTGGTAGGAAACCAGCTAACTTATTAGAGCCTTATAACTCTAATTTAAAATTGTATCCCATGTTCTTTAACAAATTATTTTTAAACATAACTTGGGAAGAGTTAGGCAATGATAAATATAAAATAAAATTGCTAAAGTTTTATATCACTAAGAGTGAAAGTTTTAGAAAACTGGAGGAAAGAGAAGTATCATTTGTCTTTTATTCAAACACCCAAAACAAGGTTTTCTTGATGTCTCTGCCTCTGAGCTAGTCATAAGACTAACTGATCAGTAATCTTACCACAAACAAGCTACTCTGTCATAAATCCTACATGTGCTTACTCTTGTTTCCTATTTTTCGCTTCCTCAGGTAAGGTACACAGAGGAATTTTGTGCTGAGCAGAACAAAATTAACTCAGGAGAAATGGCAGTGCACATAAAACAATCTGGAAACAGGGCATCTATGTTTTAAAAAGTTAAAGCACAGGGTAGTGGTGGTGAGAAGAATGAAAACCNTCACCATCTGCAGTGATTTTGGAGCCCAAGAAAAGAAAGTCTGACACTGTTTCCACTGTTTCCCCATCTACTTCCCATGGCCATGAATGTACCTAAATATTTGAAGGCCTCCAAAATGTGGTAACAGTTTAGAAAGCAGTATCTTAAATGAGGCCCCCTTAATTTAAGGGACTGAATCTGTCTCAGCAAGATGGCACCAAGGGTCTCTTTAAAGGAAGAAGAAACTGAAAGTGAGCGACTGAGTCCTCCTGGGACTCCATCTCCTGTCTATCTGCACTCACCACCTGGGTCGTCTCCTGGCTTTAAATACTACTTGGGAACTGAAAATAGATTTATATAGCTTCAGTGTCCCCCAAGCTATAGAGTCCTATGTCCCAATGCCTACTTACTAGCCTCATCTGAAAGTCTACAGGAATGTCCCCTCTCTGGGAATCTGGCCCTCCTCCAGTCTTTTCTATCTCACTCTATTCTCTCTCCTTTTCAACCCGCATCAGCAAATAACTATATCCTGCCATACCTACCTTCCAAATATATTCAGAATTTAACCTAAGTTTGGGTTTGGCCAGGTGATTTCCTTTGGCCAGTGGAATGTGAGTAGAAGTGCCATGCCACTTCTAAACAGAAGCTTTAAGCACCACCATGGGGAACAATGATGAGAGTCATTCCTTCAGCTGGGATCCTGAAATTAGTAAGACACACAGAGCAGAGAGACAACTGACCAGAAGGTGAACCATCAGGTAAGTGTGAAACTATCCTTTATCATGATAAATCGATGAGATTTGTTTGTTAACTCAGCATAACCAAGCAAAAGCTCTCTCACATGAGAAACAAGCTACTCCATGTCTTATGGTTTTACTTCTTACTGGCCTCTGAGCTAGTCATAAGACTAACTGATCAGTAATCTTACCACAAACAAGCTACTCTGTCATAAATCCTACATGTGCTTACTCTTGTTTCCTATTTTTCGCTTCCTCAGGTAAGGTACACAGAGGAATTTTGTGCTGAGCAGAACAAAATTAACTCAGGAGAAATGGCAGTGCACATAAAACAATCTGGAAACAGGGCATCTATGTTTTAAAAAGTTAAAGCACAGGGTAGTGGTGGTGAGAAGAATGAAAACCATTGGTAGCCCAGAGAATCCACAGCCAGCTCACAGGCTAACAAGGGTAGAAAAGTTCTGCACTTTCACATAAACTAAACTATATCTGGTTCTCTAGCCAAGTTTGGTAAATAATTTTCCAAAAACACGAACTTTCTACCTTTTTGGACTTTAACAAGCACCTGCTGCAATACCATCCCTGGGTCAATGACAAGAGACACACCACCCCTGTTTATCATTTCCTTAGAACTGAAAAAGTCCAACCTGAGTTCAACAAATTCAAAAGTAATAAATATAGGAATTCTGATCCACACACACAGACACATATTGATGCAAAAGGTTTTACAAAACAAATTTATAAACTAAGATTATAACTCAGCCACAAACAAAAAAAGTAGAAATTCACTCAACCAATCTCAAAGGCACACCAACCACCCCCCACCCCACCCCATCCCCAAAAAACGGCTACAACAGTAAAAGAACCAATGAATAAAGTCCTTTCTTTACAAAAGGCAATATTCTAGGTCCTTTAGGAGATACAAAAGATAAAAAAGACCCTAGCATTTATGGAACTGAGTGCAAAGATGTAAATAAAAAGTTATGTGTAAAAATATTAATAAATTAATAGCAATATCTTTTTAAAGAAAGTAAAGAAAAAACAGGCCCTGACATGATACATTCTTGGGACAATCTGGCAAAAAAAAAAAAAGGTCTGAATGATATACCCCACAATGTCAAAATGTGTTGACATTGTGTTCTTCTTGCCACAAGAAGCAGACTGGATTAACACATTGTGGTTATGACCTTAAACAACATCCAAGATCTCTGTGTACCTTCCATAAAGATAAGCTACACATACATACTGAGGGAGAAAAGTACATTCAATATCCTGCTTAGGTCTTCTTGGTTTAGAAAACCTGGCTGCTTGTTAAGTCTGTTACACATGTCTTCATAAACAAATTGGGAGAAATCTCTCTCTCTGTATTCCCTAGTAAGATGTAGGAAAACTGTGATTGGGAGGCCAAAGCCCAGGAAAGATATTAATAAATACTGGGGCGTGCAACTGCCCTACATACCTACCTGGCAGCGAAGGTCCATTTAGTTACTCCCCACAAAGACGTGGCTATAGACAAACCCACTCCTATGTCCATACCAACTGCCAAGCACACCAGGCACACCACTGAGATTACTAAAACCCCACCACATTTACTGTGTTCTCAAATACCCCATCCTCCAACCGAATCCCCACAGTAAAACTCATGTAAATGCCCCTTCAATTAAAATTTTTTAAACTGCTATAAAAGCTCCCATTTGAAAAATTTTGATGAAAGAAATTAAAAAACAAACAAAAAAAACATATTTTGGATTTCCTGATTTCAAACTTCCAGTTACAAAAATGCACTTACTTCTTTCCTTACCAATATATTTACACTTACAGGGATTCATCTTCTACCAGTCTGCTACAAGAAAAAATTATAGCCCACAATATACCAAATTCAAGAATTTTATAATGAATGCCTGCTTATCTTCCTCAATTCTACTGAGTTGCAAATTCTAGTTTACTTTAAAAAGTAAGATACGAAAAAATAAATAAATAAAAAGTAAGTTACAAAGTCAGCTTCAATGGGGAAAAGATTTTGCTGGCAGAAGAAAAAAAATTTGGTGATAAAATTTGACCTTGACAAATTATTTGATGTAAATACAAAGGTGTCTGTCTTGTGAAGACTGTATTTTAGTTCCTAGGTACTAAATGAAATGAAAAATTTATTAACTTACCAACAACTGATGCACCTCTTTCTGCAAAAGCCAAGGCATAGGCTCGGCCCAATCCTATTGAAGAAAAAGAATAAAAAATCATAAAGTTGAGCAAATGTTAAAATCATTTTTTTGGTCTACTCATTCCAATCCCTATAAAAGTAACTGATGTGCAATTAATTACAAGAGTAGGCTTCACTGGTACTATCAGCCTCTATTGTACCTATTTCTAATTTTAGGAGTGGGAAAACTTAAAACTACTTTACACCCATTTTACCTACCATTTCCTACATTCTACCTAGCTTCTAGGTGCTAGATGCGATCTGTGTTCCACCATTAAATGCATGTGCATGAAAACGCACCTGAAGTGAAATTTGGAAGGAAGAAATTAGGCAGAAGTCACTGTACTGTGACAATTGGTCCGTGCTGCTGGTTAGGAAGCCAATTTCTTGAAGCTTCCTAGGTATTAAGTGGGTATACTGGCAGCTTCTAGATCAAGCGCCCTAATCTCTGGATGGCAACTTCCATTCTCTAGGTTCCTAGAGCCAGTGACTATTTGGGTGGTGGCAGTTCCAAGGGCAGCCTCAGAGATAGTGGCTCCACTCATGGACCAGTTTTACAAAAGCCAACTGCTTCTACTGAGTCCTTTTCTGTTTCAAAATCTAACAGTTTCTACATTTTGCTCTGATCCTTGACTACATAATCACCACATACACACACAAAATACTTAATTCAGATTCAAAGCTATTGGGTATAAATTTATACATCCAAAAATGGATACATACCTATGTAACCTTTATAGGCAGAGAATATCTTTGGAAGACTATAAGAAACTGAGAATTAGTGGTTCACCTCTGAGAACCAGAATTGTGTGATTAGCAACAAGGAGTGGAAAGCTTACTTATGTATTTTTTCAATCATTTTAACACGTACACATTTTAAAAAATTGAACTGATAAACTTACTGGTAGTTTATCTAGCCTTGAGAACCCCATGAACAGTATGAAAAGGCAAAAAGATAGGACACTGAAAGATGAACTCCCCAGGTCGGTAGGTGCCCAATATGCTACTGGAGATCAGTGGAGAAATAACTCCAGAAAGAATGAAGAGACGGAGCCAAAGCAAAAGCAACACCCAGTTGTGGATGTGACTGGTGATAGAAGCAAGGTCCAATGCTGTAAACAGCAATATTGCACAGGAACCTGGAATGTCAGGTCCATGAATCAAGGCAAATTGGAAGTGGTCAAACAGAAGATGACAAGAGTGGACATCGACATTCTAGGAATCAGCAAATTAAAATGGACTGGAATGGGTCCATTTAACTCAGATGACCATTATATCTACTACTGCGGGCAGGAATCCCACAGAAGAAATGCAGTAGCCATCATGGTCAACAGAAGAGTCCGAAACTCAGTACTTGGATGCAATCTCAAAAACGAAGAATGATCTCTGTTTGTTTCCAAGGCAAACCATTCAATATCACGGCAATCCAAGTCTATGCCCCAACCAGTAATGCTGAAGAAGCTGAAGTTGAATGGCTGTATGAAGACCTACAAGACCTTTTAGAATTAACATCCAAAAAAGATGTCCTTTTCATTATAGGGGACTGGAATGCAAAAGTAGGAAGTCAAGAAACACCTGGAGTAACAGGCAAATTTGGCCTTGGAGTACAGAATGCAGCAGGGCAAAGGGTAATAGAGTTTTGCCAAGAGAANAAAAGTTATGACCAACCTAGACAGCATATTAAAAAGCAGAGACATTACTTTGTCAACAAAAGCCCGCTTAGGCAAGGCTATGGTTTTTCCAGTAGTCATGTACGGATGTGAGAGTTGGACTATAAAGAAAGCTGAGCGCTGAAGAATTGATGCTTTTGAACTGTGGTGTTGGAGAAGACTCTTGAGAGTCTCTTGGACTGAAAGGAGAGCCAACCAGTCCATCCTAAAGGAGATCAGTCCTGGGTGTTCATTGGTAGGACTGATATTGAAGCTGAAACTCCAGTATTTTGGCCATCTGATGCAAAGAGCTGACTCATTTGAAAAGACCCCGATGCTGGGAAAGATTGAGAGCAGGAGGAGAAGGGGACAACAGAGCATGAAATGGGTGGATGGCATCACTGACTCAATGGACATGAGTTTGGATAAACTCCGGGAGTTGGTGATGCACAAGGAGGCCTGGCGTGCTGCAGTTCATCGGGTCGCAAAGAGTCAGACACAACTGAGCAACTGAAATGAACTCAATTTAAAGTAATTCATAAATAAGTAAACAGATAACAAAAAGGAGACAGCTAAATTATCAAGCTCTACTATAAAAAACCCAAATTATAAATTTTTTCCAAAACTAAAAGATCACCAAATAATTTACTTTAAAATTTAATCTACTCTAAATAGATGAGCAAGAACCCAGCCAATACAGTAAATCAAGCCTCTTCATATTTTATGAGATCAAGGTTGAAGCACTAGATTAAACATGAGGTTTTCAACGAAATCAATACTCATGACCAGAATGCAAAAAAATGGTAACAAAGTAGAAAATCATCAGATGAAAGGAACGGGACACATCTCTAGTAGGGACTGATCTCAGTTAATCAGAGTATTATCTCAAAACCAAGCTATACAGTTTTCTGAAAAGGTATGTGAATAATCTACTTTTATCATAATGGCCCAAGCAAACAGTACACAATTCTGTACATCAAATTAAAAGTGAAATTCTCTTTCCTGTTTCTAACACCATCACTAGTCCATTAACAGATTCACTGTGTCCTCCCACGTTTGTGTATCTATGCTTATATAAACATCATTTAGATACTTTATGTGTTAGTCTGTCTCTGCAAATAAACTAGAAGGTTCTTAAAGGATGAGATTTATGTCATTCTTTTGCATTTCCCACAATGGCCAGCACAACCGTAGAGTCAAAATGCACAAAAAAATTAAATTCAAGAGCCTCTATTTTCCTCTTAATCCTCTTTCAAAGCCTGTCTTAACTTTCTCCTGGACCTAAGTTCACTGTCAACCATCCTCTCTTCCCCATCTCTCTTCTGACCTTAACTTCTTCCGCACTGTCAAAAATCAGTTGATCTTTTCGCACAGTGCTTGTTCAATGCTCTTCTCAGTGGGTTTGACTGCCCTCTGCTTCAAGTTAACAGAGTCTCTGAGACTAGCTTCCTGGACCATTCCACTTTCTAGGTTTACCCAAAGGAAGTCAAACAACTTCAAAGTCCCTCCTGACTTCAGAATTTCCAACTACTCACACACTTCTTAGTATCTCCAGGCCTACAGCTTGCTATTTTATAACCATCTCAAATTCACAATGGCCAGACTCCCTCTCCCACTGCCCAGTTCCACCACTCTCACATTTCCATCCCCAGCAACCGCTACTCCCATCTGCTAATAAATACAACTTCCTATTACACCACCCATCGTGGCAATATTGTTTACTGGCTAGACAATTCTGACAGAGAAGGCAATGGCACCCCACTCCAGTACTCTTGCCTGGAAAATCCCATGGACAGAGAAGCCTGGTGGGCCACAGTCCATGGGGTCGCTAAGAGTCGGACGCAACTGAGCGACTTCACTTTCATTTTTCACTTTCATGGATTGGAGAAGGAAATGGCAACCCACTCCAGTGTTCTTGCCTGGAGAATCCCAGGGATGGCGGAGCCTGGTGGGCTGCCATCTATGGGGTCGCACAGAGTCGGACATGACTGAAGCAACTTAGCAGCAGCAGATAATTCTGAAACTTCTTCCAAGTCACCCAATAAACTCTTCAATATTCCAAGTTAAACAACAGCACCTAAATAGTGCCAAGATATTTATTTTCATTTCAGAATACAAGTGAGTTGTAGTCAGACTAATTCCTAGACACAGGCCTGGCAAGCATTCACAGCCACCCTCCTGGGATGTTCAGCAGTGACACAGTTCTACAGATACATGTCCTTAAAGGAGAATGCCAAGGCCTCAAGGGCAACAGTCTGTGTTATGGGACTGTAACTAGATCTCAGTCTTTCTTTTCTAATGACACCCAAATGTAACTCTCAACTTTCCCACATGTATCTGCTCCAGATCAGTATTCAAATTTAACAGCTAATAACTGTAACATAATCCAGGTTCTTTAAAATATGGATCAGTTTACTAACAAGAGGTGCTAAATCCAGAATTGTCTAATAACAACTCAGTTCAGTTCGGTCTCTCAGTCGTGTCCGACTCTTTGCGACCCATGACTCAGCACACCAGCCTTCCCTGTCCCTCACCAACTCCTGGAGTTTACTCAAACCCATGCCCATTGAGTCGGTGATGCCATCCAACCATCTCAACCTCTGTTGTCCCCTTCTCCTCCCACTTTCAATCTTTCCCAGCATCAGGGTATTTTCCAGTTAATCAGTTCGCATAAGGTGACCAAAGTATTAGAGTTTCAGCTTCAGCATCAGTCTCCAAAGAACTTTCAGGACTGATTTCCTTTAGGATTCACTGGCTGGATCACCTTGCAGTCCAAGGGACTCTCAAGAGTCTTCTCCAACACCACAGTTCAAAAGCATCAATCCTTCAGCACTCAGCTTTCTTTATAGTCCAATTCTCACATCCATACATGACTACTGGAAAAACCATAGCTTTGACTGGACGGACCTTTGCACTTGGAATAGTGTAAAATCTCACTGCAAAGCATCCATGTAGGTATGAGTAGTTGCTTTTAATTTCTGTCTTTTAAAAATAAGAGTTATTTCACATAACAAATCTCCACATTGCTTCTGAAATACAGGGAGGTCGGGCCCACTTCAGAAAGACCTCTGCTCTCCAGTTCCTAATGCCCCACCCCACACTCACTATACTCCTCTATCGCCTGCCAGGATCCAGCAGTCGCTTGAGTTTACAACTCCATGCCAAGACCCCAGTGGACTTGACAGTACTGTGCTTGGCTTGATAAGCAAAAGGAGAACTCTTACCAGATGTCTTTTTTTAAAAAGAAGGCCCTCTCAAGAGCTTAAAAGTTAGAGGAAAAGACAACTGACTTTTCAAAGGCAAGAGGCTGACATCTCTACTACTGGGGGCAAGGGGTGGGGAGTGATTCCAATCACCAGATGGCTTTTCTGCCATGTTTAAAAGACTTGACAGAGGCCTAGAGAGTCTATTGACAGGAAGAGTTGCCATTGATACTCACAGATGAGCGCTGGAATGACCTTTCACCTAGTTTTGCAACCCAGCCTCTGTCCTCCCCAGATCCGAAGTCCAGCCTCTGTCCTCTCNGGAGGAGAAGGGGACGACCGAGGATGAGATGGCTGGATGGCATCACAGACTCGATGGACATGAGTCTGAGTGAACTCCGAGTGATGGTGATGAACAGGGAGGCCTGGCGTGCTGCAATTCATGGGGTTGCAAAGAGTCGGACATGACTGAGTGACTGAACTGAACTGAGTACACTTATGGGTGAATTTTTTATCAATAGTAAATACAACAGTGTTACAAGAACTGAGGTGTGGCACCACAGATATGAAGGCCAAGCTATAAATTATATTTGGACTTTCGGCTACACAGAGGGTCAGTTCCCCTAAACCCTGTGTTGTTCAAGGGCCAACTGTACTTCAGTCAGCATGCTGCAGAAATATTTCATACATTTGCTCTGACTTTAAAATATTTGGGAGTTAAAGTATCAGTACTTTCCTTTTTTTAATTTGGCTGCACTGGATCTTAGTTGCAGCACATAGGATCTTTGGTCTTCATTGCCGCATTCAGGATCTTTGGTTGTGGAATACAAACTCTTAGTTGTGGCATACTAACTGTTAGTTGCAGTATGTGGGATCCATTTCCCCAACCAGGGGTTGAACCTAGTCCCCCTGCACTGAGAGCACAGAGTCTTAGCCACTGGACCACTAAGGGAAGTCCCCAGTACTTGCTACAAGAGGCTACATAGCTTGCTAGAGCTGCCATAACAAATGCCACAGACTAATGACTGAAAAAACAGAATTACTTTCTCACAGTTGCAGAGGTGGGAAGTTAAAGGTCAAGGTGTTAATTGGTTGAGGATGAGATGGTTGGATGGCATCACCGACTCGATGGACATGAGTTTGAGCAAGCTCCGGGAGTTGGTNTGAAAAAACAGAATTACTTTCTCACAGTTGCAGAGGTGGGAAGTTAAAGGTCAAGGTGTTAATTGGTTGAGGATGAGATGGTTGGATGGCATCACCGACTCGATGGACATGAGTTTGAGCAAGCTCCGGGAGTTGGTGATGGACAGGGAAGCCCTGGCGTGCTGCAGTCTACGGGGTTGCAGAGAGTCGGACACAACTAAGTGACTGAACTGTCAGTTGGTTTGGTTTCTTCTGAAGCCTTTCCTGATGGCTGCAGATAACTGTCTTTTCATGGTGTCTTCATCTGGTCTTTTCTTGCAGCTGATACTTCTGGTGTCCCTTTGTATGTCCAAATTTCTCCTTCTCACACAGTCACCAGTGACATTGGATTAAGGCCCACTCTTAGAGCCTCATTTTAACTTAATCTTCATTTTCAAGGCTCTATTGATAGGAATAGAAAGGATAGTTACACAGGCAGTAACGGATAGTTACACAGTCCCGGTAAGGGACTACAGATAGAGAGGAAAACTTAGGAAATTTTGGGAGACCACTGTAAGTTAAGGATCTCTCAAGAAATCGATTGAAATGTTGTGGAAAGAAGCAGGCTTGCTTAACTATAAACCTGTAAATAAAAGCATGAGCTATGCCCCAGGCCATTAGGTGAAAGAAAAATTTCAACAAGCTTCTACTGAGTTGAATAAGCACAATAATATTTGTGCATTATTTGCTCAGTCATGTCCAGCTCTTTGTTGTTCCATAGCCTGCCAGGCTCGTCTGTCCAGAAAGTCCTCTAGGCAAAAATACTGGAGTGAGTTGCCATTCCCATCTCCAGAGGATCTTCACTTACTTCTCCAGGGATCTTTCCAATTCAGGGATTGAACCCTGGTCTCCTGCATTACAGGCAGATTCTTTACTGTCTTAACCACCAGGGAAGCCAAAGCACTATGCCAGTCCTAATTGAACCTCACGGGGTCAGACACTCTCCTGCCTGATAGGAAGGCAGGGCTTGTGATAGAAGGCTGACATCTATTCAAGAAAAGGAATCTTTCCCCCTCCCTCACTTTACTTTGAGGATACACTTTACTTATTCCTCAAGCAGAGCTTCCTGGCCAGGCTGCTTGTATTGTTGTAGCCACGGGTTCTGGGAAACAAACTCATTCAGAAGGACAATGCAGATAGTGAAGTGCAGTTTATTACACCGGTGGGCCCAAGGCGGAGTCTCCTCTTAGCCAAGGACCCAGACCACTTTATGTGAAAACCTTATAGACCCTAACTGTACGTGCTCAAACCCACCTGCCCAAATTTTCTCAAACTAGTCTGAACAAAGGGAAAGAAAGATACAATCCAAGTTAACTCGTGAGTGATTCATATACCTTAAGCCTAGGTAGTTAACAATGGACAATTATCAACTGGCCTGTGGTCATACCCCAATAAGAATAATAGAATTTATGATTCCATTCAGTTACACAGATAATTAGGGTATTCTTTTAGGTGTCCAAAGGTCTAGGTATGAGCCCTGGGGCTCTTCCATCCTGGGGGTCTGGTTTTCCAGTTGGTTTGTCGTTTCCATAGATACTGGGCATATAGCTCAAAGTCCACAGTCTGGCCCAAGANTTAGGTGTCCAAAGGTCTAGGTATGAGCCCTGGGGCTCTTCCATCCTGGGGGTCTGGTTTTCCAGTTGGTTTGTCGTTTCCATAGATACTGGGCATATAGCTCAAAGTCCACAGTCTGGCCCAAGATGGAGTCCTGCTATCAAGATGGAGCCTGTTCTGTCTGTTTCCTCCTTCATTTCCCCTTCTTGATGGTCTTATCTCATAGAATGAGCATCACTCATAGGGATATATTGCACCCTGGCTCTCTGACCGCCAATATGGGAGAACAACATCAACCTTTGGGTTACAAAGTTCATAATACATTGTAAAATGCAGGGTCCACAAAGCAGAACTATCAAGGCAACTCTAACAATGGTAAATATAGTTTTCCACCAATCACCTTCACCCAGGATAGGACTGAAGTCCAGAAAGCAATCTTTTCATTTGACATTGCTTTTACCTGGTTTTTCATGTCATCTAAAACAGCTGATACATTGCCACAGCATTCAACNACTATCAAGGCAACTCTAACAATGGTAAATATAGTTTTCCACCAATCACCTTCACCCAGGATAGGACTGAAGTCCAGAAAGCAATCTTTTCATTTGACATTGCTTTTACCTGGTTTTTCATGTCATCTAAAACAGCTGATACATTGCCACAGCATTCAACTTTAATTATAACACAGGTCCCTCCTTGAGCAGCTGTGAGCATGTCCAAAGCCATACCACTTTTCTCATTTGGATTTAATCTTCATTTAAGGCTTGGATGGCTTTAGCACCATCTAGGAGGGCCTGTCTTGTGAAATTAGTCAAGGCCTCTATTTTAATCATAATATCTGTTGTCCTTATAGAAGGTATGAATAAGGCAGCAATATACTCATACCATTGAAACACAGACCTCGTCAACCTAGCATATAAATAAGATAGATTTATCAGGGCTTGTTGTAGGTTAGGCTTTATGCTGCCATGGGCAAAAGTGAATCCCAGTGTGCAGCAGCCTGCTGCTGCTAAGTCACTTCAATCCTGTCTGACTCTGTGCGACCCCATAGATGGCAGTCCACTAGGCTCCTCTGTCCCTGGGATTCTCCAGGCAAGAATACTGGAGTGGGTTGCCATTTCCTTCTCCAATGTATGAAAGTGAAAAGTGAAAGTGAAGTCGTTCTGTCATGTCCAACTGTTAGCGACCCCGTGGACTGCCGCCTACCAGGCTCCTCCATCCATGGGATTTTCCAGGCAAGAGTACTGGAGTAGGTTGCCATTGCCTTCTCTGCCTACCCAGCCGATTGCTAACCAAGGCCAAAGTTTAGGCCCACAAAGCCATTGGGTTTCATTGCACGCCACCCAGGGAATTTCAGGGTTATATTTCCAATCAGAGCCTGACCAATGGATGGACTGGTTGGGGTGGTATGTGACCTCAAATATTCATTTACATTGTTCGGGGGATAGGTACCCCATATATTTTAGTTCTTTTGGGTCTAATGGATGGTCACCAAACCCTACCCTTTGTTCTTTTTGTTCCCAGCATATAGCAGCAGAAGTAATTGATTGACCCTTTTCTGGGGTCATCCAGAAATATTCATCCCACACTTGGTAGAATTGTTCAACATACCTAGAGGCCTGTCCCCCCTTGCCAGTCAGAGAGCTTTTTTTCTTTTTGTTCTTTAAATGTGCAATATAGGCTTTTGTTACTTCTATGAAACTGGTGTTTCCATCAAATGTAACCCCATGACCCGAGTCTACTGACTGTAGGTCTGGCTTACACCAAGAGAGCAGGGAGAGATTATGATTGACAAGAGAAAGGAAAGTCTCTTTTTGTTGTCCCAGAAAAGAGCAGGTTTAAAATCTCCTTGGTGGAGCGGTGACACCCATCAAGGATGTCCATCCATCACAGACAGAGGCATAGCCCCACGTAGCCAGCAGTTGCAGGTGTTGTGGAAGTCCATGTAGGAATGTGCCCATGAGGTGAAAACATTGTCCTGAGTTGAAACGAAAGTTAAATTCAAAATCACGTTGATGAGGCCAAGCAGCAGGAGTTGATTATGCGGCATATCCGGAAGGGACTCATCCAGGATCTTCTTTTCCTTCTTCTTCTTAAGGATGATCTTAGTCTCTCGAGGGTCAGTGGAGTCCTGCTGAGCAGCCCACTCAGCGTTTTCTGGGTCTACGTGGTATGTTCTCTTCACCCTCATGTGGTGGATCCAGGGAGTGATACGTGCAACTTTAACTGCCATAGGGGTGGTTAGAACAACAGTATATGGACCCTTCCAATGTGGCGCCAAGGAGTTGTGTTGCCAGTCCTTGACACAAATCCCTGGGCACAAGTTCGTCAATCTGTTTCCCTAGGGGGAACGGCATGCTTTCTTGTACAAACTTAGTTACCTGATTTATTACCTTACCCAGATGTTCCATCTGCTGTGAAATCTCATCTCCCCTTACCTGAGCCAAATTTGTTGATACCTGTTTTATTATGGGAGGGGGGCCTCCCATACACAATTTTGTACAGAGAATAGCCACGGGACCATGGGGTCATCCTGAGTGTGAACAGAATGTTCAGAAACAGGTCCACCCAGGAGCAGCCGGTCTCTATGATCCACTTGGAGAGTGTCTCTCTAAGTGTCCGGTTGGGTCCTTGCACCATCCCAGAACTCTGGGGCCTATATGCTGTATGTAATTTCCACTTGCTGTTTAATGTTTTGCTTACTTGTTATGCTAAATCAGCTACAAAAGCCAGGCCATTGTCCAATCCAGTGCTGGTAGGAAATCCAAAGCTGGGAACTATCTCACTAAACAGGCACTGGGCTACTTTTGATGCTCTTTCATTCCGGGTAGGAAAAGCTTCTACCCATCCCGAAAACGTACATATCATGACCAGCAGGCAAGGGTAGTGTTGGTGAGGTTTCATTTCAGTGAAGTCCACTTCCAGGTGTTCAGTCGGCAGCGTGCCTTTTAGCTGAATCCCCAGAGATTTCTGTCTGTGCTGAGAGGCAGCATTGACCTACGAACAGGCAATGCAATTCTCAGATTTTGTCCTGCATAGGGAAGAGAGGCGGGGAACCAAGAAATATTTTCGAATTAGCTCTTCCAGTTTATCATGGCCTAGGTGGGTCGCTTGGTGTGTTTGGCTTACCAGAGTGGGTGCCAGCTCCTCCAGTATCAATAATTTGCCACTTGGCAATTCCCACCATCCCTTTTCAGTCTTGATGGCCCCTTCCACTTTGGCTAGTTGGTTTTGGGCTTCAGTGTATTTGGGAGAGTCCAGCATTAGCTCAGGCAGCTCCGCCAATACGAGAGCTTTAGTAGGGGCTTCACTTGTCACCCCCAAGCCCTCGGCTGCTTGTTTAGCGGTCTTCTCTGCCAGTCTGTTTCGCCGAGCCCGGGGGGTATCCTCTTTTTGATGTCCTCAGCAATGTATGACTGCAACCCTTTCTAGTTCCCAGGCAGCAACTAATAGGGTCAGAATTTCTTCCTTATTTTTAATATCTTTTCCACTAGCTGTCAAAAGGCCTCTCTCCTTATACAGAGCCCTGTGTACATGTAGTGTGGCAAAAGCATACCTGGAATCTGTGTAAATGTTTGTCTTCTTACCTTTTGACAGCTGGAGGGCCCGGATTAGAGCAAATAGTTCGGCCTGTTGAGCGGACCAGTGTGATGGCAGAGAGCTAGCCTCAAGGATGGATTCTTCCATGACTACTGCATATCCCGACAGTCGTTGTCCTTGTTTCACCAGGCTGATGACTTTGGTGTACAGGACCAAATCTGGGTCCAGAATTGACTGGTCTCTCAAGTCAGGTCTGCTGGCATATTTCCTTGCAATCATGTGAGGGCCCACCTTCAAAAAGAGAGTGGCCAGATTCAGGGCCTGACAAGGTTCAATACTAACACGGGGGTTCTCACATAACAGTCCCTGGTATTGAGTAATCCGGGATGTCGACAGCCATTTATGGAGGTCCCTTGGCAGGAGAGTGTTGACCTCATGCAGGACTTTCATGATCAAATCTTGGCCCAAAGTCATGTTGGTTGCCTCCTGAACCAGTAAAGCAACTGCCTGTAAGCATACCGGCCACCCAGTGGCAACATTGTCCAGCTGTTTCGGGAGATAAGCCACAGGTCTGTCCCATGTCCCCTTAATCTGGGACAATACTCCCATAGCCACCTTGTCCTTTTCAGTCATGTAGAATAAACAGCTTAGCAAGGCCTGGCAGGCCCAAGGCGGGTGCTGACGTAATTGTACTGGGTTTGAGTTCTATTACCAGTGGGACTTGTTTTGCAAACCTTGGGGGGTTGGGGAGGTGGGCTTTCTTCTGCCCAGATCTCAGAGAATTGTTGAGTTAACTCTCTGTCTCAACTGTTTAGCCCATTCAGTTTCCCTTCAGAGAGACTGTGCAACCTCCATTCATCTTGAGGGGTTACCGAGAGGAAGAGTAAATAGGTGGTTCGAGTGGGTCTTTCCTGTGGGGAAGGTCACTTGTGCCCCCAATTTAGACAGCAAATCTCTTCCCAACAAAGATACTGGGCATTCAGGGATGTATAAAAATTCATGAGTCACTTGGCATCCCCCCATCTGACATTTTCGGGGTAGGCTTGAGACACAAATGGGCATTTGCCACCATCTGAGACCCAGCAGCCTCTGTATCTATTGGCGAATAAAGTCCACAGGCCTCGCCCAGTCTTTCATGGAACTCAGAGGGTGATTCGCTTTCCCTCTGAATCCCTGCAGAGGGTTTGGCCTACTCACAGGTTTTTGGGCCCCTCTTGAGACCTTGCAGAATAGCCACCCAATGTCTCTCCGAGTGGCCCCCCTTCCTCTGTGTCACAGTCCCAGCTGGGCCTCTCACCGGGGTGGCTGGTGCTGCCCACCGCTGCAGGTTTCCAGTACCCCCAAGTGCCATTTCTCTTCACCATTTTCTGGCCCTAGGATCCTGTGTCTTTCCTCGGTACTGGAAAGGGAGACTAGTAGTCGGATTATGTCATCCCATGGAGGGCGGTGGGTTTGAAAAATAGTCTCCATTCGCCTAATCAGGGCTTGTGGCTCCCCCGAGTATGGTGGAGTGTGTCTCTGCCAGTTTAATATATCCGTAGAGGAAAATGGCTGGTAATAATAGGCTACAGGGGGCTGATGGTAGTGCCCACATGCGTCCTGAACCGGAGGCTGCTGTAGCTCTCTGAGGGGCATCTGTAGTGGGGTTCTTTACCCCTGATCCTTGGCGGAGCACAGCCTCTATCTAATTCCCATGTTTTCTTCCCCTTCCCATCAGTACTCACAGGCAGAGGGTGATACAATCTAGGAGGTCCAGCTGAGGTGGAATCCTGGGGCCGTTGACCAGAGGTTTCCATCGCTGGGATCGGAGCCTGCTGAAACGGTGGCTCTATGATCTCCCATTTCTGGGAGAGCTGCTGGAGGAGCAGCGTGTGCTGCAGGAACTTCACCTGGTCCTCGATTGGGTATTAAGGTGGCCTCTGGTCCTGGTGGAGCACGTGGAGGTGGGCGCATCATTATCCAGTATGGGGGAGGGGTCAGGTCATCCCCATCCAAATCCTGCAGAATTTCCTTTTTTATCATCAGTCAATTTTTGTGCCGTTAATATTTTTCCCTTTCCCCTCTGGATAAGAACCTTATTCAAATAGGAGGGCCTTGAGCTAACCCTAGCCGCGAGTCAATATATGGATATTGATCCAGGTGTCCTGGCTCTCCTGTGACTACTGTATAGACTGCTTCCACTATTTTTAAGTTCATGGTGTTCTCTGGTGGCCATCCTACTCCCATAGGGGGCCATTAGACTCACAGAGTATGTGGAGGCAGTTAGCGTCCTCTTTACCCATAGTCCTCCATCCCTTCTTTAAATTTTTAATCATGCACGCCAATACAGTTGCCTTAGATTCACTTCCCCCCATCTTGCTTAACTTCTCGGATCTTCTACTTTTCCTTTTCTTTCTGTATACGAAGTTCTCAGTACCCTATGTACTTCTGATATTTCCACCCAATGACACTTAAATTGCCATTCTGCCTCCTTAATTGGGGTGAGAAGAGCCCTACCTGCCAGATCCCAGAGGAAGAAGGGGGATCGGCGTGTCTTCACCTGCTGGTCAGCACAGCTAAACCAGAACACCACGTGATCCAAGACTGTTTCTCCCTTATCTTTTAAAGTCCGTTCTGCCTTGGTGTCCTTGATCAGGTGCGGATGAAAGCACAGATGGGTTAAATATCCCACGTCCCAGGCCATATCCAGAAAAGCCAGTTCGTACTCATTTATGTATCCGCTCCTTCTAGCCTGCCAATTCCAAGGGGGCCAAGAATTTCACAGCAGATGGGACACCTGCAGAATACAAGCACACAAAGAGCAAGTTTCTTCTCCTAAAAATCCGCTGGTGACTGCTTGATAATAATTTTCCCCAAGATGGCGTGGACACCACCTCCTAAATGACATTCACAAATTTCCTTCCTAAGCCCTAACACACTCGTCAACCTGTGTACAAAGCAATCGCCACCATCTCCCTATTCCAGGCTCCTGTGGGTCTATGCCCCTTATAGTCCCTCCCAAGGGGGTGATCAGTCCCCTCACTTCCACCTTACTGGGTGGGTTCCTCCTCACCTGAGCACTCAGTTCCCCTGTTGCCATCCACTACCTGCTAACGTGAAAGGTCTGGGCATTGAGAAGCAGAATGCTTCCAGAAGGGCGAGCCGCCTTCCCCATTCTAGAAGATTCGAGCTGCAAGGCCTTGGAGTAGTCCCAAATGGGACTTGTCTCCTCAAAGTGAGGAGTATCCCAGCCAATGCACCAAATGTTGTAGCTATTTGTTCTGGGAAACAAACTCAAGATTGCCGGGAGAAATATCAATAGCCTCAGATATGCATATGACAGCACCCTTATGGCAGAAAGTGAAGAGGAACTAAAAAGCCTCTTGATGAAAGTGAAAGTGGAGTGAAAAAGTTGGCCTAAAGCTCAACATTCAGAAAATGAAGATCATGGCATCCGGTCCTATCACTTTATGGGAAATAGATGGGGAAACAGTGGAAACAGTGTCAGACTTTATTTTGGGGGGGCTCCAAAACCACTGCAGATGGTGACTGCAGCCATGAAATTAAAAGATGCTTACTCCTTGGAAGAAAAGTTATGACCAACCTAGATAGTACACTCAAAAGCAGAGACATTACTTTGCTGACTAAGGTCCATCTAGTCAAGGCTATGGTGTTTCCTGTGGTCATGTATGGATGTGAGAGTTGGACTGTGAAAAAGGCTGAGCACCAAAGAATTGATGCTTTTGAACTGTGGTGTTGAAGAAGACGC
>SJYV01039104.1:900991-980385 GCA_006410875.1 Neotragus pygmaeus | reverse complement strand
TGGTGACTGCAGCCATGAAATTAAAAGATGCTTACTCCTTGGAAGAAAAGTTATGACCAACCTAGATAGTACACTCAAAAGCAGAGACATTACTTTGCTGACTAAGGTCCATCTAGTCAAGGCTATGGTGTTTCCTGTGGTCATGTATGGATGTGAGAGTTGGACTGTGAAAAAGGCTGAGCACCAAAGAATTGATGCTTTTGAACTGTGGTGTTGAAGAAGACGCTTGAGAGTCCCTTGGACTACAAGGAGATCCAACCAGTCCATTCTGAAGATCAGCCCTGGGACTTCTTTGGAAGGAATGATGCTAAAGCTGAAACTCCAGTACTTTGGCCACCTCATGTGAAAAGTTGACTCATTGGAAAAGACTCTGATGCTGGGAAGGATTGTGGGCAGGAGGAGAAGGGGACGACAGAGGATGAGATGGCTGGATGGCATCACGGACTCGATGGACGTGAGTCTGAGTGAACTCCAGGAGTTGGTGATGAACAGGGAGACCTGGTGTGCTGCAATTCATGGGGTCACAAAGAGTCGGATATGACTGAGTGACTGAACTGAACTGAAGATAGTATATATGCCCACACTATGTTGATTAAAACACCTTTGCTCCATCAGAGCTTTAGTCCCCGTGTCTTTCTTCCTTTCTCTCTCTCTCTCTATCTCTCTATTTCTGGCTGATTTCCTGGAACGCGAAAGCCGGCTGCATAACCCAGGAAATATTAGCCTCTCTCCTTCTTTCACTTTCTCATCGTCGACTCTGTACCACCAGGTTCTGGTCCATTAAAGGACCTCAACAAACAACAAAGTATCAGAAAGAGAAATTAAGGAAACAGTCTCATTTACCATCACATCAAAAAGAAATAATAAATAGGAATAAACCTAAGGAAACAATAGACCTATACTCAGAAAAACTATAAGATGCAGATAAAAGAAACTGAAGATCACACAAAAGATAGAAAGATATACCCTGGTTTTTTATTTGAAAGATTCAATATTGTTAAAATGACCATATTGTTAGGGGAAGCACACTGATTAAACCACCCTCCCCGGCCAGGTACCGTAGTAACCATTTGTATGAGTTGTTTTATGACAGGAGATCCTGATAAGGAATACACAACTAATAAGCCATCACCAACCAGAAGAGTTCGGGAAAGGTCTAAAGGAGATACTGCGTGTCCATCCACTTCCCCGAATTCCTCTCACTAGCATCCATCTTGGCTGAGCGATGCGTGCGCCACCAGGAAAGACTCTGAATTAGAATGATTGGTCAAAGACCACCTGGAAACTAACCCCATCACTGTAAAACCCAACATTGTGAGCCATGCTGCAGAGCAGTTCTCCTGGGTTCCCTTACCCTACTGCTCTCCACCCGGGTGCCCTTTTCCCATAAAATCTCTTGCTTTGTCAGCACATGTGTCTCCTCGGACAATTCATTTCTGATGTTAGACATGAGCCCAGTTTCGGGCCCTGGAAAGGGGTCCCTCTTCCTGCAACAATACTACCCAAGGTAGTCTACAGATTCAGTGCAATCCCTATCAAACTATCAATGGCATATTTTCACAGAACTGGAACAAAAAAAAATATTTTTTAAGTTGTATGAAGACACAAAAGAACAGTCAAAACAATCCTGAGAAAGAATGGAGCTTGAGGAATCATGGTCCTCAACTTTAGATGATATTACAAAGCTACAGTATTCAAAACAATATGATACTGGCATATAAACAGACATATAGATTAATAGATCAGAATAGAAAGTTCTGAGATGAACTCATGCACTATGGTCAATTAATTTGTGATGAATAAGGCAATAATACACAATGGAGAAAAGATAGTCTCTTTGGTAAGTGGTTCTGGGAAAACTGGACAACTACATGTAAAAAAATGAAATTAGAATATTGTCTAACACCATGTGCAAGAATAAACTAAAAATGGATCAAAGAACTAAATGAAAGATTGGATACTATAAACGCCTAGAGGAAAACACAGGCAGAACAATTTTTGACACAAGTTGCAGTAATGCTTTTTTTGGATTTGTCTCCTATAGTAATATTTATAAACAAAAAAAATAAATAAACAAATGAAACCTAATTAAACTTAAAAGTTGTTTTACAACAAAGGAAATCATAAACAAAATGAAAAGACAATCTACTGACTTGGAGAAAATATTTTCAAAGGATGCTACCAACAAAGAATTCATTTCCAAAATATACAAGCAGTTCAATATTAAAAAAAAGAAAAACAAGAAGAAGACTCAATAAATATTTCTCCAGACAGACATACAGATAGCCAACAGGCTCATGTTCAGTTCAGTTCAGTCGCTCAGTCGTGTCTGACTCTTCACGACCCCATGAATCGCAGCACGCCAGGCCTCCCTGTCCATCACCATCTCCAGGAGTTTACTCAGACTCACATTCATCAAGTCCGTGATGCCATCCAGCCATCTCATCCTCTATCGTCCCCTTCTCCTGCCCCCAATCCTTCCCAGCATCAGAGTCTTTTCCAATGAGTCAGCTCTTCACATGAGGTGGCCAAAGTACTGGAGTTTCAGCTTTAGCATCATTCCTTTCAAAGAAATTACATTAAGTCCCCAACAGTTGAATGTTCCATTCCAATTACATATTTGTAAGTCCAATTTGTTCATAAGTCCAATAAAGTTAGCCTAAGTACCCAACTAACACTTTACTGGGTACACCGATATAAATAGGTTTATAATACTTTTCACACAAATAGTGTGTGAAAAGTATTATATTTAATACTTTGTATTTAATGTACAAATAGTACATTAAAAAATTTTTTTTAATCTGACAGTACAGTAATCTTGGGCTCCCCAGGTAGTTCTGTGGTAAAGAATCCACTTGCCAAGCAGGAGCTGTGGATTCACTCCCTGGGTCAGGAAGATCCCCTAGAGAAGGAAATGGCAACCCACTCCTGTATTCTTGCCTGGAAAATCCCATGGACAGAGGAGCCTGGCAGGCTACAGTCCATGGGGTCACAAAAGAGTAGGACATGATTTAGTGACTAAACAACAACAACAGTAATCTTACAGACACATGTGGTATATATATCCAATGGAATATTTCTCAGCCATAAAAAATATGATATCATATATGAAATCTAAAATGTGACACAAATGAAGCTATCTATGAAACAGAAACAGACTCACAGAAATAGAGAACAGACCTGTTGTTGCAAAGAGGGTGGGGGCTGGGGGAGGGATGAATTGGGAGTTTGGGGTTAGTAAATGTAAAATACTATATAATCAATAGAATGGATAAACAACAAGGATACTATATGGCATTGAGAACTACATTGAGTACTATATAGNACAGACCTGTTGTTGCAAAGAGGGTGGGGGCTGGGGGAGGGATGAATTGGGAGTTTGGGGTTAGTAAATGTAAAATACTATATAATCAATAGAATGGATAAACAACAAGGATACTATATGGCATTGAGAACTACATTGAGTACTATATAGGCAACAGAAGTACTAGCTGGATTGGGGTAGAGGGTAAGGGCATGAAAGTGAGCAGAGTCAGGACACATTTGGGTGTTTGAATTTTGTGCTTAAAATATTTTAAGCAGGATTACTCCAGAAAAATGTTTACATGGTGGAAAAATCACTCTGTCTCATTACTGAGAATTGCTCGTAGGTGGACAAGGGGAACAGATAGAAATCTATTGAGAAAAATCATGGAGACCAGAAGTAATGCAGAGGAAATGTTGATGAGTGGGTAATTTGGAGATTTTTAAAAATTAATTTTTATTGGCGTATAGATGATNACAAGGGGAACAGATAGAAATCTATTGAGAAAAATCATGGAGACCAGAAGTAATGCAGAGGAAATGTTGATGAGTGGGTAATTTGGAGATTTTTAAAAATTAATTTTTATTGGCGTATAGATGATTTACAATGTTGTTTTAGTTTCTGCTGTATAGCAAGTGAATCAGTTAGACATATATCCACTCATTTTTTTAGTTTCTTTTCCCAGTCATTATGGAGTATTGAGTAGAGTTCTCTCTGCTATACAGTAGGTTCTTATTAGTTATTTACTTTTGGAAACGGAGTCAATAGGCCTTTGATGAATTGGACTTGGATGTATTGAGAAATAACTCCCATATTTCTAGCTGAAGAATCTGGGTTATGTTGGGCCACTCATCAGAATAAGGAATAGCAGGAGAATATCAGCTCTCGGTGAGAACATAGCTTCAATTTTGGGCAAACTGCCTACAGTAAGGGAAGTGGAGCTATGACTGGAGATGCAGAGTGGACACTGATGGCTTTACAACTCTGAGAGTTTGGTTTCAGCTCTTAAGCAGAACAGGCCAAGTCGCTCTGTAATTCAAGCCTAAATTTCCAAGGAGCAGTCCTGGCACCGAAAGCTTGCTCCTACACCAGCCCCTTGCTCTTTGTCCACATCTGCCTTTTGACCCCTTATTTTAATACTGACGCTCGCCAAAATGCAGCAAGGCTAGCTTTCTTGGCACTCAAAGATAAGAAAGTCCTTGTTATAGGAAAGCTCACTCCTAGGCTTTAAGCCAGGACATCGCCCTGCCCAGTGCTGCCTCCAACCAGTGGGGCTGGTTCGCCTGAAAGCGGAGCTCTCTTCTCAGGGGGGTTGGGTATCAGGGGTACCGTATCCTAGCATCAGGCCAATGGCGAGCTTCTTTGCTTATTGCGCACAAGGAAGTCTAGGGTATTTGGAATGTAGACTCAGACCAGGGTGCACCCTTACCGTCAGGGGTAAGCCAGTGTGACAACTCAATGAACCGTGGTCTCCATGCTTAAGGCCATAGCTACCACAGTTGAGTAGCACCAAACCTCCTCAAAGGAAATCTCACCAGGAAGCCTAGCGAGCTGAGTAGCACCTCCTTCACCAGGCTCCACCTGGTGCAAGTGCCCAGACCTTCATATGGGTATTTGTTTCAGTCTTGTGTTGCAGTCGTTTTTGCTTAATCCAGTAACCCCGTTCTTCTGTTTAAAATAACAACAACAAGCAGCAGCCCCCTCAAAAAGAACAAAAGAAAGAAAGAAAGGCTGTGTGCATTAGTCTTACTTTCAGAAATGTAAGTGCAAGACCAACCCAACTATGATCTTCAGATGTGCTCAGCCTCAGGCCCGCAACAAGACTAAGAATGAAGGCTTTCTCAACCACTGTTAGGAAGCCAATTCTCCACTTATCACAATCACACTGGCTTAGGCCAGTTGCAAAGTGAGGTGTATAATACAGTACCAAAGAGGGTTGCTTTATTGGTGTACCCTATTCTAATTCTTGTTCTCAAGTCCTCATTCATTGGCTGGGATGGGGGTGAGGGGGAGAGGTTGTGAACTATACAGTCCATGGAATTCTCCAGGCCAGAATTACTGGAGTGGGTAGCCTTTCCCTTCTCCAGGGGATCTTCCCAACCCAGGGATCGAACCCAGGTCTCCCACACTGCAGGCAGATTCTTTACCAGCTGAGCCACCAGGGAAGCCTGTGCAAAAGAAGGGACTTAAATTTACCAAGTAAAGTTAACAGTCTATTTGGGGTCAATGCAGTCTTTCAGGATTTCTCCCTCCTCCCTTTTCTAGACTAAAGGTCACATCATACAAGAAAGGTTTGGCAGGGGCAGGAGTGGTGCTTTAAGTCCTACTGGCCTCTGCTGCTCCCCCAAGCTACTGAGAAAGCATGTGGCAGATAAAATTTCCTTCAACATAACAAAGGAGTCTCAGTGATCCTCAGCCTTCCTGCACTTAGTGCCAGCTCCAGGCTATGCAGCCTCTGAATCCTGTTTACATCAGTGCATGTGTTCAGCTATTCCTAGAATCTGCTGTGCATTCTTACTCTCAAAATTATTTTAGCAACTTCTATGTGAGTCTAAAATTATTTCAAATTTTTTAAAGATTCAAATAAATGTTTAAAGCAAACAAAAATGAATCTCTTCCGTGCTAGCCAGGAGCCAAGGGAAACAGGATTAGGACCTTAAACTCACTACTGAATAAATCAACAAGGCAGTTAACCTTCTGGCATAGTCACTTCTAGATTATTCAGAGTCACTTGCACAGCAGTGTCTTCTCAGAGTCAATATCTGTCTGCTGTGTCTATCCTCTTCACTCCCCCATCTCTTCAGGCCCTGGGCAGGGAAGGGTGTTGGGTACCTGAAAACCCCATACCAACCACACTCGCTATTATCTACCCTCTTAATCTTTCTCCTTTTCCCAGTGAGAATGCTACTTAGTCTTTTCTTAAGAGGAATCCAAACTCCTCCTAAATTTGTCTCTTTTCTAAGGGATTACTCTTCTAAAGGGGCTCCCCTGGTGGCTCAAATGCTAAAGAATCTACCTGCAATGCAGAAGACCCAGGTTCTATTCCCCCCCAGAGAAGAGCATGGTAACCCACTCTAGTATTCTTGCCTGGAGAATCCCATGGACAGAGGAGACTGGCAGGTTACAGTCCATGGGGTCGCAAAGATAGAACATGACTGAGCAACTAACACTTTCACTCTTACAAGGGAGATGCTAAACTTTGTAACTTGGTCCTGATGGTGTGTGGAGAGCTGGAAGATCATGAAGAGACAGGGAAACAGTATTTTTCTCTCTTTTGCTGCTGAATCTCTGAACCTGCTTCCTGTTGTTGGAGGATGCCTCCACTCATCTCCCATCTCAGAGGCTGAATATAAGAGATACCTTCCCATCCTCCCTTGCAAGCAGGCATAGCACATATTCTAAGTTCTGCCAATCCGATACTTCCTCCCAAGGCTTTGAATTGGGATGGAGAGAATGACAAACTCCAAAGACTCCATTCTCGTGAGAAGTGGTAGAAACAGCACTGGTATTACTTCTAGTGGCAGTGGGCAAGGTTCATTGGCAGTGGTATCAGAGGGGTGAGTGGTGGCATCTAATACTTGCAAGGAAAATGGGATCTTCCCTAGACCACTCGGGACACAGCTCCTGGCTGTAGAGCCCTTGACCTCACTGGCTAGCCCTCCCGGAGATTTGGTCAGCTGTCACGGAGTTGCAGCTGGTTTGAGACTGCAGCTGTGCAGGGCGATTTAACACTGAGAGACCACAGTAGCCAAGTTTAATATGAAAATAGATTCATTTGGGAACCAACACAGGCTTTCCAGGAACTCAGACTGTGTAAGTCAAGATCAAGTCTTGGATGGAGATAGAATTTTTTTCCCCCTGGAAATCACAAGTTGTCTAGGGGACCCTATACTGTAAAGTCAGCCCTAATGTGCATGAATTTAAAACCCATTGATTTATCCTGTACACACTATTATATATAAAATAGATACCCAACAAGTGCTATATAGCACAAAGAACTATACTCAGTATTCTGTAATAACCCATAAGGGAAAAGAATCTTAAAAAAAAAAAAAANCCTCTGGAGAAGGAAATGGCAGCCCACTCCAGTATTCTTGCCTGGAGAATCCCATGGACAGAGGAGCCTGACGAGCTGTAGTCCACGGGATCGCAAAAATTGGACACGACTTAACAACTAAAACCGTGGGAATTTAGTTTCCTTAACTTAAGGAGAAAAGGTGTGCTACTGTAGCTCTCGCAGCCTCACAACACTAGAGCTCTCTGTTTTGTTGCTTTTTTGAAATTTCAATATGTGTGTATTTCATATATATATTTATATGTTTTTATTATATATACACTATATATAAATACTTACATATATAGTATCACCTCATGCTTTTTGAGATCTGTCTCTATTTTCTTCTCTTTCTTACCTGAATTTCCCATTTCCTATGCTCTTACCTGAATTTCTCATTTCCTAAGCAGTTTTTACATCTACAGTGGCATTAAAATTAATATGCAGACAGAGGAGACAGTTTCAGGTACAATATTCATGCCAAATATTATTTGAGAAACTTGTCTTTATTTTTTGTTTTTTTTTTTTCCACAAGAAAGTTACAGGAATAAATAGTGAAGTAAGGTTCAGAACACAAGCAGGCAGAAACACAGCACACTGAAGTTATATCAGTGCCCAGGGAGTAATGGGGACGCCTGAGATACAACCGTGATTAAAAAAAAACAAAATTTTATTTTCAGTTGGAGGATAATTGTTTTATAATATTATGTTGGTTTCTGCCATACATCAACATGATGCAGCCATACATAGGTATACGTGTGTCCCCTCCTTCCTGAACCTCCCTCCCACCACATCCCACTTCTCTAGGTTGTCACAGAACGCTAGGTTTGAGCTCCTTGCATCATACAGCAAAGTCCCACTGGCGGTCTATTTTACGTATGGTAACGTGTATGTTTCAGTGCTACTCTCTCCATTCCCGACTATGTCCACAAGTCCGTTCTGTACAGCTGCATCTCCATCGCTGCCCTGCAAATCGGTTCACCAGTACCATCTTTCTAGAGTCCATATATATGCATTAATATATATCTGTTTTTCTCTTTCTCATGTACTTCACTCTATAATAGACTCTTGGTTCATGTACCTCATTGCAACTGACTCAAATGCACTCCTTTTTGTGGCTGAGTAATATTCCATGTACCACATATATGTATATGGCATATATGTACCAAAACTTCTTTATCCATTCATCAGTTGATGGATATCTAAGTTGCTTCCATGTCGGATGATTTTATAGTCAATAAGAAAGCATGCTCTCATTTTTAAATTGTAATATTTTGGTCCCTTGATTTGTGATATATGTATTGTAAAGTGCTTCTTAAATTGGTGGCAATTTTGATTTGAAAAAACATGGTTTGTCTGGTTCTCAGTGGATAGTAGTCATACTTATTATATGGTATATTTTTTCTAAGGAAGATTTTCATGGTTGCCAGATTAAATTTCCTAGAGTTTATTTGGGGGGGTACCATTATAATCATTCTCAGGAAAAATAGTACTATAATAAAAATAAGAATGGCTCCTGTGTAATCATTTCATGTCACATGTGAACAATGTAAAAGGAAGAAGATTTCATCAGACTTAGAAAGAATGACCAAATGAGGAGCAGCAGGTAGAACAAGGACAGATATGGGGACCATGAGTTCTGGGCATACAGACACCAAAGTGCTACTGAGAAACTGCTGTCTGTCTCTGGATCCACTATTAGAGCTGTAGAAAAGTTTTAGTGCGTTTGAATTGTGCTTAAACAAAACTAGAGCTGAGGTATTGCTACTGCACATTGATCTTGGTATTCTTACTCTAGAGGGTTGGATTCTCTTCTTCTGTGCAGATGGAAATTTGGGTTGTTCTTCAAGTGTTTGCCTAGTCCCTACTATGTGCCAGTTGTTACACTGGACTCTGAAGTTTCAGACATGAGGACAACTCTTGGCTTCAAGAAAGCCTAGTCTGACCTTTCACATGCTGTGTTCCTCATCCTTCCACCCACATCCTATAGCTTATTGCTTTAAATAGAAACTATCTGAATCACGTCTTTTTGTTTTAGAACATATTTCCTTTGACACTTTAGTACATTTTCTGATATTCACTTTTATCCAAAGGAAGCATACCACTGAAAAAAAATTTAATAACTAAAACAAGATGAAGAATTTGGTCATATTTGTAATTAGAAATTTTATCTATCAGTGTAACCTATATTTAATGTCAGTTTGGATATTTTTATAATAAGTTAACATTTTAAAAAGTAGTTTAGGATCTTAATTAAAGTTTTAGTTTTTCTTCAGTGAACTTCAGTTCAGTCGCTCAGTTGTGTCCGACTCTTTGTGACCCCATGGACTGCAGCATGCCAGGCCTCCCTGNAATAAAGACCCATTAATAACACCAGAAACAAAGCACCTCAGACCTGGCTTTTTCTCAAGCTCGTCTTAGTATGTAGCAATCTAATGGATTCCAAGGAGATCCAACCAATCCATTCTGAAGGAGATTAGCCCTGGGACTTCTTTGGAAGGAATGATGCTAAAGTTGAAACTCCAGTACTTTGGCCACCTCATGAGAAGAGTTGACTCATTGGAAAAGACTCTGATGCTGGGAAGGATTGGGGGCAGGAGGAGAAGAGGACGACCGAGGATGAGATGACTGGATGCCATCACCAACTCGATGGATGTGAGTTTGAGTGAACTCCAGGAGTTGGTGATGGACAAGGAGGCCTGGCATGCTGTGATTCATGGGGTCGCAAAGAGTCAGACACAACTGAGCGACTGAACTGAATGGATTTTTTGCTAATTTTATTTTTCTTTTACCTTGTTTCCTACTTTGGGGTAGATGATCCAATGTGGACCTAACGCAGCAAGAAAATACTTTCAAGGGAATAAAAGAGAGAATACCTACAGGAAAGAAATCTTTTTTAATGCATCTTTCAGTGTAGGAAAGTTTATGTCCATGTGGCCTTCCTGTACCTCTGAAGCATGGTCTCTGCAGCACAGTGGGAGAAAACTTGGGTTTCTGCAAGAGAAGCACATGAAAGTACAACTAACCAGGTTGGGAAGATCCCCTGGAGGAGGGCATGACAACCCACTCCAGTATTCTTGCCTGGAGAATCCCTTGGAGAGGGGAGCCTGGTGGGCTACAGTCCGTGGGGTCGCAAAGAGTCAGACACAATTGAACAACTTTCACTTTTCAACCTCTCTATAGAAGATTTCTCCCAACAGAGTTTAGGTTCACAGACCCTGGCCAGCCAGGACAGTATGAATGGTAACCTGACAAACTCCGACAAGAAGCTCTTCTCTCTCCTCCACCCTGCAGACAATCTTAAATAAGTTGGCTGGCAATTGCAGTAAAGGTTTGGATTGGCATTGTTGGAATCTGGGAATGTCAGTTTTGCTTGTGATGACTGCTGCAAGTGTTTTCCTAAATATCGTGAGGGCGAGGCTGCTGCTACACTAACTTTTTGTTGGCTGTACTCTTTGTTATTTGTTTTGTTTTGTTGTTTTTCAGCAACAAAGACATCAGTGGTTCAGTGATGGGGAATCTTACACATGTAAAGCAAGGTCCTGGAGCGACACGCCACCATGTGCAAAGGACAGCAGGCAGGACACGGTGGCAGTCTTTGTTCTGTTGTGCTCTTTGGAAAATAAGACACAGGAGAGAATTGCAGTTGGGTTAAGCCTACTGTGGAGTTTAGAGGAGTTACATCCACTTCTAGTATAACAGAGAAAGATATGGTGATCACACTTTACAGTGGCCAGTGTATAAAAGTTAAAAGTTTTTAATAAAAGCAGGCCATGGTTTCCATTTTAAACTTATCTCTCGTACACTCAGAACCCTATGCGGGAGGTAAGATCTGAACATTCAGGCATTCAGTCTTATTAAGGGTGCATGAGTCAGGCACTGTTCTTGGCCTAAGAACAGAATGGACAGGTTCCCCGCACTTAGTAGATCTTATGTTCTAGAGAAGAAAGAGGATAAGCAACACGTAAGTAACTTCCTATCATTGCAAGTGCTACAGAAAAACTGCTATCAATTTATCAAATAGAGCTCGAAGCACTGTTAGTGTTTTACAAATATTAACTCATAACAACCTAAAAAGTAGGTACATAATTATCCTCATTTTTCAGATGAGAAACGTAAAGCACAAAACGGTGAAGTAATTTAGCAAGCATGTAGTGAAGAGAGGATTCCAAGCCCAGAGGTAGAACTCTGTTTCCTGAATGAAACAGGGTAACAGAATTCAAAAGAGGGAGGTACTGATTTAGAGAGAGCATCTAGGAAAGGCTTACCAGGAGCTGAATTTAGAGTTGAGGTTTGAAAACTGAGAAGAAACAGTCAAGCAAGGATTGGAACAGAGCTCTCCAAGCAGCACGCATGGCACATGCGGAGGCCCTGTGGGAAGAGCACCCTCATACCTCCTGGCACTAGGGGAGGTCACAGAGGGAGGCAGAGCCCTGTTTGTGTGGAGTCTTGGAGGCCACAGTGTGGAGTATGGATTTTATTCTAGTTAGAATGGGGAGCGCTTCAGAAGCAGGGGAGTAAAGTGATCCACTGTGCAAAGTCTGCACTGTATATTTAAAAGAACCTAAATGTGTGGGGAAAAAGCCCTTGAGATCATACCACCTGATGAAGTGATTAATTCTGGGCATGGTTTGAGACCACGACAATGATCAAGGGTCATCATGACAATGATCTAGCTTTATCTGTCTTCTACCTGAAAAGCTACTTTGGTTATTATACAAATGAATAACTTTTAAAAATAATTTGAGCTCCATAAAATCCCATATCTGTTGTGTAGCTTAAAACCTACTCAGTTACAAGCAGTTGCATCGCTCTGAATTAAACACGTATTTGTGGAACTTGTGAACTCTTCTTCAGGCACAAACTGAATTACAGTGTGTGTATCTCCCTTAGCGAAACCACAGGCTATCATGTGTATCTTGTAGCGAGCAGAATGTCTTAGGGAGAAGCTGGTAAGACTGAGAAGAGGCAAGATAAGTAAAGCTGATTGTGAGGCTAAGAAAACCCAAATAAGGAGTAAGAACTCGATAAGTGAACTTATTTACAAAATAGAAATAGACTCACAGACATAGAAGACAAACTTATGGTTGCCAAAGGGGATGAGAGGCACATCAATTAGGATTTGAGATTAACAGATTCATACTACTCTACGTAAAATGAACAATAAGGACTTACTGTATAGCACAGGAAATAATATACAATATCCTGTAATAACATATAATGGAACAGAATCTGAAACAGGAAAGAGAATGAGTAACTGAATCACTTTGCTATGTACCTGAAACTAACACAAGATTGTAAATTAACTATTGTTGTATTGTTGTCGTTGAGTCACCTGGTTGTGTCCAACTCTTTGCAACCCCATGGACTGCAGCACGCCAGGCCTCTCTGTCCCTCACCATTTCCCAAAGTTTGCCCAAGTTCATGACCTTTGCATAGGTGATGCCATTCAGCCATGTCATCCACTGATGCCCTCTTCTCCTTCTGCCCTCAATCTTTCCCAGAATCAGGGACTTTTCCAAGGAGTCAGCTATTCTCATCAGATGGCCAAAATACTGGAGATTCAGCTTCAGCATACTTCATTTTAAAAAGAGAAAAAGAGTAAGAACTTGGCTGGCTTCTTCCAGTAGGAAGCAACGGATAATTCTATGCATTGTCTAAACTATGAAAACCATTTTTAGTATATAGTGAGCTGCTGTCAATTTTTCTTTCTTTGTAGAATGACCTGATAATATGTTTTTTAGAAGAAACCTGGCTTATCTCCAACACCTACTCCCATGAGCCACTTGGGATTCACTATACACTGTCATATCTCACTGCTTTAAATCCCTTCTCCCTGTTCGCAACCTCTCGTTCATCACAAAGCCTATGTTTTGCTGTGTGACTCTTCACTTCACCTCCTTTCATTCTGCTTGGAGACTCCAGCACCCCCTGCCTAGCTGCTTAATGCCTTCACTTCCAGTGACTTTTTTGTCCAGTCAGCTTTGGCGATTGCCTTCCATTGTCATACCCTGAAAATATTCGTTACAAGTTATTAGCCACCAGTTCTGCAATTTACACCCAAACATTCTACCTTTGGACTCAAGTACTCACATTGCAGAATCCTTTCCTGTCGTGTGACCTCTAACACAACACTTGTATCTCTCTCTTGACACGCAGAGCTTCTTTCTGTCGTCTTCTCTGCCTTGCTTAGACTCCATGACTCATTATAATCCACGGTCTTCTCTTTTCCTTCTAAAAAACTCTTTTTTACTCCTAGAAAACTTTGAGATATTCCAGCTTAACATGTTTTTTAGTTTCTATGATCTTTTCTTTCTTAATGTATGAGTTCTTTAGAGGTATATTTTTCAATACCAAATATAAGGGAATTTCCTAGTAATCTTTTTGTTGATGATTTTGAGCTGAATGTCTTATTATCAGACAACATACTCTGATTTCATTCCTTTTAAATATATTGGTTATCTGTCGCTACACAACATATTACTACAAAACCTAAACAGTTAAAATTCACAAATATTTATTGATTACTTCAGTTTCTATGAGTCAGAAATCTGGACATAGTTTAATTGGGTACCTCCAACTCAGAGTCTCTCAAAACGTCCCTCGCAAGGCTGTGATCAAGGTCTCGACTGGCTGCAGTCAGCTCAAGGCCCATTTGGGGAGGACCCACTCTGAGCCCACTCCCGTGGCCACTGGCAGACCTCTGGTCATTACTGGTTATTGGCTGGAGATATCAGTTCCTTACCATGTGGGCCCCTCTTCATAAAGCTACTCACAGCTCAGCAGCTGGCCTCCCTCAGAGTGAGCAAATAAAGGCATCTAAACAGAAGTCATGGTGTTTCTTTAAAAAGACAAACAAACAAAAAAACACACCAGACTTTATCTTTTAGAGCAGCTTTGGGGTCACAGCAAAATTAAGCACAAAGCACAGAGTTTCTTATACACCCTCTTCCCCTATACATGTACACCCACACCATTGACATCTCCCACCAAAGTGGTACATTTCTTACAACTGATGAGCCTACATTAACACACCCTTATCACCCAAAGTCCATATTTTACATTAGGGTTCAGTCTTGGTGATACACATTTTACTGGTTTTGACAAATGTATACTGACAGGTATCCTCCATTACTGAACCGCACAGAACAGTTTCACTGCCTTAAAAATCCTCTGGGCTCTCCCTGTTCATCCTTCCATCTCTTTAACCCGTGGAAACCACAGATCATTTACTATCTTCATTGTTTTTTCCTTTTCCAGGATATTATAGACAGCAGGTAACTTTTATTGGTTCCTATCATTAAGAAATATGCATTTAAGATTCCTCTATGCCTTTTTATTACTTGATAGCTCACTTCTTTTTAGCTCTAAATAATATTCCATTATCTGGAGGTACCACAGTCTATTTACCTTTTCATCTATCAAAGGACATCTTGGTTGCTACCAGGCCTTGGCAAGCCTAGTCTTTTTGTCTTCTAATCTTAGAAATAACAACCCATTACTTCTGTGGCATTCAGTTTATTGGAAGCAAATCAGTAAGTCCTGTCCACACTCAAAAGGGAGAGATTACACAAGGGTGTGACTTTATCTTAGAGGTTGCCTACCACACCAGAGGAGATAAATGTTTAGAGCTAACTTGAGCATGCCTAAGCAGCCACGCCAGTTAAAGCCATGCCTTTATAGAATTTGTGGCTGAAAAGAGTCTGCTTTTGTTTTTCTGTAGCATGATTTACCGAAGTACTAAGAACTACTGAGCAACACAATGAATGTTTTTGGCCCTATTGAGAATGATCCTAAAGCAACGTACAGCGCTGTAAAATTTTGTGCCAGCTCATTTTTACTGGAAAAACAGAATCTTCGTCTGGCACATTTTCTTGTACAACTGCCCATCCCATTCAATTTTCTAAAAAATGAACCTCCCAATTACATTGTGCCATTTATTCCACTTCTCCCTGGGCTGCAAAATGAAGTATATTAATAGAAGACAAAATATCCAATAAGTAAGATGACTTCAGTATTATTGCATATATTATATCACATATATCTACTTATACATCTGTACAGAAATGACGATGAACTGAATATCCGGTTTCACAAAGTAGGCATCTGCTTGCTAAAGGTTTGGATGTAATGTTAAACAATAACGTAGAAAATTTTAAATAAAGAATATTTACCAATACTCATAGCAAAATACATATATTTGTGACATTTTATATATAAATCAATAAAATACCACTGAAATGTATATGTGAAATCAGATTCTACATTTTTTTTAAACAGGGAAACTTTATACTATTTATACCTCAGTTGGTATGGAAGGGTGATATATGGTGCATTTTTCCTTCCTCAGATCCTAAAATCCCCCAACTAATCCAACAGTTGGTGGAAAAAGTATTTGTTAAACCGTCTCTCGGTGGGAACAGTGACTCTACATGCTTGACACTTTTAACAGATGAATCCCTTAACTCTCTGAGAGATGTGCCCACATGCAGCACAGAACCTCTGCTCATTGCCTGATTGGATAGTTACATCCAACCTAAGTATGTTCTCATGTTAAACAATGAATGGTTTCTGCCTCAGGTGGAAACAAAAATCTCTTGGACAGCTAGAAAACAGTGGCACCACCTCACCACAAGAGGGAGTAAAGAGACACAAAAGCATCTCATTCAGTATTTTTAGAGCTAGGATCTAGCGCTCTAGAGAAAACAGAAGTTTGGCTGTTGCTATTTCCCTCACCCTCTTTCTTGGTCTAATAATCCAGAGACTGTCTTCTGGCCAAAGACAGGGCCAGTACCTTCAGATTTCTCTATAGAGACAAGGAAAACAGAAGCGGAAGCAGCTTACTTCTCCTGTGCTGTCCTAGGCTGACTTTCCATGGAGCACTCCCCATAAGGATTCACACAGAATTGAAACAGGTTCCTGTCTCAATGCTGAAGGCACCCTTCAGTGCCTGCCTCTGCTCTCCAATTTTCTGCCTGAGCCCAAATATCTGGTTTCTGAGTATACATGCCATGTTCTGTGATTCAAGTAATCCTTGAATTAACTTATCACTATAAATAGGTGATACACTGGTCAATGAGTAACTTTCAAAAGCCAACAGTAAGGACTCAATAAGCAGAGAAAGGTCAGACTTAGAGCCTAGGAAAACACATTTTTCCTGGAATAACATAAATAGAGATCTTCTGTTATAATCCACAATCATTTCTGAGTCCTTTGCGCCTAGGGAAGCTCTAAAACACTCAACTCCATAAGTGGTAGCACATTCATACTCAGTTAAGCATATGGGGTGTTTGGGGATTTTTTTTTAATTGTTAGCAAAGCCTGGGTAAAAAAAATGATGAATAGAGCTGAGTAAGATAGTTTCCCTTCAGCAGAGTTAGTCAGATGCTGCAGGCAGAATGTCAGGCAAAAAATACAGGGAGGAGTAAATACAATGGGAAATAACTTACGACAACAGAAATATGATTCCTTGAGTACTGACTAATGTTTATGAATACACGCAGATTCAATAGAGCAGTTTTCCAGACTGCGGTTTAACTTTTTTTGAAAATAAATCATCAAATTACTGTCACAAGAGTTCACTCTTCTACTAGATCTATGATAACTCTTCTCCAACGAGTTCAAAGTGGTGTACTAAATAGAAATGTTCCTTTTTTTAAAACACTGTCAGAGGCAAAGCTTAATCTAGTTATGATTTGCTGGGAGAAAAGATGGGAAAACCATAAACCAAGATGCCTTAAAGAGTGAAGGTGATTCTAGATGGCTGGACAAAAAGCACTGGTGGAATCTTTGGACCCGGCAACATTCAGCTAAGCTAAGTTCAGTTCAGCTCAGTTCAGTCACTCAGTCATGTCCGACTCTTTGCAATCCCATGAATCGCAGCACGCCAGGCCTCCCTGTNACGCCAGGCTTCCCTGTCCTTCACTATCTCCAGAGCTTTGCTCCAACTCATGTCCACTGCGTCAGCGATGCCATCTAATCATTTTGCCATGTCTCTATTTAAATATATGAACTTATAATGACACTCTATACGATTATCTCAAAGAATTTACATCAGTTCAGTTCAGTCACTCAGTCATGTCCAACTCTTTGCAATCCCATGAATCGCAGCACGCCAGGCCTCCCTGTCCATCACCAACTCCCGGAGTTCACTCAGACTCATGTCCATCGAGTCAGTGATGCCATCCAGCCATCTCATCCTCTGTAGTCCCCTCAACTAATGTCATTTACATCAATATTTGGCTTTCGAATCATAAGATAATGTTCTAAGTGGACAAAAATCTTAAAATAATCAAATTTTAAGTGGACACTTCATTATTCAGTATCGACGGTACAAAAAAGTGCCTGAGAAAAATGTTATGAACTTAAATAGAAAATAAAATTACACCAGACGTATGAATATTTCCTGGATGAATCCAATAACAAGATTTAATTCCAACAGACATTTCCAGTCATGCTTTATACGAGAACCACGTTGATACATCCTAGGACCAGCCTGAAGCATCCTAACTCCACCACGGGATCCAATAAGTTAGAACACATTAACAGGAGGAAGGAGTGGCACTTCCTTAGGGGGAAAATATCTAAGGGATAAACACAGAAGAAACGAGAGAGATGGAAAGTCACCATCACAAAACCTCACTGACGACTGTCACAGGCAAGAACCATCAGTCTGTGCGTCCCTCACACTCACTCCACAGATGGCAAACGCCAGCTGGAGTCCCGGTTTAACAAGGGGAGGCAGGGAAGCCCGGCCCAGAAGCACACAGTGGCCCATTGGGAAGCAATGGAGAGAAGAGATGCCTTTTTAAACCATCAAGACGGGGCAAAACATCCCTTCCAAAACGGGGCCAGAGGGCAAAACGTGTGGTGCTGAGGACGTGAAGAAGGCTGGACAGACAGATGGCAGGAGGGGACAGAAGCCGTCCCTGAGGCCCCCACACCCCCAGGCCCTCGAAAGCGTGTTTCCAGCAAGCCTGACCACTTGTGACCTCGCGCATCACTGATCTCGAGGGGGGCAGCCGTGGGGGGGGTCCTCACCGTGGCTCCACGCAGTGACACCCACCTGAGGGGTTCAGTGACCCTCGGACTCATGCTCAGGAACATCATTTTCAGATGACTCAGACTCCACCCAGAAGAAAGCTAATGGTAACCCTAACCCCCCCAAAGCCCCGGCCAGCAGCTGGACCGGAAGGCCAGGGGCCCTGAAGATGGACATCAGAGCTGCGTCTCCACGGGCACAATGAGACGAGAACAAGCAACAGAAGGAAACAGACACTTTCGGATTAAAACACCTACAAGTCTGACCACGGAAGGAAAACCGCCTCCACGGAGCCCGTCCCTCATTGTCCTCTGGGGACATTAAAACAAGGCTGCCGGTCTTCCAGCCTCTAACACCATACGTAGCAGAAGCTGCTACTGCTGCTAAGGCGCTTCAGTCGTGTCCAAATCTGTGCGACCCCATAGACAGCAGCCCACCAGGCTCCCCCATCCCTGGGATTCTCCAGGCAAGAACACTGGAGTGGGTTGCCATTTCCTTCTCCAATGCAGGAAAGTGAAAAGTGAAAGTGAAGTCACTCAGTCGTGTCCGACTCTTCGCGACCCCATGGACTGCAGCCCACCAGGCTCCTCCATCCATGGGATTTCCCAAGCAAGAGTACTGGAGTGAGGTGCCATTGCCTTCTCCAACGTGGCAGAAGGGAGAAGCCTGAAACATTTACATGAATATAAGGTGCGATTAACCAGGGGTCGCTCCCTCGACTACAGGTGTTTTCGCATTTCGGCTGAGCTAAAGTCCCCTCTCAGTATTTTATCGGCTGTGGCTCCGGCCTGGGCGGGTTCCGGCCCCGGCTTCTCCCGCCGGTGCTGCCTGTCCTTTGCAGTCTGATGGTGCACCACCGGAAGTTCTATGGAAAAGTGAAAAGAAGGAAGCACCTTCACGCTTTACACTGGAGTATTTTTGCAGTGCGTCAGTTATGTGAAGGTAGTCCCACCGCAACCCCTTCTCCTGGAAAGTCAGAGGACCTGTTCACTCAGCCGACAGGCTCTGGGCACCCGGAAACTGCACAAGCACAACACTGCGAACGTTCTCACAGGCGGGCTGGAGCAGCAGGCAAGCCATCCCGGCAGGGAGAGAGCGACAGGGGCCGAAGGAGGCAGAGCGGGAGGTCCGGAGCTGGCCCCTGGAGCACCGCAGGTCAGCGGGGAGGCTGCAGGGAGGGCACGTCCAAGGCCCCCAGGAAGCCCGGGCCGGGCAGGGGCGAGGGGCAGGAAACCCAGGGGCCCTCGACCTTCTCACGGACGCAAGACAGGCCTGGCTGAACAGACCCGTCCTTCTGCCCCAGGGGACGCCCCAGGCCTGTGGGCACTGGTGCGTCAGGGGCCCAGTGAATCCACATCGCAAAGCCCTTAGGCCCAAAGAGCTTTTCCACATACATGCACCCCCGAGGTCAGGAGGCAGGTCTGTCCTAACATCTGAGCCAGGAACCAGCGCTGGGGGGCCGTGCTCACGGGGAGCTGGGGTTCCAGACGGGCGTCGGGGTGCTGACCCTGTGCTCTCTCCTCATGGCCCCACGTCTCCCTAGTGACCATCCAGGACACCTGCCTCCAGGCGCCCTGGACGCGTCTACACCGTGGCCTTCCAGCAGCGGTGGGGCTGCCAGCTTCGCCTAGGCCTCTGGTGTGAGGAGGGTCCCCTCTTTCTCTTTCCAGCTGCCCCCTGCCACCGGTGTCAGCAGCCGCGCTGAGCACAGACAGAGCTGTGCTAAGCAGAGCTGCGGCACCAGCGGGCAGGATCCACGCCCAGCACCAAATGCAGAAGAAGCTGGAGCCAAGAGCCGGACCTGGAAGGTCGGTATCTGAAGGCAGGCCCAGCGCGGAGCCTGGGGGAGGCGGGAGCAGACAGAGGGCCGCGGGCCCCATGGAGAGACTGCTCAGCAAAGCCCCCATGGCCAACACCAAGCACCCCCATCCTGACACGGGCTCCACCCCAACCCCACAATTTCCGGGCCACTGTCACCTGTTAGCTGCATGTGTCCAGAGTCCCAGGAGGTGTGTGCCTCCCCAAACCGGGGATCCTGCCACGTACCGGTGCAGCAGGGAGATGGTCATGCAGATCAACAGACACACTGGCAGGGATGCCAGAATGGGGTGCAGGCCATGCTCCAGAGGGGTGAGGTGGGGGAGAAGCCAGCCCAGCGCATTCTCCCATGGCTCCAGGAAGGTCCTTGGGTGGAAAAGACGCAGCGGGGTGCCCACCATCTTCCCCTGCCTCCCCTTCTCTCTGAAGCCTCTTTTGCAACCTGGTAGGGGAGTCTGGGTGGCCGCATCCTGGGCCCCTGGGGGTGGCAGCTGGCTCTCAGGCGGCCCCCACGCATCCCTTCTCGGAGGAAGTGGACAGGGGGGCGCTGAGAGGAGACAGAGCCGGGGCAGCGGGGGAGGTCGCCGCCGTCAGCATCGCCACTCTGAGCAGACAGAACACAAACATCGCCAAGAAAGACGCTCCTGCTCTCCAGGAAGGGCTGTCTGGGGGACGCGCTTTTTCTAACACTATTGATTCCATCCCCAAAGGTCATGAATTACAGGGGGAATTAGTCCTGCGATGTTTGCAGAGCCTGACCTTGTCTAACGACTTTCCCACCACTGGCTGGCAAGGCCAGGAGCATTCTTGCTCCTTGACTGCTGTTTGAGCCCTGACCCTTGTCATCACCCAGCCTCTCAGGGGAGCTGCGGGCCAGGCCTCGGGGCGAGGAGGGGGTCCGCTGCGTAATCCAGGTTCTGTCCACAGCCTGGGCTCTGAGGCACCCCTCCCAAAGCACAGAAGGCCCTTCAGGGTCGTGGGTCTGCCGCCTGGGGACCCTCTGTACAGAACAGCCCACGATTTCGAGACCCTTCAGGGCCCTGGCACTGTGGCTCCACCAGGAACACAAAGGCCTCAAGTGTCCCCGAAGGGGTCGTATTTACAGCAAGCCCAGAGTCCCTCGGACTGCAGGGAGAGCAAACCAGTCCATCCTAAAGGAAGTAAACCCTGAATAGTCTTCAGAAGGACTGATGCTGAAGCCAAAGCTTCAATATATTGGCCATCTGATGAGAAGAGTCGACTCTTTGGAACAACCCTGATGCTGGGAAAGACTGAAGGCAGGAGGAGAAGGGGATGACAGACGATGAGATGGTTGAATGGCATCACTGACTCAGTGGACATGAGTTTGGGCAAGCTCTGGGAGACGATGAAGGACAGGAAGCCTGGTGTGTTGCCGTCCCTGGGTCGCAAAGAGCGGGACACGACTGAGCGACTGAACAGCAACAACAGTCTTAAAGTCCCATGCGACCAGTGAGGCCGGATTCGGGCAAGTCACCCAGCAGAGAGCGGACAGAAGCTCAGAAGTGGCCCAGGGGGCTCTGTTCCAGTGGCTTGTCTAAGCCGGGAGGAAGCCGCTGAGAGAAGCGCCGCCCAGACAGACGCTGTCCTAACTTGCCCCTGGGTGAATTGAGGAATTTGTTACCTTTATTGTCAGGCTTACTGTGTTTCTTTCTGTGAGCACCTGAAGCTTGATAGATGATACAGTACAATGTATTATTTATACAGTGTCCTTCACAGAGAGGACCAGGAACCGTCCACACAGGACTGGGACAGAGACGAAGAAGACGCCCCGAGCGCCCAGACCTCCAGGGGCGGGGGTGGAGGCCGGGGCAGCTGGCAGTGCCACCTTCTGTCCGGGGCTCCCTCCACCTGGGCCCAAGAGACACACCTGCGGAGCCCCTGGGGACCCCCATGGTGTGTCGGTCACCATCAGGACTCAGCCAAGGGTGGTGTCCCTGAAATGCACCCATAGAACAAACGCCGAGGTAGAACTCAGAGCTGTGAGCACTCCGCCGACTCGGGGGGTTCTTCGGTTTTGTTGTCATGGTGGTGTTTATTCTCAGAGGCAGATCAGATTAATTTTACTGCAGTTGAAAATCATGCAAATATAGTTGAGAAAGAGGCATTTAATTCTTTATTGCTCTTGCACACAACACAAATAGCACCTCCAGTACGAGCACTGGCAGGCATTTTTAGTGTTGCTCCACGATACAGTACATCACAATGTTAATTTTCCACATTACTTTATTCCTTCTCCAGACCATATTTTACAACAGAGAAAACAAACTGCTTGTAATTACACTGCATGCCAGGACAAATTAAGTAAACACGCATTTTTAATGCTTCGGGCTGTTAGGGTAGAAAACAAAGGACTTTGGTTAAGGTCAATATTAGAGTTATGCCACGGCCCAGGGACACGGGAGACAAGCCCTGATTGAATGCCGGCCGAGAGGAAACGCTTCCATTCAAGCTGCCGTCGCAGACCCTGCAGAAGTTCCCACCAGGGAGGCCAGGATGCTTTTCCTATTTCATATCCATTTTCTGGGAGATTAATGCTAATGTCAGTAATAAAAAATAATAACAAACTAACAGGAAAATCCACTGTGTCATTAACAGGGACGTAAGTCAGGTAAAAGCGAGCCCACTGTGGTCCACACCTGCCTCTGGAACTCACGTCTAAACAAATACATGCCATCAGTAGCAGCCACACACCTGCCAGCTACGTATTTCCTTTCCTGTTCCCATCTACAAAATAACAGCTGACAATCACACGGAACATTCAGAGTTGAGGAAATGCAGAACTGAGGAAGGGTCGTGTTTTTAATGAGCCAAAGCAACAAAAAAGAACGTCACTAAACTCGGGGAAGGTCCAAAACCAACAAGCATTTCTGCTTCTGTGCCTCCTCCCCACCCCGCTCCCCCAGCCCATGGCAGCTGACACAGAGCTAGTGGCTACATCACGAAGGTGCAGGGGCTGGAAACCCTTGCTGTTACAGAACTGCTGACGTGAGTACCCTTGGGTGAACGCCCTCGGCAGCCTTGTGTTCGTCCTTGCTCTGAATCTGTCGAGACACCTGCTTCAGTTTCCCCTAGAATATGGGAATATTTGACTTCTCCTCCTTGTCAGGAGCTTCCTGAGCAGAATCAGATGCCGTCCATCCTCATAATTTGTGGATTCCGGTCTTCCAGACTCGCCCACCCCTGAAGCGTGTTTTCTCCTCAAGTCAACGGCCAGGGCCTCATGGGACTTCACGGATGCACCAAACGTGCCAAGGGCCCGTCCCACCGATGGCGAGCAGTCGGTACCAGCCTCTAGCTCTCAGCCTGTCAGGGTCCATCCAGGGCCACATTTCTCCAATGTTCATGCTTTTCCTTGGTGGTTTCCCTGTTTACACCAGCCCCGTGTGGGGTAGTGGAAGGCTGGCGGGTGCCCTGAGCTCTGGAAGGTGGCGACTCCCCTCGCAGAGGGGACACACGTGTAGGTGAGGGTCCATCAGGTCGAGGCACAGTGTCGCTGGCCCTGAGCTCCACGCGGGTGAACCCACTGCATGAGCTGATGAAGCAGCCGGGGAGGGCAAGCCACCTGTCAGAGTCCTCAGATCTCGGGGAGCTTAGACCCACCTCGTTTTGCTCGCTGACAAGCTTAGACCCTCTCGTGCACAGAAATGCTTTACCCAGAGAATCATTTCAGAATTCTACCTATAGAGGGATTTGCCAAAGATTCGCGTGCGTGGAAATGCCCCAGCCGCACACCTGAGACGGTGCCAGGGCTATCGCCTTACACATGAGAACAAGAACCGCCACCATGCCATCAAATACCCCCACAGGATCTTCTTCTTTCCTGGAGAGTCTGCTGGGAAATATATAAATTCAGCCACTAGATAAAATCAGAGTTTCCCGGGCCCAGTACACAGCAACCCCAGAAGAGCAGCGGCGGATGGGATGGAATTTGAGACTGAGCTCCACCCCCACCACGTCGTCCAAAGAGACACACTCGCGAGGATGGGGACGGGTGAGCCCGGCCCGTTGCTACCCCTGGGTGAACACCACTGAGGGCTTGTCCCAGCGATAGCTAGCACAGACACGCCCTGCCTCGGTGCCTGGGGAGAGGCCGAGATTTTAGGACCAGAAAGGGATTTGGAGCCTCAGAGACTCAGGAGGATGTGGACCGGCTGGGACACAGGCCCGCATCCCAAACCGGACCTGCCGGCTTGCANATGTACTCTGCATAGAAGTTAAATAAGCAGGGTGACAATACATAGCCTTGACGTACTCCTTTTCCTATTTGGAACCAGTCTGTTGTTCCATGTCCAGTTCCTAGCTTTAGATTTGCTCAAATCAAAACAGTTTTACAGTTGGGCTCCAAAAGCTCAGAAATTTCTCAGGAGCAGGCCAGCCTGTATTCAGGCTGAGTCTCTCTGTCAGGCTCTATCTCAGAAGCTTCAACCAAGGAATGTGTGTCCCAGTGGCTTGTCATGACCCGTCTCTGCAGTCAGGGGAAGATGAAACTTTGACTGGTTAGACTTGGGTCACAGGTACATTTAGAGCTGGGGGTGAAACTAGCTTTATCTAGGTTAGGAGTAGGAGAAGAGTAGATTCCCAGTTAAGGTGAGAAGCTATTAGAAATAGAGGAAATGAACTCTGAGCAGCCAAGAAGCCACACACATGCACCTCCACCACATTTCAGCCCTTCCCTCTCCATCATATCTTAGCACAGCCCCCTTTGGCTTCTAAGGAACCTTGGATGTCTGAATCTAGTGCAAATGGAGCCCTTGGTATTGTGCAGTGCGGTGGTCCTGACTATTGGAGAACACACACCTGGTCATTGCTGTCTGATGAGGATCACTAGAAGGCAATGGCAACCCACTCCAGTACTCTTGCTTGGAAAATCCCATGGATGGAGAAGCCTGGTAGGCTGCAGTCCGTGGGGTCGCTAAGAGTCAGACATTATTGAGTGACTTCACTTTCACTTTTTACTTTCATGCATTGGAGAAGGAAATGGCAACCCACTCCAGTGTTCTTGCCTGGAGAATCCCAGGGACAGGGGAGCCTGGTGGGCTGCCGTCTATGGGGTCGCACAGAGTCAAACATGACTGAAGTGACTTAGTAGCAACTTAGCAGCATTCACTTGGTCAATGCTGTTTCAGTCTCTGCTCATGCCTTTTGTTAATTTCTATTGTCACCAAGTGACACCCCCCACTCCCGCCACACACACACACACACACATCACAGGGAGACAAGGCAAGCCAATAATAACATCTAACAGTAACAACAGACCTCAGATAACAGCCATCACTGTGACAGGGGACACGTCAAAGATGCTAAGGGTGATGGAAGGTGTTCACTACCACTGTTTTAAATTCATCTTATAAATAAATTCATCATAGAACAAGGCATGTCATCCAAACAAAAATTCATGTAAAATAGATCATTTGTTTCAAATAAACATCTCTATTTCCTCCTTTTCAGCATTAAAAAAAAAAAGAATAGGTACATTTTACCTACATCTGATTTCTATATTAACCACATATAATCAAGTCAATTATTGAGTAATTCACTAGGAAAGAGTGATTGTCCTTCCACAGTGAGACATCTCCAAATTTTCAGAGCGGCAGGCAGATGTAATGAGATTATAATAATTCTTCCCAGGAAAGACATCTTTTTTCCTTAGAGTGATCCGGCTCTCTCCCCAGTCTGTAGTTTGCCACTGGAAAATCCCACCATCAGCCTTTCAAGTGGCCATGGGGGTACTAACTGTTAGGCACCAGGCCTGCTGATGCTCTCAGACCTGTACTGAACAAGTGTGGGCGCAGGAGCCAGAGGCTGAGGACTTCGCCCTGCTAGACTGGAGAGTTCACAGGCAAGGGGCGGTACATGTGGTGGCGAAGAGGGCAGCCACCATACCAGCCACACCATGTACCAGCTGTGTGCTCAACAATCCTTCCTTTCTGAGACTTCATTTTCTCACCTATAAAATGGAGATAAGAGTTCCTACTCTTAGTACTAAGTAAAGAAATTGAATTTGATGAGGGTTTTGATTTGCGCTGTGGTTTTTGTTTTTCATTGTTTTTAAGTGCCCAGGAGGTAAAGCTGGGTCTGAACTCTTAATTCTATCAGGAAGAAGGACTGTCGTTGACAACTTAGAGCAGCCTTAAACTGAGCAAGGGGAACAATCATTAGATAACTTTGTCCTTCACTAAATAGAAGAAAACAACCAGCGCTTAGATTTCCCTTTACTTACCAACTTGGAAGAGCTAGCAAACAAATCTTAGTTAGCCCAAGGAATGTTTAAAAACCCTAATGTCTTCTTTCTGGAGAGCTTGTACTTCTAGTTTACGTTATTTTGACTCTTAGTTCTGGTTCAGAGATATAAGATGATGCATCATACAATCCCAAGAGGAAAAGTTCAGAGCATTATTAATAGAGATAGCTTATATTTATTGAGGATGTTTTAGACATTCTGTTCAATGTGCCTTAATGATTATTTGAGATAGGCACTCTGGATACGCCCATTATACAGATGAGGAAACTGTTGCATCCAACTCTTTGTGACCCCATGGACTGTAGCCTGCCAGGCTCCTCTGTCCATGGGATTTTCCAGGGAAGAATACTGGAGCAGGTTGCCATTTCCTTTTCTAGGAGATCTTTCCCACCCAGGGATCATACCTACATCTCCTGCATTGGCAGGAAGATTCTTTACCACTGAGCCACCAGCCCCCAAAATACTGTAAATGATCACAAATGCTTAAAAATAATATATTTTAATTTGAATTAGTATATCCTCACGATAGTTTAGGACAGACTGTAATTCTGAATTCTAGCTGGTCTGCATCCCTTGACCAGGCCCAGTGCCCACTGGTTTGTTTCTAGGCAAAATTTCCAGCACTAAAGTTTCTTAGGTTCCCTCTCCCTTCTCTAAAAGAGCAAGAATTTCCCACATGGAATATAAAACCAACCTAGCAATCATCTAGCATCAATCAGAACTCTTTCAGTTATAGAAAAGAAATGACTCAAACTGGCTTAAGCCAAAAAAAAAAAGTAAATATATCAGCTCTTGAAACTGAAGAAGTCCAGGAAGAGACGACTGCAGGTGTGACTAGAAATACTGCCTCAGATGAGAGCATCACAACTCACTTTTTCTCCATCCCTCTGCTTCTCAGGGAAGCGCACTGGTTGCCAGAAGCTCCAGACTCATAGCCCCACAGTTTCAAGTCCAGTGAGGAGAAAGGATGATTCTTGGCCTGTGTCTCAAGCAAAAGTGCTAGGTTGATTTACAGTTGAGCCTCGTTGCAAAGGTGTATTATATACTCAACCTTGAATCAATCATTGATGCAAAAAGGAGGACATGTTCTGATTGGCCGACCCAGGTCATGTGCCCAGCTGTCGTCAGAGGTGCCATCAGCGTCTGGAAAGAGAGTTGGGGGCAGGTGGTACTCCTGACCTACACAGGAACCCAGATGTCGTTAACAACAGAAAGAGAATGGAAGCTGAGCGGCAAAATGTAAATGATCACAACCTAAATGGTGATAAGTCCTAATACCCTATGAGCCCAGGGACTTGACTACACGTATTCTTAACTCAACTCTGGGCCAGTGAATGACAGCAAGACATAACGTTAGAAGTCAGAACAATTCCTGAAACCCTGGCCAGATGATGATTGCCAATATATGGGCAGAGGTCCCATGTTCTGGCGAAATATAGATTTAAACAGTTAACATAAAGCATCTCTCACTCAACAGTGAAGTTTTGCCAGAGTCAATACCTGTGAATCCAGAGCACTGTAACAAGTGTCAACCACCCCCACACTCACTTTATCGTGACCTTGGAAATTCCAGGATTTAGAGCAAACGAGCCGTAACAGAGACTGAAGGGGCCAGAGGCAAGCAGGCTCAGAAGGTTTCAGCTTAGCGCTGAAAAGCTAACAGAGAAGAAAGACTCTTCTCAGATGGTGTCCATATGGTTTACATATAGGGTACAAGAGATTTAAGTCATCTACAGCCAGGGACAAGGACGATACAGAAGGAATCAACCAATTACCTTTCTTAGAGCTGGGAGCTTCCGAGAATACGGCCTCAGCCGAGCACCAGGAATGAGAGGGGTCATTGTTGAAGGGAGTGGCGGACTGGTAAGACGGAATGTGGTTCTGGTTGGATGGAACTGTTAGCACAGCCCTGGCAGGCTTGGTTGAATACGTTATTGTATTTCAAAAGTAAAGAGAAAGGTGCAACACAATTCAAAATGAGTATTAATATTTATCTCCAAGTAGGACTCTTTCTCAAATATAAATTGTTCATTTTAAATGCCCCAAGGATTAACCAAGTCTCCTAAATAAATTTTGTGCATTGGAGTCCTTCTTCATTAAATAGCCTGGATGATGAAAGCTTGTTCAAATATAAGATTCGGCAACTAGCAGTAACTGCCTTCTTAGACAAGGCAGTTACTAACTACAGAGGTATCTTAGCCCAGCAACCCAGTCTCAGGTCACACTCCAAACCACTCCCATCACTTTCACATCCTTGTCCACATTCTCCAGGAAATGGTGATGATGACGACAATGGCAGCTAATAAGAACCAAGCCCTTACTATGTGCTAAACACTCTTCTTTACCCGAATGCTCTACATTGGTTATTTAAGTATTACAATTATTTTCTATATTACCATATGTAAAATAGATGAGTGCAAGTTCAGTGAGTGAAGCAGGGTACCCAAAACGGTGTTCAGGGACAATCCAGAGGGATAGGGTAGGGAAGGAGGTGGGAGGGAGTTCAGGATAGTGGGGACACATGTATACCTCTGGCCAATTCATGTTGATGTATGGCAAAAAAAATTACAATATCATAATTATCCTCCAATCAAAATAAATGGAAAACAAATTAATTAATTAAATACTATCTTGACTTAACAAACGAAAGGAACAAAAGATGGAAAAAATAGTAACCTACACAGCAAGTGGGCTCCCTCCCCCACATGTTTAACCCAGTTATCCGATTTGTGGATATGATAGTATGGATCTCAGCTTTCCTGCTTTCAATAAGTTGGTTGTTACTTCTAATAATTGTCAGCATTTGCATTTGGATGTGCACGAACAAGCCTCACATAGGTAAGGACAGGACTAAGATGATTTAGTAATTTTTTAACAACCACTTTCTCTGACCTATCACAGAACATTCTGCCACTGAACACCCAATTCAGCTCAGCCACCGACCCATTTTCTGGGAGCTGTAGCAGGCTGTGTAGAGAGTAGGGCTCTCAGTGTTGGTCCTGGGTTCAAGACCTGGCTCTACCACTTACCACTGAGTCACTGGGAAATTTTCTTATCTTTTCAGTGTTAGTTCTTCTTGTATAAAACAGAGAACATCGTATACCTGCCAGTGAGAAAGTACAGTACAGAATAGCTGTGTTATGTTGCAAGTGTGTGTGCATATTCAGTCACTCAGTCATGTCCAACTCTTTGCGACTCCGTGGACCACAGCCCATCAGGCTCCTCTTACCATGGGATTTTCCAAGCAAGAATACTGGAGTGGGTTGCCATTTTTTACTTCAAGAGATCTTCCTGACTCCCCTGAGTCGAAGCCACGTCTCCTGCACTGGTAGGATTCTTTACCACTGAGCCACCTGGCATATTAGCCCCAGCAAATGCTTCATGACAGCATCATATTCAGTGTGGGAAAGTCTGAATCCCAAGATAATCAACAGATGATATCTGCACAAGGAACAGAAAATTCACAAGAATACAGGAAAGGATTAAATTCAGAGATAGCCATTCTGTCTCTTCAAGAACTAATCTTGACGGAAACAACCCTCAATGTGCCACTTCCTCTTTTCTGAAGCAAAGAACAATTTTATCATCTGTGAGAACTTCCATCAACATTTCCCTGATCCACTCTTACTTGCATGTAGGGTTTTTAAATTATAACCACAGCAGCAGTTCTGTTAAAGGAGAGGAAATGTGGGGGAGAGGGTTGGAGGCAGAGGTGAGGTGATTGACTGATACCTTTAGGGATGCCCCTTCTTGCGATATCGAGAAGCTGATGATGATGGTTCATCACCGCTCAGGGCTATGATCCCTGCTCCAACCCATTAGTCTTGCTTCTTGGTAATACCTGCTTCCCCCTACCAAAACTATTCCTCCATAAAAGCAACTCTTATTCCCTTGAAAAGACGGACTAAGAAGGAGGAGAGGGTAGGAGTTTTGTACACAGTAGTACATATTTCAGAACTTACTTAGGTCACAGCATCATGCTCATCATCATCCCATCACCCCATTATTTGGCCATTGCTGCTTGTTAGACATCAGAACTGCTATTGGTTGGCAGCTGACATTAGGCCATATCTAACTACAACATACCTTGGAGAGTATCCACATTGGTATTTACTTCCTGAAGTTGGCAGTCAGTCATTCTTAGAGATGGTTCAAGAGAATACTTGACGAATCTTACAAGAGAAGCCAGATACGAAAGAGTATATACTGAATGATTCCATTTATATGAAGTTCAAAAACAAGCAAAACTAATCTGTACCAGAAGCCAAAATACTGGATGCCTCGGGTAGTGGACTTCTGGGTAGCACTTGTGTGTTTTGTTTTGTTTCGTTCTAGTACGTCACATGGCTTGTGGGATCACAGTTCCCCGGCCAGGGATTGAACCCAGGCCCATGGCAGTGAAAGCCCTGAGTCTTAACCACTGGACCCTCAGAGAATTCCCAAAATGTCCTTTTTCTTAGCCAGAGTGCTGCTTAACAGGTGGGTTCCCTTTGTGAGAAATTTATAGCACTGTACCCTTATAATTTTCCACATGTATGTTACACTTCAGTAAGTTTACTGAGAAGAGGAGGAGGAGGAAGTAAAGAAGGAGGAAAGAATGAAACAAAATAAAGACAAAAGGACATGAATGAAAATTTAAATCCACCCAGAAGTCATTCAGTGGGTGGATGGTTGAATAGACTCTAATATACCCATATAATGGAATACTACTCAGCAATAAAGGGAATGAGTTACTGATACATGAAGGGAGTCCAACGTGTTAGTGAAAAAGAGGTCAGTTTCAAATAGTTTTTTTTTTTTACATATTCTCAAAGAGATAAAATTAGAAGTGGAGAACCAATGATTGGTTATTAGGGATGGGAAGGGAATGGAATGGGAACAGGTATGAGTACAGAGCAAGACTAATGAGTTGGAGCAGGTAGCATGGGAGAATTCTTCTGTAGTTCTGTATCCTGATTATGGTGGTGGTTACAGGAATCTATACATGGGATAAAATATCATAGAACTCTACACACACAGACACACAGACACACACACACACACATGAATGCAGATCAGAAAAAAATGAACCGTATTTAGTGAAAACTAAATAAAGTCACTATCTAGTACCAATGTCAATTCCCGGTTTTGGAATTGTACCACACCTATACAACAGGTCATCATAGACCAAGCTGTGTAAAAGGTACAAAAGACTCTCTGCACTATCTTTACAATGCTTTATGACTATAATTATTTTAAAATGAAAAGCTTAAAAGATAAAAAAAAAATTTAGAAAGTCTTTGACCCTACCTAGTTGAGATTATTTCCATACATACTTGCAAAAGCTGCTCCCCTCAGGAAAGGTTGTGACCCTGATATTCCTACCTTAATGTCAAGCACTGTCAGACGAAAACATACAATCCTCACATGGAAGTACATCTACGGAAAATACCCTCATATGGCGAGGGAAAAGAGCAACCAAACTATGCGTTCAGAATCACTGGTTTCTCTCTCATGCATAACGGTTTTCACACCAATTTAGAATTTCAGGTTCCTTTCACAAAACTATACTTTTCACATATGTGTAGAACGATTTTCTTAAATATTATGGGAACCTGTAGAGCAGCTATTCTTCAGTAAAATTAATTATAAAAGATATGAGAACCAAACAGAATCATTAAAGGTGAGCCCCTAGGGTTAACATCTGTATTGATACCACCATTGGAACATGACTGAAAAGTTTAGATTGTCTCAGATTCCAAATTCATTTTCTACTGACAGCGATCAGGAAGTGAGAGGGTCTCTCCAAGATGGCTGCTTTCCTTTCTCTGACACTAAACGGAACAGGAGCCAATGCACCATCAATGAGATTGCTGCTTTTAAAGTCTGGAAGAAGAGAGCATGGCAAACTCGACTTTAATGCATATTAGAGATGCCATTCGGAGAAGGCAATGGCAACCCACTCCAGTGCTCTTGCCTGGAAAATCCCATGGGCGGAGGAGCCTGGTGGGCTACAGTCCATGGGGTTGTGAAGAGTCGGACATGACTGAGCGACTTCACTTTCACTTTTCACTTTCATGCATTGGAGAAGGAAATGGCAACCCACTCCAGTGATCTTGCCTGGAGAATCCCAGGGCTGGGGGAGCCTGGTGGGCTGCCGTCTATGGGGTCGCACAGAGTCGGACACGACTAAGTCAAAGCGACTTAGCAGCAGCAGCAGAGATGTCATTGTCCATTTTGGCCTGCTCATGAATAAAAGCCAAACTTTTAGAACATAATTCAAAACAAAGGATAGGTTTTTCAGCCATTGGTCATGTTTACATAGTATTTATTCTTGGTTGATTTTGTGTGGTTTAGTCAAAGGATAGATAAACGAAAACTTCAAAGACCATATTGTGTAATCAGGAGAAATTAAAAAATTCTGTCACATTAATAAGTATTGGGAAGTGTGATTTACCCAAATAGGACTTTGGACACCAACTCTCTGAATGTAACCCAATGAAAAGGAAAAGATCTCTACCTTGTCTAGAGCCACAAGGAAAACCACTGGTGATGGAACATAGTCAGCGTCTAAACCCCACCCAGGGCTGCATCCTCAGGCTGTGCTCCTGGGCCTGCTCCATTCCTTTGCCAGTAAGAGCATGTGCTGTTTGTCAATGTTTCTTCTCCCAGACTCAAGGATCTCAGGGTAGTGATTAGTGATGAGAGAGCAGATGGAACCAAATGATGGGTAGGACCCATGAGATCAGTGGTGTGGCTGAAAAGAAACATGGAAGGGTCATCCTCCCTGGGTCAGTTCAATCTTATATTTCTGTGTCCTGGCCTGAGGCCTCAAGGGACATAGATATACATCACTGAAGATGAGTATATGAAATCAGAGTTTATCTAACTTTGCAAGTTGGGCTGCAATCTATTTCTGAGAAAAAAAAAAAACTTAAAAATTCTTTGCTTCTCTATGTTCATACTAACACTATTTACAATAGCCAAGACATGCAAACAACCTAAATGTCCATAAACAGGTGAATGGATAAAGATGTGATGTATATGTATATATATACACACACATGCATGGAATAGTGAAAGCGAAGTCACTCAGTCGTGTCCGACTCTTTGTGACCCCATGAACTGTAGACTACCAGGCTTCTCTGTCCATGGGATTTTCCAGGCAAGAATACTGGAGTGAGTTGCCATTTCCTTCTCCAGAAGATCTTCCCGACCTAGGGATTGAACCCGGGTCTCCCGCATTGTAGGTAGACGCATAACCATCTGAGCCACCAGGGAAGTCCTGAGTACATGGAATAGTACTCAGCCATAAAAAGAATGAAATAATGTCATTTGCAGCAAGATGGATGGACTTACAGATTATCACACTAAGCAAAGTCAGAAAGAGAAAGATAAGTACCACATGATATCATTTATACATGGAGTCTAAAATACAACACAACTCTATTCAATATCCCAGGTGAAACAGTGGAAAAGTATATGAAAAAGAGTATATGTATAACTGAATGACTTTTCAATATAGCAGAAATTAGCACAATATTTTAAATCAACAATAACTCAATAAAGTTAAAAAAGTCTTTCCTATTGCTATTTCTCAGATACTTCCAAGAATTAAAATAATTAATTAAGCATTAATTAAAGTATTGTTTCTTAGTTTTCTTTTAGATTCTTCTATTCAGTATAGCTTGTAATCAATATTTTGCCATGGACTTATTTACAATCATTTTTATTTTGAATGAAAAAATATGGCCTGTAAACATTTTTCTTTTAGCTATACACACACTCCATTGATTTTGAAAAAAAAAAAAAATCTGCCACTGCTTTGAACTTATTGCTTTTAAACTTTATTTTTTGGCAACACCATGGCATTGGAGATCTGAGTACCCCAACCAGGGATCAAACCCATGCCCCCTGAATTGGAAGCAGAGAGTCTTAACCTCTGGACCACCAGGGAAGTTTCTGAGCTTATTACTTGTAAGATATGCATTTAACACTCAAGAAACTGAAACTGTTAAAGCCAGAAAGCCTATATGAAGCTAACCAAGCCTTGGACCCTTCCTCATCCCTGGAATTGGTAACTTACTTGTACATTGTCAGTGTCTGCGTCAGTCAGTAAACTCCTCAGGTACAGGAACCAGGAGTTATTGTGTAGTTCCAAAGCCCAGCCTGACATTGGGCATCTAATAGGTGTTCAATCATCACTTCTTAAACTGAAAGGATAAACATATCATGCATAGCTGGGTCTCACATTTTCACATGGACAACAACTTTAGCCCATTCATTATATTATTTCATTTTATATACATATAAATATATATAATTACATAAATAAAAATGTATATAAATGTTTATATATATGTATATATTCAGTTTTCAGTTAAAATAAACTATTCCATGAAGAAATGCAGATTCCCTACATACTCTGTTGTCTCTGTTGGAGCCATGGGGGGAAAATAATGATACAGTACCTAATCTTCAAAGATGGCTCTCACAATCATTCATCCTAGAATCCGTGCCCTTATGTAGTCCTTCCTAGACTAAATTGGAGTTGGGCCCATACACAATAAAGGAATAACTCAGCAGGCTTGGGATGGTCAGATTCTGCACTTTTTAAGGAGAGGACTGACCTAGCTGCTGGGAGGTAATCTCTAAGACCTTGCCATATTCTGCCTGATAAGAGTCCCTATGTATATCCAGTGCCTTAGTCATAACCAGATAGTTCATGTTAACTGTGTGATTGATGGTAAACACCTGTTTTTGTTCATCTTGGACTCTGAACCCATCTGTATCAGTTTGACCTCTGGAGGATAGGGAGACGAAGTAACTCTGATCAATCACGTGGGCATGCTACACTTAGGAGACTACCCTAAATGAAAACCTTGGACAAGGCTCAGGTGAGCTCCCTGTTGGCCACACTTTGTATGTGTTATCACACATCAGTACTGAGACAATTAAGTGTTATCTGTGTGGAAGCTTGCACTTGGTTTCTCATGGATTCTGCTCTATGCTCCTGTTTCCTTTGCTGATTTTAACCTGTGCCCTTTCACTGGAGTACATCTTAACTGTGAGTATGATAGCATTTCTGAGTTCTTTTCTTCTAGAGAAGCTGCAGTCCTGATGGCAGTCTCGAGGTACCCTACACATAGCCTGTAACTTGCTTCAACCAGCAGAATGAAGCCGAGGTGACACTGTGCCTTTTCTGGCTATACACCTTGAGAAGGCCTAGAAACTTCTGCTCCTGCAGTTAGGGCATGTCCTGAGTAATAGTAACTAGAGACCTCAGGAAGAGGAGAGGCTCAGCCACTCCAGCAGCTCAGTCAAATCTCTCAAGACCTCAGTCTCAGCGACTGGCTGACTGCAACCGGGTAAGAGCCCATCAAAGACAACTGCCCAGTTAACCCAGAGAATCATGAGCCGTTAACAAAATCGTTTCTTTAAAACACTACATTTTGCGGTAGCTTGTTAGGTAGCACCAGGTAACTAAAACCAGCAGAATGACAAAATAATTGAAGACATTCAGAATTTAACTGGCTAAGAGATCACACATAAGTAACTGTCACAAATGATTACTTCAACAATTTTCCTAAATTGAAAGCAAGAAACCTTTTTTAAAGAGGACTTGGATTTAATAAAATTCTCTCAGGCTGCAGAAGTTGTGTATTTTGTTTTAGGCTCCAGGCTTATTTTCATAGCTTACGTAAACAATACTTCACACGGGAATAGTCTTTAGGAGGTTTCAAAGCTCTTCGTGTTTTGTTTAATTTTATCCTTATAATGAAACTATGAGGTAGTTGATTTCATCCAAAATTTAAAGATAAGGAAAGAGAGCTCCCTGCCAGACAAGGAGCTGGGAACAGTGGTTTCAGCTGCTCCAGACATGCCCTCTGCACGCTGCTGGGCTCCCCTGGCCACCCTACAGTGAAGCCCCCAGGAGGAAAAGATGCCAAGCTCGGACACATAATGTCTGAAAGTACTACGGAACGTTTCTACTCACAGATTTCACTGCACATTGTTCAGTGACTATGTTAGCAAGTTAAAAACGTGCCTCTTTAGTCATGAGAGCACAAAGTCCATGCTATTGGGGAACAGCAATAATCCTGGCCCTTTTATCTAATCATCAGCAAGTCTTCCTCTAGGACATTAGATGTCTTATAAATATTTGCAAATTTGCTTGGCAAGTATTTACCCCTTAGTGAAAACAAAAGGTCTTAAAAGAGAGCTAAAAGTCACTTAGGACGGGTGAGGGTTGGCTGATAAAAGCCCACTTCCAGGAAAATGAAACCTGAGCGTCTTATAAAATGTCAATCATTCCAGATAATGGTGACCATTTAGGTAGGTAAACTCAGAGTTTTCACTTGTCTGTCTTGTGTTTATACCTCACATCAGGCAGTTTCAAATGACTTCATGCATCTGTAAGCTTTTAAATGGAAAAACCAAAGTACAAAGAAGTATATTGTTTTGGATCATTCTGCAAATCAAACACATACTTTTAAAAATCAAATATTCTTTCCCTATGTTAAGAACAAACCCCAAGTGCCTGATCAGCCAATTATTTCCATGAGGCAAAAATACAGTTATGCAGTTGTTGGTGGAGAAGGCAAAGAATTTCCTTAACCACCCATGAAGGAAGATGAGGGCCCTTACCCACTGGCTGGCTACCCTTACAAAGACTGCATGGAAATTTGGTGGACACAGAGCACAATGCTCTATGCTTAAGAATATTTTCCGAGGCACAGATGTTTTTCTCTTAACTGTGAACGCTGGCTGACTTGTCTATATCCTTTTTCAGGGCTCAGCAGACAGGATGTCTTGGGAGTAGCTTGTACCCCTATAACTTGGGGCTGATGATTCTTGCTAGATGGAAAATACATCTTTGGCTAGACAGACATGAATCAATATTATACAAAAATGTTTCCATTTTGGGAAATTCCCAAAGAGAAACCTGTCTTTCTGGCTCTGGGCACATGCATATAACCAGCAGGACACCTCAGTGAAAGAGAAAATGGATTTCCAATAGTTTGCCATGATGGTGATATGAGATTATAAGCTCCTAAATATTTTCCTACTGTCCTGTTTTGCAAGCAAAAAGTTAACTCATTTTTCTGGTTAGTGACTCAGTGATGCATTAGGGGGTTTCTATAAAGACTTAAAATTGAATCACAGCAAGGAAAATTATTTCAGAGCTAGAATAAAATTGTATGTCATAAACAACACTGAGTACTAAAACCTGCTTTGAGCCAAACAAATAATATAGAAGCTTTATGCACACAAATGCAATAGATCAAGTAAACCAGTGATTTTTTTGAATACTGCAAAGTTCAACTGATTTAGATAATGCCAGTTTGGAAATGCAAGATTGGATAAAAATATAAGAATAGTATAAATACTATTAACACGCTGATTTTGCTTTTATTAGGATATTTTAATTTCCTAGCAGTTAAATAGTACTTAATTTTTACTACAAATATTTCATCGTATGGATGGACATATTCATCTTTTTATCTGTATGATAAATTATAACTTAGGTGCTCTCATCAAGTATCTCAAGGATAAATTAAAATGCTCAGTAAGAATCCAATCGATATGTACAGAGCACAGAAAAATGCGATTTTAGTCCTTTAATGGGGAGGAATCCACTAGAAAGTTTACATTTTCTGTCTTGTCTTTAAGCAGTAACATGGTGGTGGGAGAAAAAAATCTTAAAAAAAGAACTGGTTTATGAGACCAAAAAAGCAGCATTATTTATTTCTGTGCCATTAAAGTTCCTAACATTTGGTCTTCTTTTCACTAATTTTGAGTTCTATATGAAAGATATAGTAACCAGAAAAACACAAGGCTATTTTTAGGCTTACTTGCTTCAGTGTTTCCAGTCTCTCAACCTGGAAAATAATGTTGAAGTTTTAAATCAATGCCATACCTTTTCTGGGGAGTATGGTGGTGAACTTCTGCTTGTCTTAGTTGCATGCACATAGAGTGCCATGTGTAGCCACAGAAAGACCCCCTTGGGAGGAGGAGGCATACCATACTGCAGGGGTCAATATTCAAAGTTATTGTTAATTGGAAGCACCTTGAAGTTCCAGAAGGTACCACAAATTTGAACCATGAAATGCCCCCAAATTAGGAGCCATGTTGAAAACTTCGTTAAGATTCTTTGCATAAAACCATACCCAGAGTGGGTCAGTCTATATGATTTAAATACCTTCTAAATGCCACTATGTGAAAATCCATTTAGAAGGATACTGCCCACTCCTCTCTGAGCTAATGATGTTTCTAGGACTTTTTTTTTTCTATATCATCATTAAATGAAAATAAGGTTTTATTAATATAAACTGGTTTTGACACCAGACCTATGTGACCTTAGGCAAATTCCCTAGTTTCTCTTGCCTTAGTTTCCTCATCTGTAGAATAGTGAAGGTTGTGGTGAGCATTGAATGAGTTACTATGCCTGGCACATGATATCTACTCTGTAATGTCAGTTGTTAACAGTAGCATTATCACTCACCTAATAAATTAGCTCATAAAGTTTGCAGAGAAGCCATCAGAACGAATTTTTTAAAAATCACTTATAATTCATGATTTTTTTCCAAAATGTAATAAAAAGATTCAGTTTTTCATAAGACCCTAAAATGACTATGAACTTGGCTCAAAATTATCAATCCTAAGCACATCTGCATTCTCTCCAGCTTTCCAGCTTAAATAAACTCATGCACAAAGGGAGTCCTGTTGCATCAGAAATGAACTTGCTGATGAAAACGGACACTGATCCTTCTGAGTCATGCCTTCCTGGCACAGGATGGGTAAGGAGATGGGTTCCCTCAGAAGATGATGCTGAAACAGGGGAGCAAACAGGCTCCCCTGCTTCAAGATACTCCTCACTGCCTTCCTTCCGTGTGAAACTCAGGGCTGCTCTTCCCCTAATCCACACACATCTGACTGCCATCCTGAAGGTACAAATTTATGATCCCAAAGTGTTCAGACTCATCTGAATTTATTTCTAGGTGTNTAAAAGCCCACTTCCAGGAAAATGAAACCTGAGCGTCTTATAAAATGTCAATCATTCCAGATAATGGTGACCATTTAGGTAGGTAAACTCAGAGTTTTCACTTGTCTGTCTTGTGTTTATACCTCACATCAGGCAGTTTCAAATGACTTCATGCATCTGTAAGCTTTTAAATGGAAAAACCAAAGTACAAAGAAGTATATTGTTTTGGATCATTCTGCAAATCAAACACATACTTTTAAAAATCAAATATTCTTTCCCTATGTTAAGAACAAACCCCAAGTGCCTGATCAGCCAATTATTTCCATGAGGCAAAAATACAGTTATGCAGTTGTTGGTGGAGAAGGCAAAGAATTTCCTTAACCACCCATGAAGGAAGATGAGGGCCCTTACCCACTGGCTGGCTACCCTTACAAAGACTGCATGGAAATTTGGTGGACACAGAGCACAATGCTCTATGCTTAAGAATATTTTCCGAGGCACAGATGTTTTTCTCTTAACTGTGAACGCTGGCTGACTTGTCTATATCCTTTTTCAGGGCTCAGCAGACAGGATGTCTTGGGAGTAGCTTGTACCCCTATAACTTGGGGCTGATGATTCTTGCTAGATGGAAAATACATCTTTGGCTAGACAGACATGAATCAATATTATACAAAAATGTTTCCATTTTGGGAAATTCCCAAAGAGAAACCTGTCTTTCTGGCTCTGGGCACATGCATATAACCAGCAGGACACCTCAGTGAAAGAGAAAATGGATTTCCAATAGTTTGCCATGATGGTGATATGAGATTATAAGCTCCTAAATATTTTCCTACTGTCCTGTTTTGCAAGCAAAAAGTTAACTCATTTTTCTGGTTAGTGACTCAGTGATGCATTAGGGGGTTTCTATAAAGACTTAAAATTGAATCACAGCAAGGAAAATTATTTCAGAGCTAGAATAAAATTGTATGTCATAAACAACACTGAGTACTAAAACCTGCTTTGAGCCAAACAAATAATATAGAAGCTTTATGCACACAAATGCAATAGATCAAGTAAACCAGTGATTTTTTTGAATACTGCAAAGTTCAACTGATTTAGATAATGCCAGTTTGGAAATGCAAGATTGGATAAAAATATAAGAATAGTATAAATACTATTAACACGCTGATTTTGCTTTTATTAGGATATTTTAATTTCCTAGCAGTTAAATAGTACTTAATTTTTACTACAAATATTTCATCGTATGGATGGACATATTCATCTTTTTATCTGTATGATAAATTATAACTTAGGTGCTCTCATCAAGTATCTCAAGGATAAATTAAAATGCTCAGTAAGAATCCAATCGATATGTACAGAGCACAGAAAAATGCGATTTTAGTCCTTTAATGGGGAGGAATCCACTAGAAAGTTTACATTTTCTGTCTTGTCTTTAAGCAGTAACATGGTGGTGGGAGAAAAAAATCTTAAAAAAAGAACTGGTTTATGAGACCAAAAAAGCAGCATTATTTATTTCTGTGCCATTAAAGTTCCTAACATTTGGTCTTCTTTTCACTAATTTTGAGTTCTATATGAAAGATATAGTAACCAGAAAAACACAAGGCTATTTTTAGGCTTACTTGCTTCAGTGTTTCCAGTCTCTCAACCTGGAAAATAATGTTGAAGTTTTAAATCAATGCCATACCTTTTCTGGGGAGTATGGTGGTGAAGTTCTGCTTGTCTTAGTTGCATGCACATAGAGTGCCATGTGTAGCCACAGAAAGACCCCCTTGGGAGGAGGAGGCATACCATACTGCAGGGGTCAATATTCAAAGTTATTGTTAATTGGAAGCACCTTGAAGTTCCAGAAGGTACCACAAATTTGAACCATGAAATGCCCCCAAATTAGGAGCCATGTTGAAAACTTCGTTAAGATTCTTTGCATAAAACCATACCCAGAGTGGGTCAGTCTATATGATTTAAATACCTTCTAAATGCCACTATGTGAAAATCCATTTAGAAGGATACTGCCCACTCCTCTCTGAGCTAATGATGTTTCTAGGACTTTTTTTTTTCTATATCATCATTAAATGAAAATAAGGTTTTATTAATATAAACTGGTTTTGACACCAGACCTATGTGACCTTAGGCAAATTCCCTAGTTTCTCTTGCCTTAGTTTCCTCATCTGTAGAATAGTGAAGGTTGTGGTGAGCATTGAATGAGTTACTATGCCTGGCACATGATATCTACTCTGTAATGTCAGTTGTTAACAGTAGCATTATCACTCACCTAATAAATTAGCTCATAAAGTTTGCAGAGAAGCCATCAGAACGAATTTTTTAAAAATCACTTATAATTCATGATTTTTTTCCAAAATGTAATAAAAAGATTCAGTTTTTCATAAGACCCTAAAATGACTATGAACTTGGCTCAAAATTATCAATCCTAAGCACATCTGCATTCTCTCCAGCTTTCCAGCTTAAATAAACTCATGCACAAAGGGAGTCCTGTTGCATCAGAAATGAACTTGCTGATGAAAACGGACACTGATCCTTCTGAGTCATGCCTTCCTGGCACAGGATGGGTAAGGAGATGGGTTCCCTCAGAAGATGATGCTGAAACAGGGGAGCAAACAGGCTCCCCTGCTTCAAGATACTCCTCACTGCCTTCCTTCCGTGTGAAACTCAGGGCTGCTCTTCCCCTAATCCACACACATCTGACTGCCATCCTGAAGGTACAAATTTATGATCCCAAAGTGTTCAGACTCATCTGAATTTATTTCTAGGTGTTCTTGCTCTCTGGTTGGCCCTGTTTACAGCTAAAGATGAGCAAGAAGCATCCGCCAGCTGCCTGGGTTCCACACTCCCCCGGCTGAGGGAATCCGGTAGAACACAGAATGCCCTAGGTCAGTAGCTTTCACATAACACATTCTTGGTTTTCCCAGAGCTGGTCAAGAAAGGCTGCTAAATCAAATCTGTAAGCAATTTAGCAGTCTCTGAAGCTAGAGGGACCAATTCTGCAATCACTATGCTATTGCTATAACTTACAGTGGTCACCCACTGGCCCGGGGAAGGGAGGATGGTAATTTCAGTTCAAATTTTGGTGTCAGGATTTAATATCTATCAAATAGGAAGAGACTGTTTTCCTCTGTTGTTTGACTCAGACAAGCACGTGAGGGTCCCAGAGAAAGCTACCACCTCCTTTAGCCTATAGTAAATTTTAGTTGTAGGATCTTTGCTGGTAAGCTATTATTTTAACATAAATATTCTGGGAGGAAGGCAAATTCAAGGCAAAGGAGTACACTAAATCACAGACATAGTGACAGTGCAAATATTTAATGCTGGTGACCAAGTCTGTTATTTCCTAGGAGATAAGAGTTAGCCAGCAGGTTTCTATTTCTTTTTCACAAATGCTTACTTAATCATTCATACATACAAAATTATATATAAACAACACACAAACTGCTTGGAATGCAAATATTTTTTGGTTTACTCATCAAAACAGCAAATAACAAAACAGCAAAATCTTATCAGTTAAATAAAAAAGTAACACTTTATTTACCTATCAAACCTCACTAAACATTGAAATGCATTCATTCTCATGTTCTTGTAGCAAGATTCGTTCTTCCCTTCTGCCTCTCCTCCTCCTAAATTAAATTATTCTGATGGGCTCATCACTAAAGTATAGATTGTTTTATCATTCTTAAAAGCACATACTTTTTATAGTCCCAATATCAGGAATGATCTACATTATCTCTTTGTTTCTTACATTTAAAATAGATATGAAAAATGGAGATTCCATCAGCACATTTTCAAGATGACATACAAGTTAAGCCCTCAGCAAGCATTTCAAGGCAAATGGCATGTCATTTTGGGGAATTTTCATGTTTGAGGAAGTATTACCGTTGCTACTAAGAAACAGGACTCGATTCCGGAAGCATAGTCTTACATTAGACTAAATTATTCATAATGTCAAATACAATTGATTTCTAGCATATTGATTTCAGAGAAGCAGTTTTCTATTTTTCTGAGGGTTCAATTTGACTGTCTTAACACTTGAATGTCTTAGTTCTTAATTAAGATGGAATTTTTGAATGTCAATTAGAAAATCTTTAACAAAAGGTAAACTTGAAAATGGAATTGTTTCAAAAGGAGAAGTGACAGTAAGAGAGGGTTCTTGGCTTTTTAAAAGAGGTATACATACATAGGAAGGAATAAAGGTGAACCAAAATACACAACTCTGTACACGTTAGAAAAATCCAATGTGCCACCAACGCAACAACTGCCCTAAAAAAAAGATATCTTGAGGTTTGGAGCCACACGTATCTTTCTTTATATAACTCTGTATTTGCATACATCTTTCCCAGGATCTGTTAACTGTTGGGAAGCTTTTAACCAGAATTATTTGGCAATACATTTTTCTTCAAATAAAACAAGCCTCATAAAACATTACCATTAATGTCTGACAACTGAACTGGGCAAAGTCTTTCTGAAATATGTGTAATCTTTTAAAACATTCTTCTTGTTTTTTCCTTCATAAATCAGCAGCGCTCCATCTTCAAATAAATCACGAGCAGTCACAACCTCAACTCACATGCTCATATGTTCTCTTCATCCAACATTTTGTTGATACCATCACACAATTTCTGTAAGTGGGGTTTAAAATTTCCAAAGGGATTATACAAGGCCGCCAAGAAATCACAATCTGAGAAGTGATCAAAGACGTTGTTAACCCGTCCGTGTGACTTGGCGGTGAGGTGACGCTGGATGATCTGGTGCAGCATCTCTCTGCACTCATTCAACAGCTTGGACAGCACGTTCCGGTCAAAGGTGAAGTCCACCTGGTGGAAACTGACCACCGTCATTGCAAGCTGATGGACTTTCTTCTTAAATTTCTCCATCAGTGCCAGCTCGTCTTGGTTAAACTGGTTGTTCCTGTAAAGGATGGCCAGCTTGATGACGGTTTTGATGAGGTTTTTGATGATTTTCTCTGCCTCCTTCTTGTTCTGGGTGTACTCCTTAGTCACCCTGTAGAGCTCATCTAACACATCACTGCTTGTGTCGTCGATGAGGCTGGTTGCAATGGACTTGGATGCCATTTTGCCCAAGATCTTCTTTTGTGCCTGAACGGCCAGGTTTTTGGAATTAAAGACATCTGTAGCCACTGAAAACAAAAGGGGAGGTGGGAGATAAAAATTCAGTAAAGAGCAGCGAGAAGAGCAAATTTAAAATCTCATCTGGAGGAGTGTTTTCCTTCTGATGTTCCCACTCTATGGTTTGCCTCCCACCTACTAACATTAGCTCTGGGTTCAGAAAGGGACTAAGATAATTTTCCTACATTTGGGGGGCAGAATTAGGTTCTCACTGGTGAAATTAATGGGTGGCTATGCATAATCCTGAAGGTTTTTTGTCAATTCAAGTATTTTACTTGTACCTTCTGCTTTATAGCTAATACTTCATTTAGAAGTTAAAGGGCTCCAGGAGAGGTGGGTGGAAGAAGGATAAATAAGGAAGTTTGGATTATCACACACATTACTATATATAAAGTACATAATTAAGGACTTACACACCAAGTACCCTAGCATGGGAATCCCTACTCAATATTCTGTAATAATCCATACAGGAAAAAATCTGAAAAAGAATTAATATATGTATATGTATAACTGAATCACTTTGCTGTACACCAGGAACTAATATAATGCTGTCAATCAACTATACTCCAATAATATTTTTTAAAAGCTAAAATTAAAAAAAAAGAAGTTAAAGCGCTTTGATTATAAAGATAGTATGTCTCACGAGGAGTAAATTTTTATGCAATTTTTCCCTAGTTTAAATTTTATAAGAATCACATAAGGAATATAAAGTCAACTCCACAATTGTTCTCCGAGTAACAATAATTGAGAACAATTTAAAGAAATCCTTTTAAATGTAAAAGGAAAAAATGTGACAGAACTAAGATACTGAATAAATTGATAAATTCGATTTGGAAGCTAATCAAAAGGAAAACCTTGCTCTGTAGTCCAAAATTTGCAAAAAGTCAAATTTCCTGAACCACTGGTCAGCACCTACCAGTTTGATCATCCTAATCACACTGAGTGTCAGCTCCGGAGCAGAGTGTTGGAAAGAAATATTCTCTGGAGAACTCATTGTCACTTGCTATATCTAATGAATGGCCACTGTGCCCTTTACATTTCTGTATGATTTGAGGAAATAACCCTTCGGTATGAGCTAATGAAATGTGCCACATGAAGAACACACTTTGAGAAAGCAGATCCTTAGAGTTCACTTCTGGAATTATCAGAACTGGACAGAGATTAAACATACAATTAAAGTTGTATGTATTAAGTATTAATAAGACACTGTGATGCTCTCTATTTGTAGCCAGTCAGTGAATATGCTCACTAAGTGTTTATTCCCCAAACCAAGTTGAGTTTTTCTCCTCTCCAGAATTCTCCCCCACTTTGTGCATGCTACTCCACTACAGCCGTGTTCCCTCCCTCTTCTCCGAGGTGCCTTAGTGCTGAAAAGCGGTCACTCAGTAATGAAAGATGAAAAGCTTAAAAATACAGATATGCAGGAATGAGGCAGGGCATCAGTGTTGTTATTAGAAATAATTAGGAAATTATTTCTAGCTTGAACATGTTAGCAACATTAGAAAACAAAAAGGCAGCTGCTTTCCAAGTTCAGGCTGGGAAGGTCTATAAGAAAGTAACTCCCTCAATGTGGAACTGCCATGTCAGATTTGAAATCAGGGCCAAAAGTAGCTCATGGTATACAGGACAAGTAGCTGTGAATTACCTAATTACCAGGATGTCATTCAGAACTTTACACGGCCATATACCCTGAAAGAATATCCTGATGGAACTAGAGATGGTCCTCTCACAAATGTCGATATTTAAACTTGTGAAACATGAACTGAAACTGCAGAACTGAAATAGATTTTGAGAAAGAAATGGAAAGTGAAAAGGCACGAGAAATAGCCAACTTGTTGAAAGTTTTCAGGCTTTTTAATACTTTGATCATTTAAGTAGTAGTTCATTATTTATTCCTACTTTTCAATGGTTTGCAAGAGTGCATGGCCACACACTAAAGAATTTATGTCAAAATGAATGTAGCTCATTCATGTAATTAGCATTATCAAATTAAAAGGACCAAGGACCATCTTCCATGACTGAACTTAAGACAGACCTCTACAAATAACAAACCTGATTTATATAGGAAGGTATATCCCCAAATTTTCAGACACACTAGGATTTCAGGAATTTATTTTATATAAAGTTGAAAGGTTATTCTGTTTCTCTTTGTGACCCCATGACTGTACCCTGCCAGGCTCCCCTGTCCATGGGATTCTCCAGGCAGGAATACTGGAATAGGTTGCCATTCCCTTCTCCAGGGGATCTTCCTGACTCAGGAATCAAATCTGGATCTCCTGCATTACAGGCAGATTCTTTACTGTCTGAGTTACCAGGGAAGCCCACACACTATATAAGAAGGGATACTCCCAAATTTCAGATACACAGTAACTAATTAGGATTTCAGCAATTTATTTTATATAAATTTGAAAGGCTATTCTGTTTTTAATTGATTAGAATGTGGCACAGTCTAGAAACATCCCATCAGGAATTTACTGTAATGCCTATGAAATGGCAATACAATATATACTGAAATAACCCAAACCAGAGAGAGAGAGTTCGAAAGACTCTCCTATGCTCCTCTTTCCAAGGCTGGACTTCCAAGTTTGTACCTCTAGTAGGCTACTTTTTAAAATTAAACCTAAATGTCTCATTTAATTGCAAATAAAGACAATAACAACTCTCTGGTGTAGCACATTTAACTTCTTGCAAGAGAAAGGCTGCTGCCCACGAAGCAAGACGGTTCCTCATTTATTGAAAACCAAATCTGAACCAGGACAGAGAAGTTGATCTCTGCAGCTTTCACATTCGTTTCAGAGGAACTTCAAACTCTGCTCTAGAAATACAGCAGCAGCTTCACACTTGCATTTTACCCTCTGGATTATATCCAGTACAGTCATCTTTGAAAATGAGGACGAAGCTGTTGCTTCCTGATCCGTGGGGAAGACACACGTGCAGTACATTTCTTTCCATTAGTGAAGCCCTTTTCAGGGCCAGCTGGGAGCTGTGGCTGAGAGTTGCTGGCCAGGATTGTGTGGTCTGTGATCATGAAATATGATTGCTTTTTTTCCTTGCAAATTAACTGCCTTTAGCCTCTCCTGCTCAGGCTTGTTTGTCAGTGCTACATCCTCCACTAGATCGATGAAATGTCTGGTGTATCTCACAGCTAGTCCTGGACCACATTTTTCTGCTTCACAATCCTTGTCCCTGAGTGATCTCACACACTTCCATGGCTTCAAGTATTACCCACAGGCCAATAACTCCCACCGTTACAACTCAGCCCTGACCTCCTTTCCAGACTCATTTTGCAAACACACTCAAGGATTTTCTTTTCCTTGGCTATTGTGCAGGCATCTTAAATATACCATGTCCAAAACTGAATCCTTGATTCCTTCCTGTCCCCAGATTGCTACTCCCCCACTCTTTACTATCTTAATTGACAGCATCCCTTCTATCCATGGGCTCAAGTCAGAGACCTGGGAGTTGTTCACCATACCATCCCCTCCCTTACCTAGTCCAGTACCAAGTTCTTTCCATTCTACGTTCCTCCAATTCTCTAAATTCTATTCACTTCCCTCTGTCTCCATGGACCACAGCCCCAGTCCAAGCCCCGTCCCAATCTCTTGCCACACAGCAGCCAGGGTTTTTATGTAAATCTGAAAACGATGCTTCACTTAAATTCTCTGCTAACCATCATACTTCCTTGTTCCTGAAATCTTCATCATTTGCTTACATTTTCATTATCTGTCTTATTTTACTAGAATCTACGCACTTTGAGAGCAGAAGTTGTATATCTTATTCACTGTGTCGCCCCTCTAGGCTAACGAGGGTACCTGGTCCCTGACACTTCTGAGAGAAGCAGAAGTTAACTGCCCCTCTCTCTTCACGATCTTTAAACACTTCTCCATGAAAACATGCTGACCTGAAAAATGAGAGCCCTAAATACATATGTGGGTGCTTTGTTGTTAAGCTAGAGAAACAGATATCTTCTTTACCTGGTTAAATATGTGGTTTTCTTCTTTTGAAGTGCACTTCAGACTGTGGTTTCTCTTATTGTCATCAACCAGTTCTTTTGAAGAGCAAGATTTAGCAACTTAAGTATCCATTAACAGATGAATGGATAAAGAAGATGTGGTACATGCATGCAATGGAATATTACTCAACCATAAAAAGAAAGAAATATTACCATTTGCATCAACATGCATGGGCCTAGAGATTATCATACTTAGTGATATAATATCATTCACATGTGGAGTCTAAAATATTATATAAATGAACTTATTTACAAAACAGAAGTAGACTCACAGTCATAGAAAATGAACATGGCTACCAGAGAGGATGAGGGAGAGAATGAACAAGGAGTATGAGATAAACATACATCTGTGAGCATGCTCTGTCTCTCAGTCATGGCTGACTGTTTGCGACCCCGGGGACTGCAGCCTGCCAGGCTAGTCTGTCCATGGAATTTTTCATGGCAAGAACACTTCACTATAGTATAGTGAACCCAATAGTGGATTGCTATTTTCTACTCCAGGGGCTCTTCCAAACCCAGGGATCAAACTCATGTTTCCTGTGTCTCCTGCATTGGCAGGTGGATTCTTTACCACTGTGCCCCCTGGGAAGCCCCTAATATATATGTGCTGCCTACTGTACAGCACTATACTCACTGTCTCACAACAATCTATAAGGGAAAATAATCTGAAAATATATAATTGAATATATATTACTCTACTGTACATGTGAGGCTAATATAACTTTGATTTTTTTATGTAAACATTAAAAAAATAGAGGAAAGACATTATGTACAATGAGAAAACCTCAAAGGACAGTAATATAAATATTTAGTGTAAAAGCAGGGTGCAGTGGTTCTGTCTTGAGCTACAGTGGAAGATTAAACATACACCCACCTTTCACTCTGTCTGGATCTGTAATGAAACACAGAACCAAAGGTATGCCTGAGAAGCAACTGAGATATATGAATAAATGTTCTCAAAGAATAAAGTGCTAGAAGTACTGATTTACTTGAGTTTGAGAATACACATGTACGTTGTTGACTAATGAGAAATGATGTTTTATATATATATAAAGGATTACCACGACATCAAAACTATTTAAGATAGTTTACAGAAATACGTGTGACTGCTATTCGATATCTGCTTATCTCGCTGCCTCTCCTCTATGTCTTTACATCTCCTTTCTTAGCTTAATCAAATAGTCTATTTCGGCAATGTTTGTTGTAAGGCAAACTGATATTTAGGGAATACTGGTTTTAGTATCAACAATTATAAATTTGGAGATAAATACTGGTGTCAAAACTATAATGACCCCTTTATACAAGAAAAAAAAAAAATGCTCAGAAGGGGAAAAAAACCCAAACCTTTTCATGACACTAATGAATGAAAACCTATAGTTTTCTGAAATTAACAACAGTAACCCATAACATTCAAAAAACTAAGATCATGGCATCCAGTTCCATCACTTCATGGCAAATAGATGGGGAAACAATGGAAACAGTGACAGACTTTATTTTCTTGGGCTCCAAAATCACTGCAGATGGTGACTGCAGCCATGAAATTAAAAGATGCTTGCTCCTTGGAAGAAAAGCTATGACAAACCTAGACAGCATATTAAAAAGCAGAGACATTACTTTGCTGACAAAGGTCCATCTAGTCAAGGCTATGTTTTTTCCAGTAGTCATCTATGTATGTGAGAGTTGGACCATAAAGAAGGCTGAGCGGTAAGAATTGATGCTTTTGAACTGTGGTGTTGGAGAAGAGTCTTGGGAGTCCCTTGGACTGCAAAGAGATCAAATCAGTCAATCCTAAAGGAAAACAATCCTGAATATTTATTGGAAGGACTGAGTCTGAAGCTAAAGCTCCAGTTCTTTGACCACCTGATGCGAATAGCCAATTCATTAGAAAAAACCCTGATGCTGGGAAAGATTGAAGGCAAGAGGAGAAGGATATGACAAAGGGCGAGATGGTTGGATGACATCACCAATTCAATGGACATGAGTTTGAGCAAGCTCTGGGAGATGGTGAAGGACAGGGAAGCCTGGCACACTGCAGTCCATGGGGTCACCAAAAGTCGGACGTGACTGAGTGACTGAACAACAACCACAAAACCCGTAACATTGGCTTGCCAGGTGGCTCAGTGGTAAAGAGTCCACCTGCAATGCATGAGACAGAAGAGATGCAGGTTTGATCCCTGGGTTGGGAAGATCCCCTGGAGGAGGGCACAGCAACCCCCTCCAGTGTTTTTGCCTGGAGAATCCCAAAGACAGAGGAACCTAGCGGGCTGTAGTCCACAAGGTCACAAAGATTCAGACATGACTGAAGTGACTGCACACACACACACATACACATAACGTTACCGCAATTAAGAAATTCCTAATACAGTGAAGTACCCAAAGCACATTCTTTATAACCTCCCCTGCAAACACATAATTTCTTTACCCATGAAATTTGTTATACTTGGAACTTTGAAATGGTGACTACAGATGCATATATATGTCATTACTAATTTTTGCCTAGTTAAAATTTGATCCAGTGGGCCCAGTATTAGGAAGGATGGAAAAGAAAACAATTTGGACAGCATGTCTGGCTGCTGTGGTCTGTTAACAGAAGTCCTTTAAACTAACGTGTAAAACCTTAGCTCTCTTGCATTTGAATTACTCCAAATCTAAATAGGGCTTAGTAAAAAGACTGCTTTGGGGATATACAAGTGGCCATAACCAACAGTAAACACTTCACAAGAATTCAAATGGCTAAGAGTTGACCCCCTATATCAGGATTTGATAGCGCTCTAGGAGGAAAGAAAGGAATTGTGGAGCCCCTGGTGATGTATTTGTGACACCAGCCTCCACACAAACATTCCAGGGTGGAAAATTCAACAGGATAGAGAAGAAATAACAAAAGAAAAAAAAGAGAGTGAGGGATGGGGAGAGGGCCACAGCCAGCAGAAGCAGCAGAGATTCAGACTGCGAGAGGGGCTGACCCTGGAAAGGCCAGAAATACTGACCATGGCAGCAAGCAGAGGCATCTTATCCAGAGAGAAAAGATGAGTGCCAGGAACTTTCATCCCTTATCACCTTCAGGCCACACAGACGGGGACCCTAACACAAAAGAATGTACTCTTGGGAAAATCGATACATCTAAGGTTCTTAACCTGATGTTGAATGCAAATCTGGGGGAGCATGCATTTTGCTGACCCCAAGTGCTTGAAAACCAGGGGTGTGCCTCATCACAGGGACAAGGTAAGTCATTCACTCTGTGTCTCCTACCACCTTTAGAAAAGCACATGCTCATTTTAAAAGGCAACATATTAAAGAAGACAAATGTCAGGGAAGACAGTGACTTTAATGGGGGGCAAAAGAAAAAAAAAATCACTGGATGGCTTTTAATGGAGTCCTGGAAATTGTAAAGCACTCCCTTGCAGATTCCTTTCCTTGTTCTGCGCGTAGTTGATTCACAGCTCTTAAGCAAGTCTGGTCGTATTGCAGTTGGCCCTTGGCCACAGAGATACAGATAAATTCTGTCTACTGGAGGTGCAATTGCTTCCTCATTTTCTTGTCTGCCTGTGTGGCACATAGCATTCTCTTTTGAAAGGATCATCAGAGCTTACTGATTCCTCATTAATGAATGAGTTAAGCAATATCTTTGCCATGTCCATTTTGTATTTTTATGAGTCACAAGTTGATCTTAAAAATATACCCTTTAACACATAATAGAATTTTCCCCTCAAAACCATGTGAAGTAAAAACAAAACAAAACTGCAGTACACATCATTCTTTAGAGAGAACTCATACACATTTCCTGTGACAACTAATTTTTCCAGGGTCCTGGAAGAGTGCACTAATAAAAGTCCAATATTCTGTAGCTCAAGTTTCCATGACGCCATAGTGCTTAGGGATACGACAGGCTTCCCAGGTGGCTCAGTGGTAAAGAACCTGCCTGCCAGTACAGGCAGACAGAGGAGATGCGGCTTCAATCCCTGGATAGTGAATCGCCTGGAGGAGGAAATGCAACCTACTCCAATATTCTTGCCTGGAAAATCCTGTGGACAGAGGAACCTGGCAGGCTACAGTCCATAGGACTGCAAAGTGTTGGATACAACTGAGCGATGGAGCACGCAGGCACAGGGATGTTACTGAGACTCAATTTCTCTATCTACAAGATGAGATTAATGATCCCCACCAGTTGGAGTTGCTGCAAAGACAAACGGACATGGACCACAAAGGAGGATCTCACAGAATACCCGGCACAGAAGTGTCCTCCACAGGTTTGCTTAAAGAAGCCAACAAATTAAACTTCAAATACCTTCTGATGCTCCCTAGTACTGAATGACATTTGGTGAAAATCAATCAACTCCTTTTGGACTCAATATGGAAATACAAAATGCTTAGAAATGCAAAATGCCTGATGACTGTATGAAGACACAGACTTCACATACTTTAGTGAATAACGAGTTATAGAATCTTTTCCATGATGACATTAAAAAAACTAACATATATTAATTTTTTCTTTATCAGGGAATTTCTCTCTCTCTCTCTTTTTTTTCAGGTAGATTTCAGTACCACCAGGACTCTGATAGGTAACACAAGTATATTTTGTCTAGGGAAAACTGGCCCATGGAGAACAGAATCAAAGCCTGAGGAAAGGAAAAAAGACAAACAGTATCAAACATCCTCACAAAGCTGTGTGATAGTGGGTAAAATCTAAAAGGAAATGGGCCAAATATAAAGCCAAAGTGAAAACCCACAGCAGACAATAAGATTACTCCAAAAAGTCACAGCTTCACCCCCAGACTTTCCAAAGCTTTCCGGAGAACCAGAGACGCAAAGGCAGAGCTTCCTGCCAGGTAAGAAGAGCATGGGTGGAAACAAAAGATCAAGGTCAAGAGTCCTAGGTTTTAGACTTGGCTGCAATTTAGTTTTCTCACCTACTAAGTGGGGCATCATTTCAAGATGGTCTGGCTTAAGTTAGATTTGTGTGCGTGTGTGCTACGTCTCTTGGTCATGTCTGACTCTTGGCGACTTGATGGACTCTAGCCTGCCAGGCTCCTCTGTAGAATTCTCCAGGCAAGAATACTGGAGTGGGTTGTCATTTCCTTTTCCAGGTGATCTTCCCAACCCAGCAACTGAACCTGGGTCTCTTATATCTCCTGCATTGGCTGGTGTGTTCTTTATCATTAAAGTCAGAAAACTCCAGCAGTGTGCTTCTGGGCTCATGACTACAGATCACAAACACACACTGAGTTTTGCTTCCTTATTTAATACACTGGAGGTAGAGAAGCAGGAATTCAAATCCAATATTTGTACACACTGTGTTCTTTCTACTCGTTTCTCCTCATATCTTCTATTTTCCAAATTTGCGGACAAGAGAAATTATGTCCTGAAGAAAACACTGGGAAGCTTTTCCCCTGTATGGTCTTGAGCTGTTTTTGTTGTTTTAATTCTGGAATCTTTTCATTTTGATTTTGGGTTCAATTGTATGTTTTTGATGCCTGTGGCTTAATTTTGTGATGATTTCAAAATTGAAAATGTCATTTCCTAAGTTTCAATACCATTAACTCCATATTAGACTCCAACTCTGCTTTTTTGTTATTGTTTTGTTTTTTCCAGTTAATTTGCTCCATAAATCGTAAGATGACTTGATCGCTTTCTAGAAAGCATAAACTCTGACAAGATATGCCTAACGTGTCTAGATCCACTAATACCAGGGTTGGAAGAAAGTTTGATGATATCTTTATGAAGCGGTATGGTTGGATTCCATGGAATGTCAGTCTTGTAAATATTAGAACAGAGATTACAGGAATAGAAATGGATTTTGTGGCTACTCAGAGTGAGAGGTTAACAGTCACGAGAACCCATTGGCTAGTAACTGTATCTTGAACTTAATACCACATTATCCCCCAAATTGCCTAGAATCTGCACTATCTTACTGAAGTTTCACAACAGTCTCAGGGGGGAGGTTATTATCCCCATATACAGATATGGTAAATGAGGCCCAGAGAAATTAAGTTGCTTTCTCAAGGTCGTACAGTCAGTAAGTGGAAGAGATGAACTTGATTCCAGATATGTCTAACTCCAACCTATTCTCTTAAGAGTTCTGCTATGCCATACAAGCATAAAAGCAAACAACAACAGCAACAACAAAAACCTCTCGAAGTATGGGAACAGGAAGACCTAATAATATTTGATAGTGAAACGAAATAAAAGAAAAATAAAAAAAGATTCCCAAGATACTAAGATATGGACTCAATAAAATAGATCAATTCAGCTGGGTTTGAAATAGCCTGTATTTCTAGGGAAAACCAAGAGTAGTTTCAAAACATTTTAAAATGAAATTTAAAAAATAATATGCTTACATTTCTCAAAAGACATAATATAAACATTTAAAGTGAGAAGTCTCACTTTCAGCTTTGCTACCCGCTGAACAGTCCTGACCCTGACCACTGCTTTCCAGAGACAGCTATCCTTTTGGTATCCTTTCAGAGCTGCCGTCTTCTCTGCACAGATGAGCATATATATGGATAGACAGATACTGAGCAGGGTGAAGAGGCTTTTGTTGTTGTTCAGTCACTAAGGCGTGTCTGACTCTTGGCGACCCCATGGACTGCAGCATGCCAGGCTTCCGTTCCTTCATTATCTCCTGGAGTTTGCTCAAATTCATATCCACTGAGTTGGTGATGCTATCTAACCATCTCATCCTCTGTCTCCCCTTTCTCCTCTTGCCCTCAATCTTTCCCAGCATCAGGGTATATTCCAATGAGTCGGTTCTTCACGTCAGGTAGCCAAAGTGTTGGAGCTTCAGCTTCAGCATCAGTTCTTTTAATAAGTAGTCAGGGTTGATTTCCTTTAGAATTGACTGGTTTGATCTCCTTATTATCCAGGGGACTCCTAAGAGTTTTCTCCAGAATCACAATTTGAAAGCATCAATTCTTCAGTGCTCAGCTTTCTTCACACTCCAACTCTCACATCAGTATATGATTACCAGGAAAACCATAGCTTTGACTATACAGACTTCTATCGTCGGCAAAGTGATGTCTTTGCTTTTTAATATGCTGTCTAGGTTTGTTAAAGTTTTCCTTCCAAAGAGCAAGTGTCTTTTAATTTCGTGGTTGCAGTCACTGTCCACAGTGATTTTTGAATCCAAAAAAATAAAATCTGTCACTGCTTCCACTTTTTCCCCTTCTATTTGCCATGAAGTGATGGGACCAAATCCCATGATCTTAGTATTTTGAATGTTGAGTTTTAAGCCAGCTTTGTCACTCTCCTCTTTCACCCTCATCAAGAGGCATTAAGAAGTCTTACAGATTTGTAATTCTTATTAATGATATTTTTGAGTGATGAGAGACTAAACCAAGTAATTCCAATTTATGAAATTCTGTAATTCCTTGCACGACTAGGACATAAAATGGTGAGATGCCAGAGGCACATGGCTGTTATCCTTATTCCCATTCACGTGATAGCAAAAAGAGTCCTTCAGTTGAGTGGTGGGAAGGTAGCAAGGTTGAAACAGAGGTCTTTACTTAACTGGGGCAGGGGGAGGTTATAATTAGAGAAGTTGTGCAGTTTATCATCCTAATGGGATCCCTCTGCAAAGGGTACTATTAGCAATTACGCTCTGACAACAAATCTGTGCCTCTTCCAGTAGGTAAATGTAAGTGGTCACTAAGACTACTTAAGTACTGAAGCACTAAAGGCACTCAAGACTAAATAAGAACGGGTCAAAAGTCAGGGTTACCCAAATATTTAGGACCTGAGAAATTTCTTGGGAACCCCACATGAGCACTAGCCAGCTTTTATTCCGAATTATATTAAAAACAAAAACTCAATTCTTCAAGAAGTTAAGAGTCTTAAGTGAGGGGTAAGGGCTAATTCCCTCTAGCTAGATAAGTTTGGGAAACAGTGTATATGAGGGACAAGGGTCCCATTTGAGTTGCAAAAAAAAGGACTAATAATATTAAAGGTCTTGAGGATTAGTGGAGTAAAAGAACATTTTAACTTTACTTACTCAGGTTTTTCAAACTACACAGATGACCCATTAACAAATGTGTAGGCTAAGATCAGTGAAAATTATTGGCTAACAAATGAACTTGAGTTCTTGTTATTCCTCTGGAATGGATTCATACTTGTCTTCTGTAAATAGGGGAGGGCAGGACAGGCAGTCAGGCANAGCATATATATGGATAGACAGATACTGAGCAGGGTGAAGAGGCTTTTGTTGTTGTTCAGTCACTAAGGCGTGTCTGACTCTTGGCGACCCCATGGACTGCAGCATGCCAGGCTTCCGTTCCTTCATTATCTCCTGGAGTTTGCTCAAATTCATATCCACTGAGTTGGTGATGCTATCTAACCATCTCATCCTCTGTCTCCCCTTTCTCCTCTTGCCCTCAATCTTTCCCAGCATCAGGGTCTATTCCAATGAGTCGGTTCTTCACGTCAGGTAGCCAAAGTGTTGGAGCTTCAGCTTCAGCATCAGTTCTTTTAATAAGTAGTCAGGGTTGATTTCCTTTAGAATTGACTGGTTTGATCTCCTTATTATCCAGGGGACTCCTAAGAGTTTTCTCCAGAATCACAATTTGAAAGCATCAATTCTTCAGTGCTCAGCTTTCTTCACACTCCAACTCTCACATCAGTATATGATTACCAGGAAAACCATAGCTTTGACTATACAGACTTCTATCGTCGGCAAAGTGATGTCTTTGCTTTTTAATATGCTGTCTAGGTTTGTTAAAGTTTTCCTTCCAAAGAGCAAGTGTCTTTTAATTTCGTGGTTGCAGTCACTGTCCACAGTGATTTTTGAATCCAAAAAAATAAAATATGTCACTGCTTCCACTTTTTCCCCTTCTATTTGCCATGAAGTGATGGGACCAAATCCCATGATCTTAGTATTTTGAATGTTGAGTTTTAAGCCAGCTTTGTCACTCTCCTCTTTCACCCTCATCAAGAGGCATTAAGAAGTCTTACAGATTTGTAATTCTTATTAATGATATTTTTGAGTGATGAGAGACTAAACCAAGTAATTCCAATTTATGAAATTCTGTAATTCCTTGCACGACTAGGACATAAAATGGTGAGATGCCAGAGGCACATGGCTGTTATCCTTATTCCCATTCACGTGATAGCAAAAAGAGTCCTTCAGTTGAGTGGTGGGAAGGTAGCAAGGTTGAAACAGAGGTCTTTACTTAACTGGGGCAGGGGGAGGTTATAATTAGAGAAGTTGTGCAGTTTATCATCCTAATGGGATCCCTCTGCAAAGGGTACTATTAGCAATTACGCTCTGACAACAAATCTGTGCCTCTTCCAGTAGGTAAATGTAAGTGGTCACTAAGACTACTTAAGTACTGAAGCACTAAAGGCACTCAAGACTAAATAAGAACGGGTCAAAAGTCAGGGTTACCCAAATATTTAGGACCTGAGAAATTTCTTGGGAACCCCACATGAGCACTAGCCAGCTTTTATTCCGAATTATATTAAAAACAAAAACTCAATTCTTCAAGAAGTTAAGAGTCTTAAGTGAGGGGTAAGGGCTAATTCCCTCTAGCTAGATAAGTTTGGGAAACAGTGTATATGAGGGACAAGGGTCCCATTTGAGTTGCAAAAAAAAGGACTAATAATATTAAAGGTCTTGAGGATTAGTGGAGTAAAAGAACATTTTAACTTTACTTACTCAGGTTTTTCAAACTACACAGATGACCCATTAACAAATGTGTAGGCTAAGATCAGTGAAAATTATTGGCTAACAAATGAACTTGAGTTCTTGTTATTCCTCTGGAATGGATTCATACTTGTCTTCTGTAAATAGGGGAGGGCAGGACAGGCAGTCAGGCAAACAGACAAGCAAGGTGGCCACCGTGAGCCTGGGCTTCAGGGGCTCACTGTCTGGGTCAGAAGCCTAGTCTGCCTATTGAGTGCTGGGTCTCTGGGGCTAGTTACCTAACTTCTCTTTGCCTTAGTTTCCCCACATGCAAATGAGGATACCAGAGGTTTTTATGATGATTAAATGGGAATAATCCATACAAAGTGCTTAGCGGAGTGCCAGGTGTTAAAAAATAACATCAATTAATGTGAACTATTATTACTATTGTCATTAATGTTGTTATCCCTATTCTTAAGGTAGGTAGGTGTTGTTGACACTCAGCTGGTGTGGGATGATAAGAGTCCTGTGATCATGACTTGTGAAACAGGAGTGAGGAGAGATGACAGGACATTAACCCAAAGACATGAATCATTCAACAAAACTTCTGAGTGTTCATAATGTATCAGATACTGCACTTTCAGAGATAAACAACCTATCCTTTCTGTCCAGACACTCAAATCTAAGGTGGAGTAGAGGCAGGAAACAGATGGTTACACAGCTCAGCAGAATCTTGAAAGCAATGGTAGCAAAGAGAAGGGACGCTAATTTTGCTGGAATGGAAGAAATTAGGTTTGAGGAAGGTTTCACAAGTAGAGACTGACCCAAGAGGCAGCCTTGGAAGAAAAAGAAGATTTTGCCTTAACAGAAATAAATGTGACTGCATTCCAGAGCTGGCCTACAGAATTTCAACAAAAGAGTTAGGAATGAAAAAGTCTGCCCAGCAGTGTACCCATATGTGAGAAACCCAAGAGGCACGTGGGTCCTATGGGTTTTAGAGAAACTTTTTTACTTTTAATTGAAGGATAATTGCTTTACAATGTTGTGTTGGTTTCATTGAACAACAATGTGAACCAGCTATAAGTATATATATATATCCTCTCTGTCTTGAGCCTCCCTCTCACCTTGTGCCCTCCACCACCCTCTCACCCCACTAGGTCATCACTTTAGAGAAACCTTAAACTCAAACTATGTATAATTTGTTGTCAAGGCCAGGAAAATTTCCTACAATGGTACTCAGTTTCTGAGAAAGCTTTGTTAGGGAAAGATCAGATACAGCATGAAATGGGCAGCAATCTCTTTGGCAAGGGCTATGAATATCAGAAGGTCTGAAGCTTTCTAGAAATGCACTGTTGGACTTACTGAATCAGAATCCTCAGGACTGCAGTCTAAGCAGCTGTCTTTGGAGGAAGCACCCTGATGGATGGTTCTGATGGAGGCTAGTGGTGGAAGATCCCTATTCTGAGGTGTACTTCTACAACATAATACTTTATAATTTTCAACAGACATACTTTGGCCATTAAGGCATGCTGTAAATAGCCTATGAACAGATGGAAGTGAAAGTGAGAGTGTTAGTCCCTCAGTTGTGTCTGACTCTTTGCAACCCCAAGGATTGTAGCTCGCCAGGCTCCTCTGTCCATGGGATTCTCCAGGCAAGAATGCTGCAGTGGGTTGCCATGCCCTTCTCCAGAAGGATCTTCCTGACTCAGGGATCGAACTCCAGTCTCCCGCATTACAGGCAGATTCTTCACCATCTGAACCACTATGGAAGCATATGAACAGATGTAACTCCTTAAATTTTTTTTTCACCCAAAGCTAGATGTGAGTTTGCACACAGAATCCAGAGAAAATATTTTCACAATAGAGTTTATTCTATTCAGGCCTCAAAGAGAACAGAAAAGTTACCCTCTTTATATGATACTTTAATCAAAACTTGAACAGGACCTAACTCTATCACTAGGCTTCACATGAGTTTAAAATTAAATAAAAATATCCTACAAGTGTTTATACAAAACTGACTTTAGTGAGCTATTCTTTTTCTTTTTAAATTAAATGAAACCTTCCTTATTTATCATATGGGATTAGGATACTTTATGTTTTTCTTAAAGATTTTTCAATTAAGCTGGGTTTATTTACATACCTTCTTGAGGACATGAAGCCTTTCCATTGTTGATATAAGCCAAGCTTCTACCAGATTACAGAGGAAAGTCCTCTAAACAAGCCCCATGATGTTCTATACTTTTTCCACCCTCTAAGTTCTCCCATCCTGCCAGATGCCCTGGCTTCTCATGAATATTTATATTCACTCCTGTGCTACGAAAACCAGTAACAGACTTAAAATGCCAACACACTAGAGTGCAGTTTAGCTACTGAGCCACCCCTAAAACTGGAATTGGTGGTCAGCACACCCTTTCAGGTCTCCTTAGGCTGCTCCTGGCTATATAACACAGACAACCAGACAACCAAATTACAGCTGACATTTGCGTGGCACTCCATAGTCTGCAAAATATTTTTAGGATAACACTTTCATGTGTTTATGAAAGGCTTTGTTCTGGTTTGGTCCTCTTACTATTATGTAACCCTGAGGGAGCAGATGAGAGAATTGAGGCTCTACAGTCAAGGGACTTGTCCAAAGGCATTTAGTGAGGGGCCGAGCTAGGGTCCACGGCAGTCAATTATGGTGCATGGCTGCTCTGCAAGAACAATGAAATTAAGAGAAGGTATATTCTTCATGAGTTTTCTATCAAATGCTGTGATGTGGCTGAGCCAGCTATATAATCTCACTTCTTAGAGCTTACCTACTCCCCAAGATAAAGCAACTCCTTGAACTGAAAAAAAAAAAGAGGCTAGGTCTTACACATCAGAAAAGAGAGGGGAAAAGGAAAGCAAAACGATGTGTTCACCATGTTTCACTCCTGAAAAAGTCCTGCTCATCCTTTAAGGCTCAGTTTAAATGCCACCTCTTCCAAGAAGCTTTTCCAAAGTACAGTGGCAAAGTAATCTAAATCCAAAGGAAAGAATAAAGCGTTCCCTCTTCCAATCTATTTTCTGCCTTGTGGGAGAGTTAATTTTCTGTCTTAGCTTACTTGATCATGATCATTGACAACTAAGGGACCATTCTGTCTACGCATCTCTCCCTTCTTCAAAGTGCTTAACATGTGCCTTCCAGCTTCCATGGAGTGAGACAAAGTCCACTGCTCCTGTGTGCCTCCCTGGAACCTATCATTATCTTTACCAGTAATTCACCAAGACGTATCAGGGGTCACGCCTCAGTTCAGTTCAGTTCAGTCGCTCAGTCGTGTCTGACTCTTTGTGACCCCATGAACTGCAGGACGCCAGGCCTCCCTGTCCATCACCAACTCCCAGAGTCCACCCAAACCCATGTCCATTGAGTCGGTGATGCCCATCCAACCATCTTATCCTCTATCGTCCCCTTCTCCTCCTGCCTTCANTGCGGCCCCCGCCGCCGCCTCTGCCCAAGGCTCCCATCCTCCGGGCAGGTCCCGGCCACCGGCGCCCCGGGCACTTCCGCCTGTGAGGCCCCGCCCCGCCGGAGCCCGGACGGAGACGGGCTCCGGGTGAAGAGCTGCGCGGGGGGCGCGCATGGAAGGCGATCGGAAGGAGGATGCGGGACAGAGGGGCGACGCGGGGCCGTGACGTGGGGCGAGCGAGGGTGACACAAGGCGGGGCGCGACGCGGGGCTGGGGGCGTCCCGCGGACCAAGAGGGCGCGCTGGGAAAATAGGTCAGAGGTGGGTCAGGACTGAGCGGGAACGGGTCCTCCACTGCGCGCAGAGTAGCGGAGGCGGGGCGGGATGCGGTGCCGGGTCGCGGGACACGGAGGGGCGGAGTGGGGGCAGAAGGTGGCGCCGGACCCAGAGGACCGCGGGGGTCTTGGTTCTGAGGCAGAAATGGTGCGGCGTGGCTTGGAATGCGCAGGAGATTCGGCGCGGCCTCAGAGCGCCCCACATGTATCTGGGGGCACCCGGGTCGCTGCGTGACTGGTTGGGCGTGGCGGGAGGACCGGCCCGCCGGCGGCCGCTCCCGCCTCCCGGATCTGGACTCCCCGGCGGGCCTCCCGGCGCGCCACACCACAAAGGCGCTACGAGTGTGGGTGAAAAACACTTTCATGGAAAGATGAAGAGGCTCCTGCACATATTTTGTACACTGTGAAGGTGGCGATTCGCGTCGGTGGTGCGAGTCCCTCTTCGCCCTTGACCCCGGGGTCTGTTCCAACAGATTAAGGATTTCAGCGTGAAGAGGAAACGGTGAAGGGACTCCAGAGAACTTAAGGAAACTTTTAGCGTTTAGGGGAAGCGAAGAATTTTCTAAATATGACCCGGGAGACTAGAGGCAAGACTGAGAAATTCAGCTAAGTGCAAAACTGCAACAAACTCAAAAAAGGAAGCCTCAGACTGGAGGACTCTTGGACTTGCATCACAAAGAGATCTTACTGAGATTACTAACAATAAAGAGTTCCTACAGATAAATGAGAAACACCAACCAGGAAACCACCAATACCAATAAGGAAACCACTGGAGAAGATTCCTGCAAAGGATATGCAAATTTCCCTCCTTAGAGAAATGCAAAATGAAAAGCACCCGGAGGGTGCTTTTTTTGACCTAACAGATCTGCAAGAAGCTGATTGCGGCGCCCAGACTTTCCTAGGTTTGCTGAGCCTCTGGGAGACTCACCCTGCCACCGCTGTGCATTTTCCCTGCAGAGATGGTCGCGGAAGCATGAGCTTGCATGAGTGCAGCCTGCGCCCAGATACCTGTCACGAGGGAAAGGGGCATTTGAATCACGGGTACCCAGATGGAGATTCCAATGCTGTGACGGTGTAAACACTGATCCAGTGGGCTGAAAATCCAGAAGCTCTGTGTACTGGTTGGAATGGTCTAGCAGGAGGACCGTTAGCAGAAGAAAGGAAAGGGCAGAATAATGCGTTCAGAAAGCTCCACTTTTTGTAGGAAAAAAATAATTGTTTGCATGTCTCAAAGGTGGAGAATGCCTAGAAGCATCCACCAGTTGGTGCAGGAAGGGAAGCGAGCGGCTGAGGACTAGGAAGAGGGGTTCTATCTGTTTGAACTTTTTGAATTTCAGTGTATATGTGTCTCTGTGTTTGTGGATTTACTGGTCTGGAGGGAGGAGAAGCTGACCCCTGCAGCCCAGTGCCACTGGAGGCTGGGGGGAAGGGAGGAATGAGGTAAGGTGAGAGGGGGAGGAGAAGGCCCCAGGTGTGAACTCTTATTTATTCCTTTGGAATCTGGGCAGGGCCTCTTCACCCAGGGTTGCTGGGGGCTCCCAGGATCTCAATTCAAAGAGACAGACCAATTAAGAGTTTTGCTGAGCTTCGAATTTTAGTGCACTGTACTGACCCAGATCATGCAGGGACAGCAGCTGTGGTTAGCACTGAGCCCGAGGACTGTACCATCTGAGACCCATCCCTGCCCCGGGCTGGGCTCAGCGGCGCCCCCAGCCCTACCCGCTCTGAGGGTCATCTCAGTGAGACTCCAGCACCAAGCTCCCCAACAGGCAGGAGGGGAGGTGTCTGTGCTTCATCTGAGGCGGGGAGCTGCGGGGCTGGGGAACTTGCAGATGGACCAGAATCAGAGATCTCTGCTAAGTAACAAGAGTCTTTATAATAAAAAGGGCCCACATGGGGGCCTCACTTGAAGATGGAAATAGGCCCTGTGGTAGGAGGTTTCTGTATCCTACCTCACAGTACACGGAAAATTCGAGGTTATCAACTGTCAAGAATAAAACAATAAAAATATTAAAAAGAACCTAGAACACGTCCCTTAGAATACAGGTATGGGAAAGCCTTTCTTAAGCAAGACAAAGAACTGGGGAACATAAAGAAAAGGTTACTTATTTGACTACACTTTAAAAAATGTTAAGTGGAACTTCTCTGGTAGTTCAGTGGGTAAGACTCTGCCTGCCAGTGCAGGGTTCACAGGTTCCATCCCCAGTCCAAGGAGATAACACATGCTGTGGAGCAACTACTGAAGCCCATGTGACCTAGAGCAACAGGAGAAGCCGCCGCAGTGAGAAGCCCAAGGCCGTGCTCCGCGACAGAGAGGAGCCGCCCTGCTTGCCGCAACTGGAGGAAGCCCCTGTGCAGCAACAACACCCGGCACAGCCAAAAAATTAAAAAACAGATTCATTTAAAAAACGTTATGTAGTTGTGAAATGGGTAAATGGGAAAAGGATCCATGTCATGAAGCCAAGTGGAAGGAATCATGTGCTGTGCAAGTGATAAAAGGTGAACCCACCTGAGATAGAAAGGGAATTCACACACTTAAGGAAATATAATAGCCACGCGTTCTGGGAAACAAACTCACTCAGAAGGACAATGCAGATAGTGGAGTGCAGTTTATTACACCGGCTGGCCCAAGGCAAAGTCTCCTCTTAGCCAAGGACCCCGACCAGTTTTTGTGAAAACCTTGTATACNGGTGTACATGTGTCCCCCCCATCCTGAACCCCCCTCCCACCTCCCTCCCCACCTATCTCTCTGGGTTGTTCCAAAGCACTAGCTTTGAGTGCCCTGCTTCATGCATCGAACTTGCACTGGTCATCTATTTCACATATGGTAATTGTATTCTTAGAATTAGTGGGTCATTTAAAAACTTGAAAAATGTAGCTTCAAATTCTGTGTTTCTGATTTTTCTTTTGGCTAATCATTAAGGTCTGACCAAAACGGGCCCACATTCCCACATGGCAAGAATGTGGGTCTTGAGGTAAACTGTGGCTGTCCACCTTTAGAAGGAGATATCCTTCCAGGTTTACCACAGGCCTGCCCTGCCCATCTTCACACAGGTACGCTCAGTTTCCAGGCTCTGGAGCCATTTTTAAATATGAATAGGGACTTCTCTGGTTAAGGTAAGTGGTTAAGACACAGTGCTTCCACTGAAGGGGCATGGGTTTGATCTNCCAGGTTTACCACAGGCCTGCCCTGCCCATCTTCACACAGGTACGCTCAGTTTCCAGGCTCTGGAGCCATTTTTAAATATGAATAGGGACTTCTCTGGTTAAGGTAAGTGGTTAAGACACAGTGCTTCCACTGAAGGGGCATGGGTTTGATCTCGCCGGTGAAACAAGATCATGCATGCTTCATGGTGCGGTCAAAAAATAGGGGAAAAAGAAAGAAAGAAACGTGACTACATTTCAGAGCCAACCTATAGAATTCTTACTGGCTTTTCAGAAATTAGAATTCTGCCCAGCAGAGTCTGTACGTCTGAAACCAAAGGACATGTGAGAGTTTAAATTAGAAATAATTTAAACCTAAATTATGAGTAGTTAGTGAATGTTTACTGAAAGTTTGCTTAGGAAAAAGGTAGGAAGTTTAAGAGTAATAAGAATTTGTTTTCATAACACTTGCTATTTAGTTACAGGCATCAAAATCTCTCCCTAATTTCTACAGAATGTGTTTGCTGGGTCTCAGAGAGGTGGCGAATGTGCCAAACTTATAAATATCCTGGGAAAAAGTTGAACTTGGATTTTCCATACAGTTTGGAGCTCTAACAGTAAACAGACTTTTAGCAGAAAAGCCTTCTCCCAGCCAGTTACTCATTCATTCACTCAACACATGTTTTACTGAGCACCAAAGTGCCTGCTCTCAAGAAGCACAGATTCTAGTAGAGGGAGACCCTAAGACACAAATTAACAAATGTGTATATGCACATGTCAAACAGTGACAGAGGTTAGAAAAAAATATGGGGATTGTGTGTGTTGGTGGAGGTGGGGAGGATGAGAAAACAGTAGGGGTGGCGGAGAGACTGTTATTTTCTCCAGGATAGTTGGGGAAGGCCTTTATGGAAAGGTGGCATTTGAGCAGAAACTTGACGGAAACAAGGGAGAGCCACCTTGGGTGAAATTCTATCCATTCCTCAATGATGCTTCCCAAATATCATCTCTTCCTTGAAGTGCTTATTGACTAATCCTGTCAAAAACTTTCTTTTTGCAAACTGCTTTGTATCATAATTATTTGCTTCCATTTTCCCTGAAAGTGAAATCTTTGGGGTTGGTTATAATTATTTATTCCTATCCATAATAAATGTTCAATTAATCTTTAAAATGCATCTGCTGGGTCAAAAGAAATTCCTAGGTTGTTCTGGGGGAAAAGAAAGGCAAGGGAGGAATGCGAAAACAGTACTGGTTTTTAAAATAAGATATAACATGAGAAACTATAAATTAATTATATTATTTTAATTAGGTATTATACCTAAAATGTCACATCTCAAATTTAACTAAGAAACAAATATTGCAATATAGTCCTTTGGGAAAAGTTTATACTAAACGAGTCAATTCATAACTAGAGATAGGCATCTGGAAAAAAAATCATCTTTTGATAACTTTTGAAACTGGTAAGAATTACTGAATAACCCACACTCTGCAGAGATAAGACAATTCTGTTTTAAGGACAGATGCTGCTTTTTTTAAAGACTACAAAAGGCATTTTCCAAGGATAAATTCATAAGAAACTGGAAATTTAAAAAGGCAGAAACTCCACCTTTCTTTGCTAGTTTGTTAAGAAAGAAAAAGTTGAAAATTAAGCTAGGGTTATAACATAAAAATCTTTTTTATTTTGCCCTTATTGAAGCTGTCTAACTTAAGAGTTAAAAATAATAAAGCCAAATAGTTTTGTTAAAATGATCATAATCCTTTTATGTTGAGTCATACTTGGTATATTAAACTCATTTTTCAGTTAAGAAAATAACTAAAAAAGGCCTTTATAGTCGATCTCTTTTAAGAACTAAAAAACGTTTCCCTAAGTACGTTAACTTGCTGTCTGAGAGATGGATTACTTCCCTAATGTTAGATATTTGGGTAACACAAACTTTGGCAAATAAAATAACCAATCAATTTTACCACTAGCTGCCAAATAACAACAAAATAAATCACTTCTCTGAAACACTTTGGCAGCCCCCACCTTTCTGAAGCTTTGCCTCTCCACCCACTCACTCAGTCCTTCAGAACTTAAGCCATCTCACTTCTCCCCATGTCTACTGCCAGCCCTACTTTTAGGGATGGAAGAAGCCACAAGACCACAGGCACAGAAAGAGACTCAGAGGCTAACGCAAATTTACAACGGGACCCTCTACCTCCTGTCTCTGGCTCCCCTGTGAGAAGGTACTTTATATTGGGATTCTAAACTGTGCTAAAAGTAGCAGAGAGTAATTCCTTCATTTAAAACAGAGCTTACAAACTTTGGGCTGGCAACATGTTTTGGTTGGATCCCCATAACTTTTTTTAAATTGAGACAAAATTCATATCACATAAAAATGACCATTGTAACCATCTAAAAAGGGTAAAGCTCCATGACATTTTCTTTTATTATATTCACAACAGGTGACAATCACTGCTATCTAATTCCAGAACACTTTCATCAACCCCAAAATGGGCCCTCATGATGCTTATTAGTAAAAAGATGTAAAAATTGGGAGCACTGACCTAAAAATTCACACTTCCCATTTCTCAAGAAAAATCTGACCTTCTTGTAACATCTGGGGGCAGAGGGTGCAAGGGGGTAAGAAACAGGTTTTGTTCAGTTTACCATCTGTCACAGGCCCACAGGGGCCAGGAAATTAGCTGAGACATGTGAGTTAACCATCCTGCTTTAGAGGTTCAGGGACTCAAACCTTTCTCAGTCAGTTTTCAGATCTGGGAGTGACTCCAAGAGTGAGTGCAGTCTCAGCTCTCTGTTCCCCTGGCTGGCAATCTGGTTGAGTAAGAAGGCTTCCTAGTTCTGACTTGCCAACACATCTCCAGGCTTCCACCACCCTCTAGACTCACTTTTCCTTCAAAATGCCTTGCATTTTCCACCTCAGCATACTTGCTGAAAATCTCTCTCTTCACCCCAGAAGCTATCCTGTATTTACCTGAGCAACAATTAAAATGCTCATTCTTTGAGCACCACCAACACAACTTGCCTTTGTTTTTTTTTTTAATATTTAAAATAATTTTTATACTATTTAAAAGGTTACTTCCCATTTACAGATGTTATAAAATATCGGCTATATTCTCCATGTTGTACAATAAATCCTTGAACCTGTTTATATCCAACAGTCTGTACCTCCCACTTCCCAACCACTGTATTGTCCCCTCAATTAGTAACCACTAGTTTGTTGTCTATATCTGTAAATCTGCTTCTTTTGCATTATATACACTATTTGTTGTACTTTTTAGATTCTATGTATAAGTGATGTCATATAGTATTTGTCTTTCTCTGATCTATTTCACTTAGCAAAATGGCCTCCAAGTCCAGCCGTGTTAATGCTTGCCTTTATTTTCCACTTACTATCTGTATTTTCATTCCTCTCTGGTTACTTAAAATGTTATTTTTAAAAAAAAATTATTTTAAAAGGAACCAATAAAAACAATGTGAATGAAAAGTGGTACTCTTCCCCTAAATGTACCATAAGCATAAAAGTCATTCAAATTTTTTTAAATCATAAGAATTATTTCAATGAGAAGAAAATCCCCAGTACTATCCATTTCTAGCCAGATATTGCTCACTGCCAAAGGCCATGAGCCCCAAGTCTACCTGCATGGTACAAAAGGTATGAGTCAGTGTGAGTAAGGTGGCAAAGGTCACACAACCCCAAACATAGGCATTCTCTGGGAATGAGGCAATGGATTCCAAGGGAGTTGAAAGGGACTAATGGCCTTGTAAAGTTACTGAAGACTATCTAGCTCTATGCCTCAGGCCTCCTAAAATCATGTACTGTACCACCACCAATGTCCAGGCACCGTAGTTCCAGAAATCCTATCCAGTCCTGTGCAAACCTTCCTACCAATGCTACTCATCTCAACAATGGTGCCTCAGGTACCCCGGCCACAGACAGCCCTTCCTGAACCTCTCTAACCCGAATGTGGCATCCCCTTGCATGTACTTCTTCACACACATGTCCGATATCTCCTCTGGACTGAAAGCTCCTCAAGGGCAGAGATGGGTCTTCTGTATTGCATTATCTTCTCTGGTGAGAGATACTGGCATTAACTTACACCTGGTCAGATTCCTAGCAGACGCCTGTCTTGACAACCCCTGTGAGAGAGCTGTGAAGGAACTTTCAGAAATGGCAAACCAGTTTCTAAATGAACTGAAACATGTTCTAACAGGTAAAGTGTCCAATACGGTGAAAGACACAGGGACACATAACTGTATACTGTTGCTCTTTCTTAAATTTGAGGATATTATAAAGTACTTAAAACAGTGACTATGGGTGTATTAAGTAAGACCTATCCTATTTAGGTCAGTTCAGTTCAGTTCAGTCACTCAGTCATGTCTGACTCTTTGTGACCCCATGAACTGCAGCACGCCAGGCCTCCCTGTCCATCACCAACTCCCGGAGTCCACCCAAACCCATGTCCATTGAGTCGGTGATGCCATCCAACCACCTCATCCTCTGCCGTCCCCTTCTCCTCCTGCCCTCAATCTTTCCCAGCATCAGGGTCATTTAGGTCAGGTTTGGTTTTAAAGAGAAGTGAGTATGCCTAGCAAGTTGGGAAGGGGGCGGCTACAAGTGTCTAGGCGTTGTTTCTGGGGTGGGCAAAGGGGCTGAGCACCTTCTGGGATGACTCCAGATGTCACACATGCCCAGGAAGAACCAGTTCACACTACTTGGCTCAACTTGGTAAAGAGACACAGGATAAGGATTTCCACAGGCATTTAGAAGCAGTGTTTTATATATTTTTAATATTAGTTTAGTAAACACTGCTTTTATATGTTTGTGGCAATCTACCTTTATTGATTTTTTTTCTTCATATGATTTCTAATATTCTCATTGCTGCAAAAATAGAACATATCTTAGAAAAATTATGTTGAATTTATCTCTAAGACATGAGACAATGTATGTATATTGTAAAGTGAAAAGTGAAAGTGAAAGTGAAGTTGCTCAGTCGTGTCCGACTCTTTGCGACCCCATGAACTATAGCCTGCTAGGCTCCACCATCCATGGGATTCTCCAGGCAAGAATACTGGAGTGGGTTGCCATTTCCTTCTCTAGGAGATCTTCCCAACCCATGGATTGAACCCAGGTCTCCTGCGTTGTAGGCAGATGCTTTACCATCTGAGCTACCAGGGAAGATGTCTTAAAGATAACACAATTAGAAAAAAGATGAATCAAATCTTTAGAGAATGTGATTTGAGTCAGTTTCTAAATCTGAAAATTAAATCTGCCCTACCTGAACAGTTTTCCCCTTGAACTGATCTCTTGTTAATTTGCAGTTGATGTCATTCAATCTACTTTTGCCTTGAAAAGGATGGTGAGGGAAGTGAACAAATTTGGCAAAAAGAAGGGCCTTTCCTCTTTTTAGTATCCATCTTTAATGTCATCTGTTAATCTCAGAATTAAGGAAACAGATGCTACTGTTGGACATGAATTATCCCATACAGTATTTTTAAGCTGTCAGCTGTATAGTTAGTCTTTATATAGGCAACTGACAAATGCTTCTCTGTACCTTTAATTCCTTGAAACATACAAATATAAAAATGCCAGAACTCCACCCACATTCCAATGCTGGGCACATTCTGTAGCAAACACCCAAAATGAATACTACCACATTTTTCCTGTTGATGAATTAAAATGAAATCTTTTCCCACTATATCATACAGAATAACAATAATAATAATAATAAACATATGTCATATTGACCGCCCCCTCCTCCTGAAACTTAGAAACCATGTTTAAATGAATGTTTAAACCATGTTTAGAGACTCTAGCTAACAAAAAGAAAGTTAATTCTTGAATAGCAAGTGTCTAGCATCTTGAATATTTTTCTTCCATTAAATTGGTATTATCACAAAATAGAGCAACCTTAGATACAGGCCAAGGAGGGGGAAAAAAAGAGGATGTTTTAGAACTCTTGGATTAAGATTCCAAATGTTGGCCTCAATAATGCCTGGGGTCTTCAAGGTTTTAATGGCATCTTCTAGAGTACCAAGGGGTCAGGGGTTGGGTCATCTTTTCTTGAGCTGACTTACAGCTCATTGCATTCTGATGGAGGAAAAAGAATCTGAAATATTTTAATACAGTATTTTTTTCATCATGAAGGATCGCTGCGAAGATGCCTGCAACATTAGTTGGAGGCTGGTGTTGGGTCAGTAGAAGTCTTAGTAACAGCTATTTCTTTGTTTTTGGGCTCAGGGCAAAGTGGTGGCCATTTTGGGGGCCCTTCTGGTTTTAGAGACAAGATTTTCTTTTTAGGCACAGTTCACATCATTCTGGTTAGCAGTTTACTTTTATCATCCATTAGTTGATAGAACTTCCAAGCATGTATGTGCACGATTAAAGAGAGGGCTGAGGCCTTTAATTTGCTGGCAAAGTCTGATTAAGTTCATTTATTATCTGTCAGGTATAAACCAAACAAGTGAGGCTAAGATTTTAGTTGTTAAAAGGCTTTATGGAGCCCCAAAGAGTTTTACATCTGGATCTATCCACTGTTTCTCTGTCCCTCAATCAACATCTTTTTCTTCTCTAATCTTTCTTCTAAAATTTCTTTTTATTTTAAATAAAATCTAACTAGTAATAAGCTACAATGGCTGGAACTCAGGAAGAACTCCACACAGATCAACAATTCCAGTGAACTGAAATGGAGAGATGTTTTTGTGGCACAACAAACAACAACAACTAAAAACTAGTTTAAGAAAAAAAAAAAAGAAGGCATTTCAAACACAAGGTTGCCTAAAACACTTCCTTTTCCATTGCCCACAAGATGTAGCAAAAACGCTCTGATAGCAGAGCCCGACTGACCCAAATTTGAAAGACAACTCTCCAGTTTCCATTTTTTGATAAAGTCGTAGGTTAGCCTATAACATCCTCCATCAACCTGGACAGATCTGAGCTCACCACGGCTTTGTGCTGAGCCTAAGCATGAGCACTGATTCAAAACACTAGCTAAGAGACTGGTTATCACCTCCACGGCCTCAAAAGGACCAGCAAGAAGAAGGTCCTAACTGGGCTTCTTAAATGCCCCTCACATGCAGAGTACATTCTGAATGTCCATCTTGGTTTCAGCTGACAGCTGGCACCATGGATGATAAACCAGCTACAGAGCCCAGTGCCCTCCTGCACCTAAAAATCAGATGGAAGGCAAGAGGATGGCTCATTATCAGTGTCTGGATGATCCACCAATCTCATGAAACAGCAGAGGTTTAAGTTCTGCATGATGTTTTACCCTCTAGACCATGTCCACCCTTGTACTTCATTGATTATCAGGCATTTTCCGTTCACCTACAACGTGTCCAATATNAAACAGCAGAGGTTTAAGTTCTGCATGATGTTTTACCCTCTAGACCATGTCCACCCTTGTACTTCATTGATTATCAGGCATTTTCTGTTCACCTACAACGTGTCCAACATCACAAATACTAGAAGAGTCTTGCCACAACAAGGCTACAAAGGTAGAGTAGTCTTCACAAAAAAAAAAAAAAAAAGGTAGAGAAGATTAACATTTTAAAATCACCACAGCAGAGGCCTAATTTATGAGTAATACCTTGCTGTGACAAACACAAACGAAGACTCTGCTTATTCTTATGAAGAGAGACTGAGCAGCTGCATGAAAAGATAGACAAGGCAAACTGGGCACATGCCAGAAATGAAATAAAAAGAAAAAATATCACCCTGCCAATGTCTGCAATGTTCTAATTCTATGCATTCAACATTCAAACAATAAATTGCAAGACATTCAAGTTAAAAAAAAACCTCAGGGAATCATTTATTCTGTGAAAGTTTAGCTTGTATACACAGTTCCCTCTTTCCCCTGAAAACATCTTGCTAGAACAGGTGTAGGTTATTTGGAGCACAGGATGCCTATATTTTCAATAAATTTGATTTTTATCAAGTTCTAATCCAAGCCATAGCAGGGACTACCTTACTCTTTCCTGCCTCGCTCTTGAAAACAGAGGAGGCGGTAAGGGGGAGCACAGGAGAAGCATCATTTCAGGGTCACAGCCACATTCAGCTCAAATATAGTAACTATAACCCCATTCTTTATAAATTTATGATTTATTTCTAAATTTGGCAAATAAATCTGAGTTGTCCCAAAGAATCATTACTGACCTCACCCTAACCCAAACTAAAAATATTTGCATGCATTTTGTATTTTAAATCATCATTCTCTGGCAGAGTTTCTTATATGAAAAACAAATAGAAGCTCAGAGACAAACATTTGGACAGAGTTAAGAGAAACACCTTGCTGTTGTTATAGACACTCTCATCTAATAATTGTTGTATCTAATTTAACATTTCCATAAAACATGGTTTTTACACTTAAATCTCTAAACCCCCCCCAAAAAAAACCACACACACAAGTAAACTAAACAGCTGTTTAGAATAAGAAAGGAGAGAAAAACTTGTATTAAGAGAGGGAAAATGACATTATTTAGGGAGACAGCAAGGTAAAATAAAATACAAAGTTTATCTTTGAAGTCCTAAAACAATAACTGTAGGTAGAGAGATGCTGAAAAACCTTTGAGGATCTATATTCTTCCTGACAAAAGAAATCTTAAGAATCGCTAAAATGATTGGAAGTAACCTTTGGGGAAAAAGTATTGCTTCAAATGATCCTTATATTCAAGAAGACAAGTGTTGAGGATACAGCGTTGTGGCATGTCCTTGACGCTTTGAGTTTAAGCTGCTACCTAGGCAAATGAAGGTTATTTTTCCCCATCACCTGTCTCAGGAGGGTGATGATTTAAAAGAAGCTAAAAATAAAAGAAGTTACAAGGAGAGAATACTGACTGTAGCTGATTCTCACAGCTCTTCAAATGTCCTCTTACTTCATTTAACACAAAACAAAACCCACCAAACTCCATAAAGTAAGTTTCAATCTGTATAACAGAAAATGTCAGGTGAAGTGCTGGCCTGGAAAAAGTGAGAAAGCAAAGCCATTGCTGTAAGCTTCAGATTTGTCAGGCATGTTGAACTGGGTGACAAAGACTTATTCTGTCCAGAAATCCCCCACTTTATTTTTAAGCCTGGAAACTGGTTAGTCATATCTATACTGAACACTTCCTGTCCAGGGGCCTGACGATGGCAACAAACTGCCAAGTTTAGTAGCTGCTACATTCAGTCAATTGAGTCATTCATGGAATAAAAAACAGCATCAAATATATTTTTTAAAAAAATCTGGCTGACTGAAGCTGTAAAAGATATGCAGTGAAAACAGGTTTGACTATTTCACTGAATAAGGATAGATGGGGGCACGAAGACAGAACAGAAAGACACCAGACAATGTTACTCTAAGAGACTATTTTCTGGTAATTTCTGTGATATTCCAGTATTCCTACCAAATATAACTGTTCTCCCACTCTGCCTCTGGATTAAACAGTCAAAATGACATTCCATATCTTCATTTACAGAAAAACCTGAAGACACAGAAGGCCTCAAGAACAAAGCAACAACAGAATCAATTTATTCTTTCTTTCTTTTAATTTCATTTTAATTATATTTTAAATGAAGGGTCGCCTGAGAATTTTAAAGAAAAAAATACAAAGGACTGAACTATATAGATCAGGAATGTCTTTATGCACTGGTGTAACACCATGTAAAAGTATGAAAATGTTAGTTGCTCAGTCGTGTTTGACTCTTTGCAACCACATGGACCGAGCCCTCCAGGCTCCTCTGTCCCTGGGATTCTAATACCATGAAAGTGAAAGTCACTCAGTCATGTTCGACTCTTTGTGACCCCGTGGACTGTAGCCCACTGGGTTCCTTTATCCATGGAATTCTCCAGGCAAGAATACTGGAATGGTTTCCCATACCCTCCTCCAGGAGATCTTCCCAACCCAGGCATTGAACCCCGGTCTCCCACATTGCAGGCAGACTCTTTACTCACTGAGTCACCAGGGAAGATCTGTCCATGGGATTCTAACATCATAATGTTACATTAAAAATCCATCTTTGAAAAAGAGAGAAAAACAACTGAGGACTATAAGAATGACTCTTTCCTAGCAACCCGGAGAGCGATGTCAGCCTTCAGTTAGGCTGCCTCTCTCAGCAGCAATTACATTTACCCGATTAACCCTTACACGTGTTGAGACAAGCACACTGAAGTTCCACCGCGGAGAAGCAGGAGGAACACCTCCCCTCCCCCACGCCCCAAGAGTTGGCAGAGAAGGGCAGCCCCAGAGCATGCTGGGATGGACAGCGTCAACAGGAATGCCAGGGAACCGCCCTCACACTTCTGGGGTTCTCACCTTGATCATCAAGTCAGACCAATGGTCGAGTGAGCCAAATAATTTATAGCAGCTCAGCTCATAAAAACCCTCGTCCTGAAATTCTTCAGTGAGCCTGCTGACCATCAAACTTTTTAATGAGTGAACCCCCCCCAAATTGGGTGCAGCTTCACTGAGAGACAGGGTGGCAGCTGTCCGCTCCTCCAACAGCCATTTACCAAACGCCCCAGTGGCCTTCCACCCAGTGGATGGAACAGTACAGCTCACAGCTTCGACAGGCCTCCCTAGGGCTGGCATTACTGCTTTTCAAATTCATCATCTGCCACTGGCAAGCTTTTTGAGGAAATCAGTTTTATAACCCAGTAAGAAAGTCCGTAGGAATCCAAGCCAGCACAACACAGCCCTTGATTCTGATAGGCCCCCATTTGGCTGGTGGATAAGCATCAGCATTCCTCAACGTCACGTCCTTGTTTATGGGCCCCAGCGTTAATCCTGCCTGAGAAGAACTGGGGAGCTTGTGTGTCCTCCGAACACCACTATTTCAGGGGCTGCAAGTCTGCACCGTGCTTTGGAGACCAGCACCCTTTCATAACCCTGTTAACTGCACCAGCAAACAAACTAAACAGACTGCCGAAACGCCTCCCCTCAGTCACAGTGGTCTCTTGCCTATACTGCTGCTCACCTCTCTGGTTTTGCATAAAGTACCTTTTTTTCCCCCATTTTAAAGTTTTTTCCTTACTCCTCCCTTCCTCTCTCTCCCCTTGAAGGCTCTGCATCAGGCCTGGGTCCCACCCCGTGCTTGCCACCACCTGCCACTCCCCCTCGCTCCCACTCACTATTTCTTCCTCATTGTTCCCTTGCAATGTTCAAACCTGCCAGAACGCCACTCCCTTGACTTCCTTCACTGCTCTGGCTTCCCAGTGGTTCTTCTCCTTCCCTTTTATTGGTGATACTGGCCCCTGAATTCTACCTTCCCAGAAACTCTCTTGAGAAAGGGTCTTTTTCTTTTTTAATTTTTAATTAAAAGATTAAAAACAAAAAAAACAAAAAAAACAGAGACTCCTTCTTTAATTATCTCCTTTCTCTGAATAACCTGAGTCCAGCTTTTACACTTGTGATATTGGGGAGGGGTACATTTTCATTCTAGCTGTTTCGTAACTGACTTAATTGTGATATTAAACCCCAAAGTGAAAATGGTTTTGTATGTGCTTTACAGTAAGGAGAACAGTCAGTGCACTTTTATCAGATAACTTTACAAAAGGAAAATGCTCCTTGGAGCAAGATGGGAAATAGTACTTCTCAATCAGGTAAATATCACAGGCAGACCCCGGTTGGTTTTGTCTCTGTGATTATGTGCTGTGCTTAGTCGCTCAGTCGTGTCTGACTCTTTGTNAACTTTACAAAAGGAAAATGCTCCTTGGAGCAAGCCCATCCTTGGCTGCTTTTTACAGAATGGGAAATAGTACTTCTCAATCAGGTAAATATCACAGGCAGGCCCCGGTTGGTTTTGTCTCTGTGATTATGTGCTGTGCTTAGTTGCTCAGTCGTGTCTGACTCTTTGCGACCCCGTGGACTGCAGCCCGCCAGGTTCCTCTGTTCATAGGATTCTTTAGGTAAGAATACTGGAGTGGGCTGTCATTCCCTTCTCCAGGGCATCTTCCTGACCCAGGGATCGAACCCAGGACTCCCGCATTGCAGGAAGCCACCAGGGAAATCTTATTTATCCAGCATCTCCTGGGTGAAGCTGTCTAATCCCTGACTAAAGCCTTACCTCACTGGTTCTGACCTCAGGGGAAATGAAAAATTACTCAGGATGGCTCAGTTTATTAGCATGGCCCAAATCCTATTTAACATGTATAAGACCAAAATCCTCAGAGCTTCATATCACATGTCAGATCTAGGGTATCCCTGCCTGAAGCATCAGTGCTTTTCCAAGACTTGTGTTCCTGTCACAGGAAGAAAACAGTTCGGCAGACAGGAAGTGAAGGTAGGTGAAAGGGAAGAGAGGAAAACTCTCTAATTCTCAGACTGGACCAAACGTTTTCCCAGTAGGTTGCTGCTGTTGTTGTTTAGTTGCTAAGTCATCTCCAGCTTTTTGCAACCCCGTGAACTGCAGCATGTCAAGCTCTCCTGTCCTTCACTAACACCAGAACTTTGCTCAAACTCACGTCCTTGGAGTCAGTGATGCTATCGAACCATCTCATCCTCTGTTGTCCCCTACTCATCCTGCCTTCAATATTGCTCAGCATCAGGATCTTTTCCAGTGAGTTGGCTCTTTGCATCTGGTGGCCAAAGGATTGGAGCTTCAGCTTTAGCATCAGTCCTTCCAATAAATATTCAGGGTCGACTTATTTTAGGATTGATTGATTTGCTCTCTCTGCTGTCCAAAGGACTCTCAAAAGTTTTCTCTAGCACCACAATTCAAAAGCATCAATTCTTTAGTAATCAGCCTTCTTTATGGCCCAACTCTCACATCCATACATGACTACTGGGAAAACCATAGCTTTGACTATACAGACCTTTCTTGGCAAAGTAATGTTTCTGCTTTTTAATATGCTGTCTAGGTTTGTCATGGCTTTCCTTCCCAGAAGCAAGCATCTTTTAATTTCATGGCTGCAGTTACAGTCTGCAGTACAAAGAACTGGATTACATTTTACACCTATATTCACTTCTTACCCTCATGCACCAGGACTGATTTTGTGCAATGCACAGGTTAGAGGTGAAGAGGGTAGAGATCAGGAAGGAATCTCCAGGCAACTAGGACCTGGAAGGCCCTGGATAATCAAAGGCTTCCTTCCTCAGGAGCTTGGGCACCTGCTCACAGCTGGGGCAGCCATCCCCTGGCCCCCAAATGTGTGTGTGCTCAGTCATGTCTGACTCTTTGTGATCCCATGGACTGTAGCCTGCCAGGCTTCTCTGTCTGTGGAATTTTCCAGGTAAGAATACTGGACTGGGTTGCCATTTCCTACTCCAGGGAATCTTTCTAACTCAGGATCAAACCCATGTCTCCTGCCTCCTGCACTGGCAGGTGGATTCTTTACTACTATGCCACCTGGGTTGCCCCCACTTCCCACCATCTACTTAAAATGGTTAAGATGGTAAATTTTATGTTGTGTCTTTACACACTAAATATTGATTGAACACTCGTGATGGGTTCTCAGCAGATGAGCTCTTCAAACACAGGCTCCCAGCTTTTACTGAGGCCTAAGGAGAGAACAGCAAAGCTATTTTCTACAGTACCTCTCCTCAGACATGGCTGACCACCGCCTCCATGGGGCTCTCATTCCCCTGGCTTCTAAAGCCCTGTTCTCTCTCTGATTTCCTCCTACTTACTGAGTGTCTCCATTTCTATTTCCTTTACTGGATGCATCTACCGCTTTCCCTTATAAAAGTGGGTATTCTCAGAGACTAACTCCACAGACTAGCCCTCACCTCTCTCTTCAATCTTTCCCTCACAGCTCACATCAGAGAAAGCTATTATCCTCTTCTGACTGAAGATGCACACACTTTTCTGCCTGGGCTCGTTTACCCTGGCTCAGTTGGTCCTCCAGACCAATCTAGGGTTCTTGTCTGCTTCAGTTTAGTTCAACCACTCAATCATGTCCAACTCTCTGTGACCCCATGGACTGCAGCATGCCAGCCCTCCCTGTCCATCACCAACTCCTGGAGCTCACTCAAACTCAGGTCCATTGAGTCAGTGATGCCATCCAACCATCTCATCCTCTGTCATCCCCTTCTGCTTCCTTCAATCTTGCCCAGCATCAGGGTCTTTTCTAATGAGTTAATTCTTCACATCAGGTGGCCAAAGTATTGGAGCTTCAGCTTCAGCATCAGTCCTTCCAATGAATATTCAGTCCTTTAGAATGGACTGGTTGGATTTCCTTACAGTCCAAGGGGCTCTCAAGAGACTTCTCCAACACCACAGTTCAAAAGCATCAATTCTTTGGTGCTCAGCTTTCTTTATAGCCCAACTCTCATATCCATACATGACTACTGGAAAAACCATAGCTTTGACTAG